>QRDG01000336.1:261627-474019 GCA_012064385.1 Puccinellia tenuiflora
TCAGTAGTACTACTACTGTACTACGGAGTAGCGCCTCGGTCGACGGTGTGCATGTCAAAAAAAAAAAAAAGGGCAAGTGCGTCGCCGGAAGGAAAAAAACAGCCAACTTGACTAGTTGAGCAAGCGTGTCGTCCGGTAGGCTTCCACGTCCAGCCAGGACAAGAGAGATTCCATGACCGACCAGATGCGTTGCGGTAGAAATTTTCATAAAGGAAAAAGTGAAGTAGCGCGACAGAGAGTTAAAGTGCTGCGTGCTGTTGACTCGTTGACTTGGCGAAAGGAGCCTACCTAGCTAGACGCCAAGAGGACACATCGGGGCCAGATAGACAAAGGAGATTGGCAGGCAGGCAGGCGCATACCTGCTGATGCACGCGCGGTTGGTGATGCAGACCTGTGGTACGGCGGCGGTGTTCGGCAACTGGTCGTCGAGTCGCCGGAGGCATGCAGGGACGGCAGGAGCTCGGCCACGTTTTGGCTGGCCGCCGCTGGTGCTGGATATATGTGGTGCCGCGTTGTGATCTAAAGGGGTCCAATAATTTCGAGTGTCAACACGTGGCGGTGCTTCTTTCACGAAAAACACCCAATGCACATTTTTTTTCTCTTCACTAATAATTACCTGTACATGCAACACCGGTTCGATACCACCTCAGATAATACCTAATATAGGGACGAAACGTTTCATCTTTCACCGCCTTCGTCTTAGTCGCTACGTCGGCCATGACCAAGCTTCCATTCGTTGTAACCGCCGATCCTTTCTCTCGTTTGTTCTGCTTACTGTTCTTCAATGGAACTTTGTCCTTCACTTTCTCGTATGTGGCCCGCTTCTTCGTGTTAAGCTCATCAATCAGACGCTGGAGGCAAGCATCGCCCATCACGATCCATGCGGTTCGACGCCATCAGACACTCGGCAACATCTGCCGGCGTAATCTCCACACCTGAAGTAGCTCCTTGATTGGGTCGAACAACGGGTGCTCCTCCACTCCGAGGTAGTTCTTGGCCAGGGTTTTGAACGCCCCAAACTCACAGTAGGACATCTCGATGTGCATGTCCATCCGTCGCGTCGGATCAGCGCGGGTCGAGCTTGTTGATGTAGTTGGTCGTGAACACAAAGATCCGCTCGCCGCCGTGGGCCGACCACAGCCCATCAATAAAGTTGAGCATGCCGGACAACGTCACTATGCTGGACATATTGTGCTTGTCGTGGGCGTCAACTTTGTCCTGAGCCCGAGGTGGCCTTGTGGCTCGGCTACCTGTCAAATCGAGGGAGCAGTCGATGTCCTCGATGACGATGATGGACTTTCCCGTGGTCTCAATGAAGAGCTTGCGGAGGTCACTGTTGGTCTTCAGGGTGGTCAGCTCAATGTCATAGATGTCGTAGTTGAGGTAGTTGGCCATGGCGGCTATCATGGTAGATTTGCCAGTCCCTGGCGGGCCATACAACAGGTAGCCCGCGCTTCCACGCCTTACCGATACGACGATAGTAATCCTTGCTGTTTCGAAAGTCGTCGAGGTCGTCCATGATCTTCTTCTTATTGGCTGGATCCATGGCGAGGGTGTCGAAGGTGGTTGGGTGGTCGAAGTCGATGTAGCTCCACACCTCTTCCCTTGTAGACCTGATATGCATGTGTCGAAAGAGCTAGAATCAGTGATCGATCCCTTCTGATTTCGATGAAAGTAAGGAAGTGCTCATATCCTTTTCGGATAGTTTATACAAAAGTTAAATCACACTAACGGTCATAATCAGAGCTTCTAACCCAGCACTTATAGAAAGACGACATGTGATCAGGGCATCTAAATTTCTAATGTGCTTTAATTTACTTGCAAAATAACTACTTACGTGTAGCCGAGGTCCTTCTTGTTGGAGTAGAGCCTGCGAGGACGATTTCCGAATGTGATCTCTTGTCCGGTACGGCGCACGTACGGCAGGTACTCATCGACGACCAGCCTCCGGTGCCGCTCGTGGAACGTCAGGCGGCAGCACCTACCGGACGAGCGGTACGACGTCTTCTCTTCCGCGACCGCCGACCACCACATGGTGACGCCATTGAACTCGTCCGCCACCTCCTGCCCCTCGCGGAGGCTCAGCACTAAGCCGTGGCCCTCCTTGGCGCCCTCGGCACGGAGCTCTCGCGCCTCCAGCGAGCACACCGCGCTCAGGTACGCGAGCACCTCCGAGTACGCGTCGCTCGACTTGACGCTGCCGGAGTTGTACGGGTAGCAGTAGTCCTCAGGCTTGGCGGGGATGTCGATGCTGACGAACGGGTCGATGAACGGGAACATCTGCCGCACGGGTCGCCGGAGATGCTGGTTGAAGTAGGTCCTGAGCAGCGGCGCGCACGCCGCCACCACCGGCGTCACGTAATACCACGTCGTTGGACGTCGGAGGTGATCCAGCACTGCTCCCATCATCTTTTTGCTTTTGCCGGATCGATTCATCCTACGCCTACCGACGTCGATCGCAATTTTAAATATCGCGGCAACTCTCAATATCTCGCTGGCCCTCACGCCTGTTTGTTTTGAATCGTTTTTCGTGATCTTTGCTGGCACAAATCTGATTGCAAGACCTGTGCATATATATATGCACGAACAACCGATCAAAACCGCCTAAACCTAGTGAGTCCGACGTGATCGAACCTAACTCAGACTCAGCTTGAAGCTAAATAAGATAACTATAGTACTCGTCCTATATAGCAAGGTAAATAACCCATCTGGCCTAGACTAGCACACGGACCCGGACCCCGGGATGCAAGCCAACCCTGAGTACTAGAATTAGGCATTATAATTAATTAATGGGTGTGACTAATTCTCAGTTAACCCTGTAAAAAAGTTAATTCTTAGTTAGGTGATGTCATTAAATTCTAGTTAGAATTCATGTTATAACATGAATCACAAAGTAAATCTAACGGTTTAGAGTATTTTTCTCATTGGCAACTCCACAAGCAACTGAAATAAATCTGAGTTGCAACTAAGGATTTAGTTGCCAAATTGAAATAAAATCTCGCGGGACAGCAAGATTTCTGATAACTGTGGTTACCGGAAAATTATCGGTCGCAAACATAAAACATTAAAAAAGATTTCGAGAAGAAGATTCCAACTCAAATTCAAATGGACTGAGATTTTTCGACCTTCAGTCCTCTTTTTTTTTTTGCGAATTAAAAGCTTCATTCATCAAATGATCGGGTTACAATCTTTAAGCAAGATCTGATCTAAGAAGGGGGCTTATAATTGACCCACAAGCACCTTCTTCAAGAGCTACTAGCCTTCTTAGCACAGGCATGAGCGGCTTTGCCAAGCCGACCCACAGAGCTACTAGCTTTCTTCGAGAAGTAATACTAGTAATGAACCCACTAAGCTCCTTAATCTCTCGGCAATAACAGGCTATCTCAGACCTACCGCCTCCCGGATCCTCCAATAACTTAATAACTTCGCTGGCGTCTGTCTCAATATCAACATTACTGAGGTGTCTATCAACAGCAAACTGAACACCATCACGTACCGCTCGAGCCTCCATGATCAGTGAACTAGCCGCATTTTCGTACCATAGAGCTTGGGCAGATTGCAGCTCACCATTGTGGTTACGGATCACTAGCCCAGTAGTGGCCTTCCCGCACGTCCGTATAATACCCAGCATCAACGTTTATTTTTAGCCTTCCATTGCTCGGCCTAGTCCACGTCGGCGTGGCTTTCGCCAACTTTGGTGGCCTTTTCTTACCGCTGAGCTAGATCAAAAGTTAATTCTGTAACCCACCGTATAGAACTAGTCACCGATCTGCCACTACTCCCATGCCACACTGCATTACGTTCATTCCAGATGGCCCAACAAGCACACAAGATGATACCTGACTCCTCATGTGGCAGCATCGCACTATCAATTAAATCTGCAACCCAGGATCTCGAATGAAGTACTGGTATCTTAGTGGCTATAATCTTCTTCAATTCTTGCCAAATATTTTTGCCCACGTACACTCAAAGAAGGCATGGAAAATAGACTCTTCTTCCACCCCACAAGTTTTTGCATACCGCTCGAGCTCATCCACCGTGGAGGCATATGGATGAGCTCGAGCGGTACGTGATGGTTGTCCACAAGCGGAGGCATATGGATGAGCTCGAGCGGTACCGCTTGAGAACTTGTCTACACGGTATAAAACCTCTGATCAGGCGCCACCAAAAGGACCAGACCTTTGGTGGAACATTTAACTTCCAAAGGACCTTCCAATATTTGATGTCCTCTGTATCTGAAGTCGAAGCATTAGGCATTCACTCGCTTCATCATTGCCAGTTCCTGTAGAATGTCCGGATTGTAACAGTCCATTTTTCTCCAAGGACCACGCCCAAAATCCTCAGTGAATCTTCCAGAAGGGATACCTCGAATGACTGTAATATCTGGCTCAACAAAATTTCATTAGGCTTCACTGGTTCCAGCCGTATCCATATCATAAATTAATCGCTGACCATACTAGCTTGAGCCGTCGGTTTACGAACCAAAGGCTTCATACTTGAAGTTACTTGGGATCCATGGATCGTCCCAAATTCGTATAGATGATCCGTCACCAGGTCTTTAATTAAACCATGCCTTCAAAGCTTCCCTTCCGTATAAAATAGCGTTCCAGGTATGTGACGCATTTCTCTTCCTAGACGCTGACATAAAACCACGGTCATAAAAGTATTTGCCTCGGAGAACTCGAGCACATAGTGAGTTAGGATTCTCCCTAAGCCTCCAACCTTGCTTGGCCAGCATAGCTTGGTTAAAAAGTTGGAAATCTCGGAACCCCATGCCCCCTGCCGCCTTAGGAATAGCTATATCTTCCCATTTTTTCCAACTGAATCTTTCCTATTATTCTCATGCTTAGCTCACATATTTTCAAACCGAAACGGTCTCGACCCACTGGAATCCTGCAACCAAATCGATTAGCAATAGTGATTTTCAGCATACAGTGATCTCGTCGTTTGAATGTGTTGCACTGATGAACTATCAAACCACTCCATAAATCTGTCATCTCCATGTCTCGATCAAGCCGAACCTTGATATTCCGAGGGCCTTGTTGCTTGTTATTCCATGTATATAGGAGTCCCGAAAAACCCAAGTCAGTAAATCTACAATAGTCCACAACCCTCCCTGAAACCTTCCATCTTCCACTCCTCTCGATCAGTTCCACCAATTTGTTCAGAGGCACTCAAACTTTATTGAAGTCCCTGCACATAACCAAGGATGATCATATTCCCTTCTAAGATACTTGAGAAAATCCCAATTTCTTTTCCTCTTAGATCACACCAGATCTCCATAAAAACCAGTAAAACGCCACTCTCCCTCTCCTGTCATCTCATTTTGGATAAAGACATCAATATGAGAATTACTAAACGATTTCAGTGAGACAACCGAATAACTATTCCAACAAAGGACTAAGCCTCCACTGAGCCCCACACTTGCAACACCATAAGCATGGTCAAAACCAAAACTCCAACGTAACTCCTGTGCTCGCTTATCTGCCATTTTAGTTTCAGACAGGAAGACCACCGTTCGGCGATGCAGCTGGTTCAAGCTGCGAATTTCTTGAATTGTCTCAGAACGCCCGCATCCAGTTCAAACATAAGAGATTCATCAGACCGGACGGTACTCCTCTCAGGACTATTGATCGTCTTCTCGCACAGAGAACGCGGACGTACCACGCATGGCCAATCAAACCCCAAGAAGACCAGCTGATCGTTGTAGCCTTGCTGCAGACCCACAACAACCTGCGTCCAAGACCTAGGAAACTGCCCACGATCAACAAAGAACAGATCACGCTGCCTCTCTCAACTCGGAATCTTCAAACCAGAACGGGACGGAAAACTCACCGTCAGAAGACTCCGACGGGAGAGGTTAACCCTGTACGGGGACAAGACCAATAGTGCCAGGCACCGAAAGAAGCAGCCGCCGCCGACGGCGATGGTGGAAACCTTGGTCGCCTCTTTTTATCGCCATAGCGAGAGAAAAACGGTACAGCGGCTAGGTATATATTCCCTTGTTTTTCATTATTACTAGTATATATATTTCCTTTGTTTATTTAGGGCGTGTTTGGTTCAAGAACCAAACGGAATGGAATGTCATTGTTCCATTCTCTAGGAACGGGTTAGTTCCATTCTTATATTTGGTAGTTGTATAAACTGGAATGGGTCCATTCTATTCTTGTGTTTGGTTAGAGAGCTAGAATGAGAACCAATCAATCAAATTCACTTAGCATATGACATCAACTTCTACAAATTAGTGGTCAACGATCAAATAACATGCAAATACAGATTAGAAGCCTGCAGATTAGCAGTTCATCCACAAGTCAATCGTCGGCATTCCCCCGCCGCCCTGCACCCCCCCCGCCGCCGCCCAGCTCCCTGCAACCGCCCGCCCAGCTTCCCTTCACGGCCGCCGCCGCCCGGCTCCCCCGCCGCCGCCGCCCTGCTCCCCCGCTGCCGCTCGTTCAGCTTCGCCTTCGCCGCCTGCCGCCCGCCCTGCTATCAGCCCCGCTCAGCTCGCCATCGCGGCCGTCGCGGCAGCCGTGCTGCCTTATCCCGCCCTTGCTCCGCTGCCGTGACCACCCGCCCAGCTCCCCGTTGCGGCTCGGCTTGCTATGTGCCGGCCGCCCAGCTCCGCCGTCGGGGCAATGAGAAAAAGGGAGATGGAGAAGAACGGGAGAGAGAAAGGTGGAATCAGGTAATTCCACGATTCGGTGGGAACCAACAAATTCATCATCTGTGCTGAAGATGCCATTCCAGGAACCGGTGCGTTCTGCTTCTAGTTTTGTACCAAACACAGGAATCATGTCTAGGTGGAGGTCCAACCCATTCCATTCCACTTCATGATACAAACCAAACACACCCAGATTAGAATTAGCCTGGCAGATGGGCCATATTTGGTTAAAAAAATAAAACCCGAACCAAGTTACGGCTCGGAACGACTGAACCGACCGCGATGCACAAGCTACATCGACTCGAATCCATCCCGACGACGTTCGACGCGACGTCCCCCCTCCCCTTCCCTTCTCTCGGCTAAATCCCCAGACGCCACCGCCGCCGCCGCCGCCGCTGCTCGCTCGCTCCGCCGCCGGAGGGCGAGAGGTAGGGCGGAAAGATGAAGACGACCAAGGGTGGGAAGGTCATGAACCCCACCGACGCCTTCCGCAAGGAGCAGCGGAGGAAGGAGCTCAAGCGGGTGAGTCTCCAGCCCTAGGGTTTCTGCGCCACGCGCGGGCGGGGGTCGTGTGAGGTAGACGAACACGCCACGTACCTGGCGATGGATGGCCGCAGTAGTTCGATTCGTTTGGTTCTTTGTTTCGTTCGTCGGGTGAGTGCAATCTGAGATGGAAATTCACCAGTGGCCACGTAGCTTGATTCGTCTGATCGGTTTAACGCGAAGTTTGGATCCTCTTGTCCTCGATACAGTCGATACAGATGCTATCACCTAGTAAACTAGTAGTTATTTTGGTACAATTGGGCAATTCGATGTGGCAATTTTGCATGCAACAAGCAAGTTTGGATGAACATTACTAGATATTTCAGTTGAAGAGCTTGAATGCAGCAGATAACTAAAACAACTACTTAGATTTGTGTTGCTATTGCACACCAAGTTGATAGTAATAATTGGTGAGAATACCACTAGTTCTATTTGTTGGACAATCTTGATCGGGAACCGTCCGCTGTTATGGTATTCTGTGATGTAAACTCGCCTGGTCTCGATTATTTCGGTGGATTTCGATAATCTCAGGTGTTAGCTTGATTTCCTTGATCAGTTCGATTTACTTCTTTTTTTAACCATGTACCTAGCAGTTTGGTTGTACGACTTAGTACATTTATTTTTTTGCGAAGCACACACGTTTTGGTAAGATGTATTTTTATTAGATGGGCACTTGAGAGCCATACTTTGTCAAAGTGATCTAGCTAATTGCTGCAATTGGTCTGTTCATTGGACTCTTGCATCTGTGGATGTCATAGTTTTTAGTGCACATCATTTTGGCCTGAAAATGTATCTCTTTTCATGTATCCTGGTAAACATGCACCAATACTAGGAGAGGATGGTGGTCAGTACAGAACTACAGATGCTACATATCACATTATGTCTTCTTAGCAGTTTTGTCGGTTGTTTTGTCTTTTTAACCTCAGTTTCGTATCTGGCTGATGTTAAATATGTTTTATGTTAGTAATTTATTGTATCCATTACCAATTAGTTCGATCCATCTTTATTCTCTAAGATTGTATTGTTTTCCTGGCTCTGCAGAACAAAAAAGAAAGGAAGAAGGTGCGGGAGGTTGGTATTCTGAAAAAGGACCCAGATGCTATAAAGGATCAGATTGGCAAATTGGAAATGATGAGTGAGTATATTGCATTACAAATACATATTACAGGTGCAGATCTGGATTTTGATCAATGCATTAGAAACAGGTCATTTAAAAAACTATATTGAACAATTTATTTTTTAGGCTTCTTTTGTTGTTTTTATGTAGAACTCTGATGATTATTTACTTACACAATAAGCTTTGTTTGTAGGAGGCCTAATATTCTCAGTTTTAAGTGTCTTGTACCAATCATCATTCTAGCATAGTAAAGGCAAGCAGTGCATTCTTGAGCACTCGGCTCAGTGTTCATCAAATATATATGTTAGTTGGCCTGATCACATTATCACGCCAGTTATTATTATTATTATTATTATTATTATTATTATTATTATTATATGGATGTAAATATATATAGATATATCATTTTTACAGTTTAATATTAAAGCTATTGCGTCTTTTAGTTGCACTGTAGGTGTAATTGCAAGATTTGTTGTCTTTTTTTTTGGTAGTTTGTATTTCTGAGCGACTAAATTAGTAACATGGTTGATGCAGAGGCCGATGGTGCTCTGGATAAGGCTAGGAAACATAAGAAAAGACAGCTTGAGGATACGTTAAATCTTGTTGTGAAGAAAAGGAAGGTATCTTGATTTCTTCAGATATGCTGAACCTTTTATTTTGGAAATCTAGACTGTGTTGACTACTATTTAATGTGATCTGAATATCTTTTTAGTCCATCGGAACTGTTTCTCAATCTTCTCTGATTGGTGACAATCTTAGGCTACACATTATGTTTTGCTATCTATTGTTAGATATTTCTTCTTCTCTGCAAACTTTAGTATAGTATTGCTAGGAGGCAAAGCTGGAGGCCGCCCAGTGAATTAACGAGAAAGAAAGAAAGAAATAAAAGTGTTCAGAGTACATCAGGATTTAGGAACATCATATTTGGAGGATTTTGGTCAAATTTCCTATGCTGCTAGTGAACGATGATACTGTATTGTTATTTGTTTCCAAAGAAAGTTTTAGTTTTGGTAAGCAGAGAGCATAAGGATCATACCTTATGGTCATTTGTATCAAATATGCTGTGTAATCTTCCTGAATACTGTTATTAGCTTCTTGATGAGTACGAGTAAGAATGTTTTTAATGTGTTAGTAAGTGTATCTGGCTACGTGGTTTCTCATTGCCTTTTCCTATCTGTGCCAGGAATATGAAGAAAAAATGAAAGAAAAGGGTGAGCAACCAGTTATGTTCAGGTGAGATATCTTGATTTGATTTGCATTCATTTTATTAAATTTCCGTGCAATCATTCTTGTTTGTTGAATTTCTATTTCATTTCCCGTCAGCCATCTTGGACCACCAAAGAGGCGGCCTGCAGCAGATGAAGATGACAGAGCGAAAAACCCTATGCCTGAGGTATGATATTTACAGTTCTTCATAACGCCATTGATATATGTTGCAGCATGTTTAGAATATATAGTAACTAGGTTTGCATTGCAGGATTCTGTTTACTATCATCCAACTTTGAATCCATCTGGGGCACCACCACCTGGCAACCTCCTATGTACAAATCATCTATAGGTCAGCATAACTTTTACTAGCATATTTCCTTGTTAGACATTTCATATTTTGCTGAAACGTGTCCCCTTGCATTTCTCAGTTTGTTTCTTTCATTGATCATAGGACCGAGGATTCCACTGCCTTCCTCGTCTGGTGCTGGTCCTTCATCTTCGATGACAGAATCTGAAGAAGCAGGTCCTTCCACCATGCCACCTCCGCCGCCGCCCCCTCCACTGCCAGCCTCTTCAGAACTTACAGACCCCTCTGCTCCTTCTTTACCCTTACCCCCACCACCGCCCCCTCCGCCACCTAAGCCGGCTGGCGATGCAACAACACCAGGCTTACCTCCGCCACCTCCACCTCCTCCTGGCGCACCTCCCAGAGAACATGTGTTTGGTCATACATTACTGCCACCACCTCCACCTCCGCCACAGAGGCCTTTGCAACCACCACCTCTACCTGGTGCAAATGAGCTTACTAATAAACAATCTGGTGGAGAGGGTGCAAGCTTGGCAGATTCTGCACAGGTGCTACTTACAGTTAACTTTGCACATTTCTGTTTTTCTAATATGTTACTATTTATGGATTCTCTGGAAATCCTACATGTTTCGGTTACCAATTTGCTCTTCCATGTTTGGTTTATTGTTTGGATGTTAGTTTGTGTTACGACTTTCTCTGAAGGATTTCTTTTTGCAGGCCCCAGTTGTGCTACCCTCCACCACCACCTCCCCCTAGGTTGCCACCGAACTCAAATGAAATGCAGTCTACTGATAATAATTTCAGGGATGCTCCTGTAGTAAAAGAAGATGCCAAAATTTCAAGGGCCTTACCGCCACCTCCACCGCATCCATCACAGTTGCCACCTTTGCCTCCAAGGCCTCCCATGATGCCTCCAATACAACCGGATATGCTAACCCCAGGAATGGTCAGATTTCCTCCACCTCCACCACCACCAGATTCAAGGCCACCATTTATGCCTTCTGGTGTTGCTGCCAGGCCTCCACCTCCTCCTCCAGGATTACCTCCAGCTCAAATGCCAATGGCACCCTATGGTGTACTTCCTGGTCCGCCACCAATGCTTAGGCCTGCATATTTTCCAGCCCCCCCTATTCAATCAGAAGAATTTGCTGCCTTTGGTCCAAGGACACAGTTACCTCAGCAGCCATCATATGTCAAATCTGCTGCTTCAACAGTTGTGAAGAGACCATTAGCACAACATACTCCTGAGCTAACAGCTATGGTATGTGTTCGTTACTCTGGTTGCTAACTTACTGTGTCAACGATGTCACTTGATTATTGCCTGAAAAGTTATCAAACACAAGCGAGAAAGTATTAAATGGTGTACCATGCAATTATTAACTAAGGCTTGATCATTCCAAGGAAGCACATATAACATAGCAACACTGACCTCATGCAGCAAATAATATATTTTGCCTTTTCAAATCTGATTTTTGTTGTAGTCATTTTACAAAAGGTTTGTGGAACACAGCAAGAAAGCACAGATAGCGTAGGAACGCTGACCTCATGCAGCAAATAATTTGTTTTGCCTTCTCAATTTTGATTATTGTTGTACACTTGTACTTGCCATTCACAAAAGGTTTGTGAGCTGCTCTCCAAGAAAGAAACAATTTTAGAATATGTTGTAATCGAATAACAGGATTAACTCGAGACTACCACTTCATTATTAAGCACATATGGTCCCTATAACATGTTAACGAGATTTTGGTTTAGACGTGCAAATTTTCTTACAGCACCAGTCCACTGCCAGCAACTCTTATGTAGAGATCGCCCTTGCCCCCAACACACATATATTTGATTCATCTAATGCATCTAGTTGGGACTGCGTCTATACAGAAAATGCTTGTTGCCTTGTTGGTTATTTCAAATGATTGTCATGGTTTCCTAATATATAGTATAAAGAACTGATAGTTTTGGCACTCAAGTTTGAACAGTCGACCCAGTATAATTCTAAATGTTGCCCTTTCAGTGTTTTTACTCCATTCTAATTGGTAGCTTTCTGTGTTGCATTCTACCAAAACTCAAATTAATTTTTGTTACAGGTTCCTGCATCACTTCGAATTAAGAGAGAATCTGCTCTCCCCAAACCAAAACCGAAGGCGCAGCAGCAGTCATCAGCACCAACATATTCAACTCTGAAGCCTTCAGTAACCCCCGTAAAATCTGTGGCCCAACCTTCGCCCTCAGCTTCGAAGCCACAAAGTATCGATGACTCCTACATGGCGTTCCTGGAAGATATGAAGCAGCTGGGTGCTCTCGATGATTAGCTCGACATGACGTCCCTTTTTCCTGATGGCGCTCAGCAGCTGAGTCATAAACCTGAACCTGAAGACGTGCCCGTTCTTTGCATCGTGGCTCATGAATAGCATTCCCTGCTACTATCTTGGAAACTATTTAGGGTTTCCCCAAGAGCAAACATTTCAGATCTGTTCCAGGTTAGAATGGGGGGGGGGGGGGGGGGGGGGGGGGGACAGCCTTCATCAACCAATATTTTCATTCTTGTTGTTGCGCAACACAACTGTATCATGTCAAACCTATTGAAGAAATTGACACTTGTTTAGTCGCTCTAGCCAGTAGAGCAACAATATTTTCCCAGTTGTATGTCTAATAATTGCCCCGGACAGTAACAGATTAGCCCCAGTCGTGGGGAACACTACTTGAATGAGTTAGAAAAGCAACTAAATATTATATGCCATTAGATTGATTTCGTACCATAGCTGTGGAAAACGAGCAGTAGCTGTTTGTGAGCATGTAAACACTTCGTGCATGGCTTTACCTATATAGGTCCATCTGTCGCTTTAATGTAGGAAAAAGTTTGCATGTATTAAGTGGAGGGCCTTTTTCATAGATAGTATTGCAGTGTGTGAAGTTTACGTGTGAGAAAGTTTAATGTACGATTGCAATGTCTTGTTCATTAGGTACATTTCTATCTGTTTTATTGCATCATAGAAAAAAATCAAGATGTTTAAGTAGATACAAAACTTATAAATTGGTGCAAATAAGTACTTGGGGAAAAAATCCTGATCCAACGAATCAAATAAATGCAACAATTTTTTCTATGATCTTCTGCTAAGAAATCGTGCCAAATGTTGTTCTCACTATATGATAGGAATTGAGACCATAATGATTCATGCGTCCCACGATGAAGCCTCCTGATATCTGGCATGTCCGTGGGCGGTGGCTGCCAGTTGATTGTTTCTTGACATCGTGCAAACTGCAAACTTATCGTTAGAGCACTACGGACTTTCGAAGTCGAGGTTTCCCGAGTAGGCTTTGTTTGATACTAGAGTTTTTGTGAGGATTAGTGGGGATAATATCCCCACCAAATCCCAAATTTCACTTATACCTTAAAGCATGTTTGGTACTAGAGTATTGGTCGAAATTAATCCCTACTTATTCCCACTTTTTCTCAATTATTAGTGTGTTTTTCTCAATACCCAATACTCTACCCCTACCTAGTGGATTGAAATTAGAGTTTTGTAGGGATTGGATGAAGATCAGGGTTTTACCCAATACTCTAGGGGATTATCTCCACTAATCCCCATTAAACCTCTAGTGCCAAACAAGGAAGCCGTACGGAGTTTTCGGAGGAACTCTTGAAAAAGGAAAGAGATGCACATTTCACCCAGGGTTATGATCTGCCAGTTAATCGAGAGAAAACCGTTCAGAAGTCACGAACGCAGGAGCTTCAACCGTCTAGAAAGTAGAAACCCCCCACAAAACAGCGGATAACCGTGCAGCTCCACGGCTGGCAGTGCCGCGCCTGCCACGCCGTTGCTAAGAGCATCTCCAACAGACGCGCTTCGGCGCGGCGCGCTATATTTCCTTTGCAGCGCCAAAAAGGCGTTTTTGCGCGCGGGGCGCCGGTTTTGCTTTTCCAGCAGCGCTATATTTTAGCGCGCCGAAACGCAGCGCTACAGCAGACGCCCAAAAACCGCAGCGCGCGCGGCAAGCACAAACAAGATTTGTACTTCAACATACAACCAAGAAGATCAAACATACGCACAATTAAATCAACAATAAATAGTTCAATTATTATTACAACACAAATAAATAGTTCATCACACAATAAATAAATAGTTCATACAACAATAATAAATAGTTCAATTATTACAACACAAATAAATAGTTCATACAACAATAGAATGCATAATTCACCAAGTCATTGTTGCCCATTCCATGCCCACCACTCCTCGATGAGATCTTTTTGAAGTTCCGTATGCGTTTCATTGCGTCGAATGGCTATGATAAGATGCAACAAACCGGGCCACCCTCTCCGCCCTCCTCCGCACTCGCACGGGATGACCCATCAACTCATAGTGGGTGTAGTCTAAATCTTGCCCCCGCTCATTCTCGATGATCATGTTATGCATGATCACACAAGCGGTCATGATGTACCAAAGCATGTCTTGATCCCAAAATCTAGCCGGCCCTCTGACAATAGCAAATTGGGCTTGCAAAATCCGCAATGTGCCTAAACAACTCGATGCTCATTCTAAAGCGGCGCCGGAAATATGACTCGGGGTATATGGGATGATCCACAAAATAGTGTCTCATCAATCTATTGTCAGCCTCGATCCTCTCCCTCCTTAATTTCTGACGACCGAAAACTGAACCACCATGCTTCGGTTTTTTGTTAGCATGGATAGCTAGGAGCATTGCAATGTCCTCCTCCTCTTGAATATCGAATTCTTCGTCGGAAGAATCGTATGATTTACTCATCTACAAAATTTATTCAATCTACTATAAAACTACAAACTAGCAATGCACAAAATTCGTT
This sequence comes from Puccinellia tenuiflora, assembly GCA_012064385.1. Lineage (NCBI taxonomy): Eukaryota > Viridiplantae > Streptophyta > Magnoliopsida > Poales > Poaceae > Puccinellia > Puccinellia tenuiflora. The sequence continues at coordinate 276,284 of QRDG01000336.1, forward strand.
TAGCAAATTTACACCGAATTCATACCTTGCAAGTGTTTTCTCAAACACCTTGCGAGCGCGGAGGTGCAGCCGGCCGCCGTCCGCTGTTCGGTGGAGCTTCTGCGCGCTCGGTCGGCGAAGGGGTGGCGGCGAGTTGGCGGCGGAGGGGTGACGGCGAGGCGGCGAAGACGCCCTGCCGAGGGACGGCGGAAGCCTCGGCGGCGTCGGTGACGGCGGCGCCCAAATCAACGCCGCGGCGAAGTCCGCGCGTCCATAGAAGCGGCGGCGCACTGAGGAGCGGCGGGAGCGCCGGCGGCAGCGCTGGGTCGCCGGAGAAAAATGGGGGGAAGAGGTGCGGGCGGCGGTGCGAATATGCGGGAGCTTTCAGATCTGGCGGTTAGAGGAGTTTCGTGCGCTCGAGCTTTTCCCCGCGCGCTGGACGGCACGTTGGAGGTTTGACGCCGACGGTACCGCTTCGTCCAGCGCGCTGGACGAATATACCGCGCGGCGATTTTATCGCGCGTCCGCTGGAGCACGAAAAACGGCCCCGCGCGCGGCAAAGGACCGGTATATGGCGCGCGCGGCGTTTATGCGGCCGCTGTTGGAGATGCTCTAAGCATATCATATCTGGAGGAACCCTGACAGGGTAGATGTATGCACTTCAGAGCAAAGTTTGACTTTCAAACCCGACAAAGTATCGAGCAGATGATTTTTTTCTCAGACTTAAATCAATACTACAGCTCGCCCGATCGAATCTGAGGAGGCTGATCATACAGATTTAGTGGACCAAAACACCGATTGCTGTTTTACACTTTTGCCGGCTATATATCCAAAGCGTTCTCCCGCCGGATTGGGCACCGGACAAGGAAAAGCGTAATTTAATTCGGTTGACGCTGTTGAAATAAATTATGCATCTGAGTGGTTGACTTCTCATGCCAGAATTGCTTATCTCCCCGTTGCTCTTATTATTTTTTTACCTGTATTATTTGAGTCTGGATTATTTAAACTTAGCGCATATTTTGAATTAAGTTCATCCACGAGTAGTAACAGAAATATTCCTTGGTTCCCGAACACAATGCAAGGGAGCAACAGGACAATGGAACTCCCCGCGTGGCCAGTCGCTACTCATACGAACTGAACTTAGTCATGTCAACGAAACTAGAATCTGCTCCAAACAATACTTTTATACAAGTGGCCCATGGCACATGAAACAAGGGATGACAGGTGCCTACAAACATCAAGTGCCTCACACCTCTGTTTTCCTTTTTGGAAATTGTTCTAGCAAATCAAGGAAGTATTATTTGCCGCAACAGAAGAAATCCTCAAAACTTATACTTTAAAAAAGTATCACTAGAAGAACGATTGAAAAATGAAGGACAAGCATGCAGTACCATCTTTTCTTGTATCAAAAGCTGGATAACTATTTTATGCTCGTGTGTCAAATTTATTTAAATACTATTCGTTTTTTATAGATTAACTCAAACATGAGCTCTTGTTGTACATTTACATTTTATTTCTAGGCTGGACTGGTCTATGTCCCTATGTATTGTGATACCGTGTTTTAACTGCAGTTATTATAAATTCTACGCGCCCAAAGAGTATACCAGCTGATTAGTGGAACATTCTGTAGAATTTCTCACCGATGGATAAAATCTATAAGTAACGAATAACTTTGGCGGCTTGCGAACTTGGGCATTTTGGACAACTGGACCGGAAAAGGTTGTAGTACTGACACTACAGACACTATGAGCAAAGCCAGGAAAGTATTGCTAGTAATTAAGCGAGAGGTGCACCCGTTCCCCTGCTACAGTGAATAGGGGGCGGAAAGGAGGCGACCGGAAGCTTCGAGGTCTCGCCGGCGGATCCGCTGCTCCCTTCCGCCTCCGGTCGCCGTCTCGGCGTCGTGAGGTGGGGGGGAGCCCCGGCCCCCGTCCGTGCGTGTAGATAGGTCCTAGGTTTCTAGGTTTGTGTGCTCAGGCGGCGGCTCCGAAGACGGTGGCGGAGGCGTCGGCGTGTCGGGCTATGTCCTTCCCCTCCTTTCCCCGTTCCGGCGGCGTCGCTGGGGAGGTAGTGAAGGTGGTTCATCGGGTCTCCTCCTCTTGCTTTACTTCTCCGGCTGACCGTGGTGGTTTGGGGAGGAGCTGGTGGGTGGTGGTGATCTGCTTTTGGTGGTGGTGATCTGCTTTTGGTGGTGGTGCGTGTGGTGGTCCTCTTCGTCGTGTTTGCTCCGGCCGGCCGTGGTGGCGAGGGGAGCGGGCGTCTGGAGGTTGTCTGCTGGAGCTGGTGGTGGTCCTGGGTGGCGGCGCGTCGGCGGGAAGATGGGTGGAGCGGTGGAGAGGGCGCTGTGGCCGTGCACGTTCAACGTCTTCGGTTTCCGTCGCGCAGCGGCGGACGGCTCAGCGGTCGTCTACAAGGTGTGGAGGTGCCTTCTCCCCGGCGGCAGGCGGTACGGCGGCTCCGGTGTCGCCTAGGTTCTTGGGTCTGCGGTGGTGGATCCGATTGAGGTTTGTGCAGGTTGCTGGGGGTGCTTTGTGCTTATTACTGGAGTCCTTTGTAATTTTCTTTCTTTCTTTGGACCTCCTTGTAATTGGTGCTGGTTTCCTGAATTTATGCATCGGATCCTTTCCTCAAAAAATACAGACACTATGAGCAAGTGTAGATTTTTGGCTACTACTTGTGTCCACCACCCCATTTCGCCTAACGTGCACCCAATCCTTTTTTTATTGCAATTGTGTACATGCCTATTAACGTATTATGATCAGGTATTTCATAGTTAATCTCTTCTAATCTGATGATAACATGTTATGCGAGTACTATTCTGAATGCCAAATGAGTGAGGCACTTTGTTTAATGGAGGGCTTCCGTAAAAGTCAGAACTGTCATATCTTGCCTTGCTCAGGCTTCATTGAAAAATGTACATAAAATGTTTAGCTGAGGAAGCAAATTTGCAGTATCTAATCGATTGTAATTAATCGTAACAAGCCTACGAAAATGACTCATATATAGCTTAGTAAGGCATACAGATAGGCATTTGATTGCGACTTGGTAATAGAAGAAGCATGAAGGTATAATGTAGTGTCATTGTCATATACGTGAACCTTAGATGAACCTCTATCAGCTATGACAATAATAAGTGAAATTTCAGCTTTAACTCCTACTGAGTGATCAAAGCTGGGTTTCTTCTGAACCTGGAACCCCGAGTTCTGAAGAATCTCGTTGCAGCTGTGTAGCTAGACAAAACCAACTGTTGTCGGTTCTCAGCACAAACGAGGATGCCACATTTCCCATTGTTTAACGCTATGTTTGGCGTCGCAGCAGATATTGATAATCTTGTTTTTCTGTCTTATAATTTGACTTAACTTTTCTTATTTGTGCGGCTATTTTTTGCAGCAGATTATTAAATAAGTTTTCTTTTCCGAAAAAGGCTAATTTATAGCATCGAGCTGATGCAAATAAAATAAACTAAATACAACACAATTCAAGAGTGGAGATTTGATGCTCCCGATCTCCAGTGATCATGCTTTTCTCAAAAAAAAAAAATACAAGTTTTTTAAAATCCTTGTTGTAGCCAATGGTATATCCCATAAATTTGCAAAAATCAACTTCAAATTCTGAGTTACAAAAAAATGACAAAAGTGTCGATCTGAGTATACACATTTTCAAATCTCCAATTTTTATCAGATTTTTTCATTTTGTGTAGCTTAGAATATAAAGTATTTGAAATTAATATTTTGCATATTTGCGGGATATACCATTGCCTACATCTGTGATTTTTCCAATTGTTTTTTAAACTAGTAATATTTTGTTAATTTTTTTAACAGGATCACTGGAGCTCGGGAGCCAAAGACACTTTTCGACAATTCAACAAGTACAATTTCAGTATACCATTAACAACTAAAAGTTGACCAGCTGAGTTTCTTCAAACTTCATGCTGATGGTCAACTCTCCATTTTTTCCATGTAGAGCCAAAAGAAAACTATCATTTTCTAATACTCTTTGACTTCATCACCACCTTGGGCGCCTACATTTTCCATGCTAAGTAGAAGAACTCCCCAAAAGAAGCAAACACGAGGTATATCTTAAGTAACAACCTTTCCCTTCATTAAACTTAAGGTCAACTCTTCCTGCCAGATCAATCACTCGTGATATTTTTGACATCCATAGATAATTATATCATGTTTGGTTTTCCAGCAACACCTCGAAATATAGAAGAAAAGCATTGCCTGGTTAATTAGGAAAAACAGGTCAAAACCAGATACAAAGCCACAATGCCAAAGGGATGTCAACCACAAAAATGCAGAACAAACCGGCATATCAAATGATTGTAGTCGAATAAAAACTTCTGTCACATTGTATCATCCTCCACTGATCAAGTCAGAACTAGTGTGATCCGCCCATAGAGGGAGACATGCTCCCGAAGGAGCACGGAAGACACTTCACAACAACACTGCAAGCACCTCGATCACACGATTCAACAACCTCCACCTAAGAAAACAGAAAGCCCTAGCCACCACCATCCATCTCCATTCGACGGATCTCCGCCTCCTCTCCTTGCGGCTTAGGTTGTGGGGGTGGGGAGGGAGGGGGGAGGGGAGTTGGGTGTGGGGGGACATTGGATCTACGCTCGGTGTTGTAGCTAGATCCTTAAATTTAGAGTTTTAGTTAACCAACAACAACATTGTGGCGGTTTGACGGTGTTGTGCGGAACAAGAATTAGGTTTACCCGTCTTCTCATCCACCTCGTCGGCGGCTGTGGTGTTAAGGAGTACCGAAAAGATGCCGTGGAAAGCCCTCCTTCACCACATTTGTTTGTGTCTCTTCTACCTTGAAAAAATGACCCTGGATCATCTTAATGGGGTATGCAAAATTTGTATCCAAGAAAATTTAAACCATGCCAATGCAAAGTTAGCGATTTTTTTTTGGAAATTGCACTTGATTTATCAATGACATGTGGGACCTAGACCTCCATGCTTCGTGTTCGTCAATCACCGTTGACAAATTAGCGATCAGTTTCACCTTGTCGCTTTCACAATCCAAACAGGTACATTTGTCTCCTCTGCCCCGTGCGATTACTGAGTTTGTTTAATCCATCATTCCACTTTATGCTAATGCTCATCTCACATGATTTTGTATGCACATAATTTGTCATTATCCGGCATGTGGTCAGTTCCTAATCCAAATCCTTGGTCAACGCCTGCCTTCCCCCTGCCTCCATAAAGTCGTACCAGGAGCCCATCGTTTCCGCCCCTGAGCTGAGCAAACCTCACATCCCCCTCCTGAGGCACAATGAGGTTATCGTCCATGGCGACCACGACACTCTTCGTCGCCGCCGTTGTCCTCCTCCTCGCCGTCCGGGAAGGCCATTCCGCGAAATTGTGCATGGACTCGAGTATGCCGTCCATTTCTTGCAGTTTCTCTGTGTCCTTTCTCCCAACAGTTTTGTGATCATTGTGCTTCGATCATGTTGACCAGCGTTCCCGAGGGCGGTCAACGGGTCCCTCTCCTTCTGCGGCTACAACGGCACCGCCTGCTGCAACGCCACGGACGACGCCACCGTCCAGAAGCAGTTCGCCGCCATGAACATCTCCGGCACGCCGTGCGGCGACCTCGTCAAGTCCATCCTCTGCGCGGTATGGTCTCTTACCGAGCTGGATTTGAGTTTCCGTGGCTCTTCCACTGATGCAACGGGTTTGTTATTGTGGTCGCAGAGATGCAACCCGTACGCCGGCGAGCTGTTCACCGTGGAGACGAGCCCCCGGACGGTGCCGCTGCTGTGCAACTCCACCGGCGTGGCCCCGGCTACGGGGTACTGCGCGGAGGTGTGGGACACCTGCAAGGACGTGTCCATCCCGGAGTCGCCGTTCCAGCCGCCCAAGGGCGGCGCGTCGGCGCCGAAGCTCACCGAGGTGTGGCAGTCGGAGGGTGACTTCTGCGGCGCGCTTGGCGGCGCGCCGGGCGACGAGTCCATCTGCTTCGACGGCGTGGCCGCGGCGTTCAACGCGACCCGCGTCGTGCCGCCCGTGAAAGGCATGTGCCTGGAGCGGGTCAGCAACGGCTCGTACCTCAACATGGCGGCGCACCCGGACGGCTCCAACCGCGTGTTCCTCAGTAACCAGGCCGGCAAGGTGTTCCTGGCCACCGTGCCGCCGCATGGCTCCGGCAAGCCGCTGGAGCTGGACGTGGCCAACCCGTTCCTCGACATCACCGACGAGGTGCACTTCGACAACGAGTTCGGCCTCCTCGGGCTGGCCTTCCACCCGGACTTCGCCAAGAACGGCCGCTTCTTCGTCTCCTACAGCTGCGACAAGACGCAGTCGGCGTCATGCTCCGGCCGGTGCGCCTGCAACTCGGACATCGGCTGCGACCCGTCCAAGCTCGGCGCCGACAACGGCGCGCAGCCGTGCCAGTACCAGAGCGTCATCGCAGAGTACACCGCCAATGCCTCGTCCGGCTCACCGGCGACGGTAATACGCATACCCGACGGAGGCTGATCAAGTCTTGTACTACTCTTGTAGTTGTACGGTGAACTGTTATGTGCTGATGCGTTCCGGCTTGCTGTCCGTCTCAGGCCACCTCCGCGAACCCCACAGAGGCGAGGAGGATCATGACGCTCGGGCTGCCGTTCACGACTCACCACGGCGGGCAGATCCTCTTCGGCCCGGCCGACGGCTACATGTACTTCATGATGGGCGACGGCGGCAGCGTCGGCGACCCGTGGAACTTCGCGCAGAACAAGGGGACCCTGCTCGGAAAGATCATTCGGATCGACGTCAACGACATGCCAAGTAATGACACTAGAAACTCAACTTACTGTTCAAGTACAAAATTTGTCCAATTTTAAAACCATCACATTCTCCTAATTCAAAGAACGAACATCAAGATTGGAACCGAAGTAGTAGCTGTGATTAAAATTCTCCCAACAGGCTGGCTTTGCATCCCCCTTTGTGATTTAAGGGTGAAAAATATTCGGAAAAAATCATGGGTGTATAAACACAACGAACTTACTAAGTTTGAATGCCAGAGGAAAATTTCTTATTGAAGTTCGTTAGAATTTCTGTTGTATTCGGTGGCAACTGCTGATAGATCACGATCAAGTTCAGATTTAAATTTATTTACCAGAATCTGCAAAAAATCATAATCGAACTGTACTACCTGCAGCTGGTAACAGTACCCCCGGCTGGGGAAACTACGGCATCCCCAAGGACAACCCCTTCTCCGTCGACCCCAAGTTCGCGCCGGAGGTATTCGCCCTCGGCTTCAAGAACCCGTGGCGGTGCAGCTTCGACTCCGGCAAGCCGTCCTACTTATTCTGCGCCGACGTCGGACAGGTACCTCTCTTGCCATCCCGGTGATCACGCTGCATTTTCTTTTCCACCATGATCGAGATCGTCGTGGCAAACTAAATCCGTGCGATTCTGCTTGCAGTCTTTGTTCGAGGAGGTCAGCTTGGTGGTGAAGGGCGGGAACTACGGGTGGCGCGTGTTCGAGGGCGACCTGTCGTACCCGGCGCTGTCCACCCCCGGCGGCAACACCTCCGTCGATTCCATCAACGCCATCATGCCCGTCATGGGCTACGCCCACACCAACGTCAACAACAACGTCGGCTCCGCCTCCGTCATCGGCGGCTACGTCTACCGCTCCACGACCGACCCCTGCCTCAACGGCAGGTAATGAATTAATTATAACACCTCGAACGATCTCATCTAATCTCATCTCATCATCTCCGGTGGCAATTCTGCATCTCCGGTGAGCGATCGATGATGCTCTTCTTGATTGATTAATTGTGGTGTGCACCTGCAGGTACATCTTCGCGGATCTGTACGCGCAGGCAATGTTTACGGGGCTCGAGACGCCGGAGAACAGCGGGGTGTACGAACAGACGCCGCTGACGTTCGACTGCTCCAAGACGTCGCCGATCCCGTGCGACGTCGCGGCCAAGAGCCCGCTGCCCTCGCTAGGCTACATCTTCTCCTTCGGCGAAGACAACGCCAAGGACGTGTACCTGCTCAGCAGCAAGGGCGTGTACCGGGTGGTCGACCCGAGCAGCTGCAACTACGCGTGCCCGATCAAGAGCTCCGCGCCGGCAGGGGCGCCGCCGCCCGCATCGTCACCAAGCTCGGCGTTCAGTGCGCGGAGTCCCACCATGGCGACCATGCTGTTGGTTGGAGTGCTACTTGTCTTGATGAGCTTGGGCTTTTGAGAAGTATTGTTCATTTTGAGTTCAGAATGTTCTGAAAAACTGCCATATCGTTGTGGCGTTTTGACGGTATATATTTCAGTTAATTTGTGGGTGTGTGTGTGCGTGTGTTACCGTGTTGTAATCAAAATTGTGTAATTATACGGAGGCTGTATTTGGGAAACGCTTGTGTTCCCCGGGGATCGCGGGCGTTCCATCCCCCGCCTCCTACTGTTGACGCGTGTCCCAGCCTGCTTAAGGCTTTGTTCGGTTAGCCCCTCCCCCGCCGGGATTGGCTCCCAATCCCCGCCGAACCCCGTGGTTTTGCCCCAATCCCCGCCGAACCCCGTGGTTTTGCACCGACCGGGTTTCGTTCCCGTCCTCCCTTATAAACGCGTTCGGTTAAACCCGGCCGGGGTCACACCCCGTCCAAATCCACCCCGAACCCTGTGGAACACACCGGGATCCGATCCACGCCTTCCACCTCGTGGAATCTTTCCCGAGCGAAGCGAAGCAGTACTACTCCGTCTTGCCCCTCCGTTCCTCTCGCAAAAAAGATGGACGCAGCGGCGAGCCGGCGACGACAACGGCTTACCGGCGCCGACGGGGACGGACGGAGAGTGCGACCAGAGGAGACGGCAGCTGCGAGCTTCCTCCTACCAAACCCCCTCCCCCTGTACAACCGGAGGCACCACATCCAACCACAGCGGCGTGAGCTCGGCGGTGACCAGGAGTGGCGACCGCAACGAACCCGTCACCGGTGTGCTTCTCCCCCGACGTTGGACTGGTAAGGCCCCACTCCTCATCCTCTTCCTTCGTCCCCCCACTCATCCTCTTAATTTCTATTCTATTTGGTTCTTTAATTTCTAGGGTTCCTGCTATGGTTCCTGAATAATTTCTAGGGTTTTGGTCTGGTGCGAAGATTGATTTTTTGGTAAAAATTCTAAACACAAATGAGCTCACATGGTTGTGAGATCCCTGTTCTAGGATCTGAGCTCTCTCTTCTCTCTGAATTAAACAAAGGCACGATGAGCAAGGGGGGGAATATCTGTCAGATCGCTGTCTTTGTAGTGGTAAACAATTGTGTTTGTTAATTTATCAAAAAAATTGACTGATGAATTTGGGAAACACACAATAAAAATAGTTGGCGGCACGATACCGGGTGGACACCCTGAGTACCATGTAGCGCGTCGCCGGTACTGAATCGTCGGTGGAGTACACCGAGCCTGTCGGCACTCACTGTTCCCCTCGCCTCGTCTAGCCCTTGTTGCAAATTGTTGCAAATTGTATGATGGCTTCGGCCTCTTTATTTTCCATGAGGTGAAATGTCTCATGCCGTGCTTACTTTTACATGATCCGGTGATCCTTTCTGTAGCCTCATTTGGTTAACTGTGTATTTCCAGGTTGATATCAAGTCTGCTATTTTTTTGCAGAAAACAATGTTGAATCTGCTAGTAGCTGAACAAGCTAAAGAAACTATCAGCTAAATGAAGGACTGTTGAGTGGTGAATCATTTGGTTCTCCATTTGTTTGAATCAACAAAGCCTGAATCAACAAACATTTTCTGCTCTGATTCATAATAGTGCTTAACACATGGTATTCATGTCACCCTGCCACTGCTTAATTTGTGCTTTGATCTGATTGTTGTGTAGTGTACATTCTCCAAAGAATAGCATATCGACCAGCATATAGCATGAGATAGTATTCTTTAGTCCTTACCGGTTACCGATCAAGAATTCTCTTTTTCCCTCTCTGTCTAATATTTCACAGGAAATAGTTTGTAAACTGTTGTTTGTGAGTGTTTCTCTAGGATACTACTTTTATAGATACATTCAGCTTGACGTTCAATCATGTCTACCTTTCCCAGTCGTATTAAAATGGTTCTTAGCTGATTGCATTATCAGGATTTTAACTTACTACGAGTATTATTTACGCATGCCAAAAAATAAAATAAAACAGTGATGGTGATTGGCTGATGTCCATCTTCTCGTGGGCGTTACAAGTTTTGCACAACTGGATTTCCCATTGCTGTTAGCAGCTGCTGGCAAATGCATCTACACAAAATATTTTGAGGCCTCAAATGCATATCTTTGTTTTTCTTATGCTGTTGGTATCCATCTTGTCTGGACTGATTTTCTTGCACTCTCTGCTCCCACTTTCAATTTCTTTTCTTGCAGTTACTTGGTCTTGGTTGATGATGTTTGGTCTGCAACAACGTGGTACTAGATCAGAAAGTCACTTTCTCCAAATAATGGTACTATGCTGTTGGTATTTTTTGTTTAGTTTCACGGCTCCAGCACAAGCTTCTTTCGAATCTAAATCCACATTTACAGAGGTATGTCTTGTGTATTGGTAACTTAGGTAGCTTATTGATATTGTACTTCAGGACATGAGTTTGCCTGGAGCTTGTACTGTCAACTAGTATGAAGTTGCTCTGCTGTATATGAGACGATGGTCTGCATCCAGTTAACTAATGTTGCTCTGCTTGTGAATACATTTGGTCTAGGCTTTGTGGTTCAATTATGTTTAGATTGAACAAATTTTCTTTTTTAGAATATAAGTGCAGGTGCATTTATTGCCTGTGATGATCTTACTGAACATTCTGAAAGGTTTGCATAATAGTCTGTCGGCCGACCCTGAGGTGCAGGCGTTGATGCGACCCGGAAGTGTCCTCGACTTGGCAATAGCGACGACACGGAAGTGTCCTCAACGTGGTACTACAAAACACTTTTAATTCTTAGCAGATTGTGTCACTTTGAGTATGGAGTCCCGAGTAGTGATTCTCGAGTTAACACTTGTTTCTCTTTGTTACATGTAGGTTGTTACTCATACGGCGCGTCGCGGGTGTCCGGTGGTGCGGTTCGATGGCGACGTGGCAGTGACGGTTGGCCGAGGCACCACGCTGCAGCAACTGTTTGGACAAGGCATATTACGACTACATCCTCAGGCGGCCCTAACTTATGCAGGGACAAGGGAATGAATGGTGGCGGTACAGAAAGCGAGGTCGATGAGCGCTTTGCCTTCTTTGAACTTTTTTTATCGAGCAATTCTAGCAACAAAATTGAAATTTGTATTATCACCGTCTGTATGTGCTGAGTGAGAATCTGTTCATGTATTTTTTCTAGTTTGGACTATGTGATTCTGTAAGGTATTTACAAGTTCAACTTGTTGCCCGAGAAGTTGTACCAATTTTTTTCTGATTATTTAGTATTTTTTCTGGGTTATTCGATTTATCTGAGTCAAATTTATTTGGATTTGATTTAATGACATGTCATAGTATGTATGTTGGCTGCATATGACTAAACCCTCTATGGCTTGGATTAACCGAATGCATGTTTAGTGGTAGGGAATACAACGTGGCAGAGATTCCATCCCATATATAGGGAAGTGGGTGACGGAGTGGGGATCACCCAAACCACGGGTGGTTCACTTCCACGTGGGGATTAATAATTCCCAAGTAACCGAACGAGTCCTAAAGAAAAAACGATACGAGCCCACCGGTCCAACCACGTGTGAAACCTTATCTCTTCCTCACAGATAACTTTCGTCTCCAAATCAAGGCCGCGGAGCGGAGACAACTCGCACCAGCACCAGCTGTTGCCGCCGCTCGCCGCCGCGCCCTGCTCTCCTGCTTGCTCTCCTGCTTACCGCCCCTGCTCACGTCGACCGGTCCTCCTAGCGGCGGGGGAGGTAGGGGGTCCAGCGATGGAGGGGGTGGCGACGATGGTGCGCCCCCGAGCTCTAGAAGGGCGGACGACGACGACATCGAGCCGCCTACTGCTGCCCCGGCCCGCGTCCCCGAGCTCGAGAAGGGCAGCGACGAGCACCAGAGCAGGATTGCCAAAGCTCTCGGCGGAAGGGCTCGAGGATCCCGGGGGCCGCGGCGAGGAGTGTGGACCACACATCTCGGGCGTCGACAAGCTCGCGTCCGAACCACCGGCGTCGCCCTCACCCCGAGCACGCCGCAGTGTCCTCACCTCAAGCGCCCAATTTGCTGTGAGGGGAACTACCGAGATGCTGCGAGCGGTGCTACCATGGCGGTACGACGTGCTACCAGCGAACAGATGCAGTGCTACCATTGCGCCACGTTGGTGCTGCCATGGCGGCACGGCGGTGCTCCCAGAACACATGCGTGGTGCTACCAAGGTGGTGGTGCTACCAAGGTGACGCGGCGGTGCTACCATGGTGGCACGACGGTGCTCCCAGCGCACAAGCGTGGTACTACCAAGGTGAGACGACGGTGCTACCATCGGTGACCTCCGTTGCTACCAGTGGTGTGGGGAGGTGCTTGTCGTCGTGGTGAACAAACAGATGTCATAGGGTGGCTTATGTTGGGGCCGATGGACACTGGTCGAACCGGGGAGGGATGGTGCGTAGAATTACGCACACGGAATACACAAGCACACACGCGATCTACCCAGGTTCAGGGCCCTCGTGAGGAGGTAAACCCCTACTCCTGCTTGTGTGTCTATATAAGGAGCTGAATATCCGAGTTACAATGGTGCTCCTCGAGCTGTGTAAGCTACGCCTACGTGAGGCCTACTCTAAGCTCTCAAGAACTAGAGGAAGGAGGAGCTCGTATGTGAGCTGGGGGAAAATGAGCCCCCCGAGGGGATGCTCCTCAGTGCTTCCCCCTGGTGTGCCTTATATGGGCTGGCACCCAGGGACATATGGAGCCCACATACATTGTACATGATATGACCAATGGAGTCTAATCAGCACTATTCACCAATAGTGTTGTTCTGCTACTGCGTGCAGGGCATGGGTAGCCGTGTACGATGCCTTGTCACCTTGCTGTCTGGTCCTGCCTTCCTTCTTATCTGTTTGTACTGGAGTGACGGTTGACGTAGAGGTAGCAGCCTGGTGGAGCGATCTGGGAGCGTAGCGACCAGTGTACATTGGTCTCGACCTGGGGGAGGTAGCGACCGAGTTGCCAGGTACTTGTCGATGTAGAGGTAGTGATCTCGGAAGGAGCAACACCGGATAGCGATCCGGGTCTTGGCTAGTCGGCCTGGCTTTCCTCGGCCAGAAGTCTCGGTCGACGGGAGCAGCGTTGGGGAGCCTGCGGTGGCCGAGTTAACCATCATAGAGGCCGGGGGTCGAGGTAGCACTGGGGCGCTGGGTGACGGCGCCGTGTCGGCCTTGCTGGTGTCGAACGAAGGGAAGCGGGAGGGAGCCTGGCGTCGGCCTGGCCTGGCCCAGTCCGAGGACCGCGGAGGAGGCCCGTCCGGGATGGTGAGGTGGTGTGCCGGGTCTGGATGAAATGCGGCCCAGCCGGATGGCTTATGTCGGCCTGGGCCACACCTTGGCCCAGCCGAGAATAGCTTATGCTGGCCCGAGGCTATCCAACTAAGGTATCACAGAGTTGACGCCAACATAGACACCGTCCAAACCATCAATAGCCATCTTGGGCAAAACAACCTCAAACTTCCTGTATGGGCATCATTATATTTTTTTGCTCATAGGGCATCCTACATAGCCTACTTGGGCTGAATTGATATATCGCCTTCTTGGGCATTTGTGGTATGTCGGTTTTTAACCATCCTTGACATTTACTGAAATGTTATGTCGGCAGCATTAGCCGAACCAACAACTTTCCTGCATGGGCGTCATCATATATCGATTTTTAGCCATCTTGGGCATTTTCTCATCGACGTATTGCCTGCATGGGCTATGTCAGATTTTCTGTAAAGCCTGTGTGGGCTGAATCGACATGTTACCTACTTGGGCAATGTCTCATCGACATATTGCCTGCATGGGCTATGTCGGCATCATATGTATAGCCTGCGTGGACTATGTCGGCATCTTGGACATGAAGTCCACCGGCCTTGCCGGCATACACGGCGAACGGAGATATGTGGTGATCCGACGTACTTGTCGATGCCATGATACTTGATGATATGAAATAACGGATGATGCCATGATATTTGGCAAGCCGGCATAAGTGGTGATTCGAGATAACTTTGTGATGATGCCATGATAATTTTGGCTGACCGACATAAACAGTGATTGCGAGACATTTTGTGATGATGCCATGATACTTTGGCTGACCGACATAAACGGTGATTGCGAGACATTTTGTGATGATGCCATGATACTTTGGCTGACCGACATAAACGGTGATTGCGAGACATTTTGTGATGATGCCATGATACTTTGGTTGACCGACATAAGATTACGAGACATTTTGTGATGATGCCATGATACTTTGGCTGACCGACATAAACGGTGATTGCGAGACATTTTGTGATGATGCCATGATACTTTGGCTGACCGACATAAACGGTGATGAACTCTCGCTCAGAAATGAGCATGCCAACAGACAAGGTTAGTCAAAGCATATAAATAATAAATATTTAACCTTAGCAGCAGTTTATACGTGTGGGGAGACTGGCTCGATCTCAACCGACTCCCCGAGTTACTCTTCCTACCTAGGAGATACCATAAAATAGACTAACTGGCCAGTCCCCGGGTTAAGACATCTCGGTCCCGGGGAAAACAGCAAAACATGTGCTAAAGAGTAGCAGTACCCGAGTGCCGTTTGGGGTTACACAGTTGTGCGCGGTACTAAGATATACACGGTAAATACTTACCTTGCATTGTTGTCGCAGAGAGAACGGAGGCATGAGTGAGCCGGGATCCACGGCGGACCGGGATTTCTCTCTTCTCCTCTTCTTTATCTCGGCTGACATACTTTTCATCTCGGACGACATAACTTTTATGTCGGCCCGACATGTTTTTTATGCTGGCAGTCTATCTCGACAGTAATATGCCAGACTTCATTTCGACCATTTTTGGCCAGTCTATCCTGGCAGTTTATTCGCCAGACTTTTTATGTCGGTTGGCCTCTCCCGGCCGACATACACGTTTTTTCTTAGTCGGCTTTTTTTTTTGTCAGCCGACATAAGATATGTCGACATAAGATATGTCGGCAGCTTCTTTTTCATCCGGCATACCACACTTTTATTTCTACTCGGCAGCATCTCTTTTTATTCTAGCTGGGCCACTCATTTTTTCTTTCATACTCTTGGCTGCACCATGCCCCTCTGTCTCCTCTTTTATTCTCTTCTCTTGGCAACGACAAGAGAACAAGGGCAGCTAACTCCTGATTTTCTACTCATCCGACAACTCCCCATATCCCTCTCTTTTTATTTTACAGCAGTCGGGCCCACTTCCCACTCCCACGATTTTTCTACCTCGGCAGGGCTCCCTACGGCTTGATCTTTTCCCCTTATTCTTTTACCTCTACCTGCCTCTCACTCGGTCTTTTTTGTCGGCAAGAGAACTCGATGCGTGGCCGTGCTGCAGCCGTCATTGCGACGAGCTGGAGCTGCAGGGGCGAGCTCGCTCGGGCCCAGCGAGGCGGCCGAGAGCGCGGAAACCGGCATAGGGAAGGGCGCCGGGGTGGAGCCAGAGCTGGTGAGGCCGGGATTGGCGGGACCGGCGACGGGAGTGGCCGGGTCTGCGCGGCGGAGCTGACATAGCAGCGGGAGAGCCGCAAGCCGGTAGGGGCAGACTCGGCCAGGCAAAGACGAAGTGCGGGGGTGCAGTGCCGATATACGGCAAAGCCGGGACAGCGCAACAGAGCTGACATACGGCGAGGCCGGGAGCTGAAAGACCGGCATATGGGCGAGCTGCGGCATGGCGAGCCGGCACACGGTGAACCGACAAATAGCAAGCCGACATACGGCAAGCGGGATACGGCGAAGCCGACAGAGACACCGGAAACGGGTGAGACTCGCCAGGCATGTCGGCAGGGCCACAAGCCAGACAGCGGAGCTAGAATGCACGGCGGAGACATGACAGTGCCGGGATTAGCGCGGAGCTGGGTCGTGGGAGGCGTGACCGGGATTGGAGCTGGCCGGGTCGCGGGAGGACGCACGAGAGGAGCGACCGCGTGGCTGCGTGCACAGGGACAACGCGAGCATACCGCAGGGGTGCGCACAGCGTCGCGAGGGAGCACCGACGCGGCCGAGCTGGTCGAGTGTACCGGACGGGGATGGAGATGTCGGGCGGCACAAGAGGTTGTTGCTTGAAGACGACACGGCCGGAGAGCACAGCGGCAGTGTTGGTGTTGAGCCGCCGGTCCAAGCCAGAGAAACGGCGAAGATGCCGCAGCCCCCCGAATTTTATTGGAGACGCTGGCGTTCGTGAAGAAGATGCGAGCGTGCGGGGGCGACGGCGATGTCGAGCCCCCGGGCCTCGCGGGAGACAATAGAGACGCCGCACCGGTGATGATGATGGAGATGATAAAGTCGGCGAAGCCGCTCGGCGAGCTGATACCCCGGAACCCAGCCCGAGGTGCTCGCCTGAGTTGATGAAGATGGTCCCGTCCGGATGGAACCCAGCCAGCGCCGCTGCTGGCCCCACGGTGGGCGCCAACTGTCGTCGTGGTGAACAAACATATGCCATAGGGTGGCTTATGTTGGGGCCGATGGACACTGGTTGAACCGGGGAGGGATGGTGCGTAAAATTACGCACACGAAATACACAAGCACACACGCGATCTACCCGGGTTCAGGGCCCTCGTGAGGAGGTAAACCCCTACTCCTGCTTGTCTGTCTATATAAGGAGCTGAATATCCGAGTTACAATGGTCCTCCTCGAGCTGTGTAAGCTGAATATCCGAGTTACAAATGCAAGTTGGGTTTCCAAAGCTGCGGGTTAGAGACCTTGCCAACATCACATATTTTCTTCCAGAAATAAGATGGAGGAGCAAACTTGCTCTCCAACTGGCTAAAAATCACATATTTTCTTCCAGAAAGGGAAAGGCAAGCATAAACAGCAACTTAGCAGTGTTGCTCAAGACCGCCGAGTAATGATGTTCTGAACAAGAGTACTACTCCGTATATACTATATACCATGACGAAAGTACGATACCTGGTATTGGATTCCCCGGCTTACTACAGGACTGGATTTGCCGGCGATGCTGTCCGCGCTTCAGGGACATGAAGATGTCGATATCCCCAATTCCCCATTATACGAGGACGATGCCCTGGGTCGACAGAAGACATTAGGACTACTTGGTTCTGGCGCTGCCTCTCTGATGACGGAATTGATGAGAGTGTTTCTCCCTCAACTACACCAACAAGCACTCTAGATACTCTGAAAGGAAAATAATATATGGGATAGGTTGAGCCTCCAAGTGCAGAGTATGTAGAAGTGGAAGTTTTTTCCCCACGAGGGTGACTCGAGGGTTTAATATCGAACTCTCGGGGAATCAGTAGTGCGGATTTTATCTCCTTGTCCTTCTCTAGATTTCCTGCAAACAAAGTAGATTGATTTGTTACCTCAACCTCACCAAGTGGTTGTCAAGCACAAGGTGTGAGAATGATATTAAGATAATAATGAATGCAAAACAGTAAATAAATATGCAATAGTGGTAAGTAGTAATGCAAGGATGATAGTAATGATGATGGATGATATTTTTGGGGTTTTTATATGTGTATGCAATGAATAAAAGTGTTTTGTATTTTCTGATTTTAAAATGGCTGAATGTAGAAAATGCTTAAAAGTGGTTGGAAAGTTGTTTCTTATGATTAAAAATGGACCGGGGTTCATGGTTTCACACATGCACTCTCTCTTTAATATAGTGTGGCAAATAAGTAGACATAGGATTAACATATGAGATTGCAAACAAGTTTAATGACATGTTACTAATTATATGAGCATCACGTCCTAACATAGAGACCTTTTGATTATTAGTCTCACTTATACTCCACCAAGATGCGAACTAAATCATAACACCTCAGTAATTAAGATGACTCAGAGTATAGCCTTAAGATTAATGACATGAAGTGAAAATAAGAACATGCTGGATCTAGTCATAGGTAGAGTCTTGTCACTCCTCAAACCTTGCAACATGGTATTTTGGTTTATCCCTAGTGAGGCAACAAAGTAAGGTAAACACCCAATGGATCGCGATATTAAGTAGTCAGCTTATCACATCACCACCCCCGTTACATCCAACTAATGCACACGTTCCCCCTCACACGCTCTCATAAACATGCTTGATCAAAACAAGGATACAAGAACGGGGTACATAATATGCATCTACTTTCATAACTGAAATAAACATTGCAATCTTAACATATATTAACTCATAAAAAAATCCACCACAAAGGTAATACAAGGATGACCGTAATCATGTTCAGCAGCTCATACGGTGCTAATTAGTGAAGCTCAAGAGAGAGAGATACATATGCTACTGCCACAAACCCATAGTCCAGAGGTGGAGTACTCCCTCTTCATCATGGAGACGGTGGAGATGTCAATGGAGAAGAAGGAGACCCCTCCGGCAGCGCTCCGCCGGAGTTTCCCCCCTCCAATCCGCAGCCTCCTGGTCTCTGTTTCTTGTTTCTCTTGTGTGACGGCCCTCTCTTCGAAGAACGTCGGGGGGCTCTTTATATAGGCGTTTTTAGGTCACGAGGATGCTTCAGGGCGAAGGATCGACGCAAACGGGGCCACGAGGGCCAAAATAGGTGGGCCCACGCGGCCCCTGTACGTGGCCGCGTGGGGCACCCCCTTTTGCCCCTCCTGCCTCCGTTCGCTTGCTTCTTTCACTCCTAGGTCTTCCTCCTTCCAAAATAATGATCCCCGTAAATTTATAGCTCATTATGACGCCGTTAAGGCCCTGAAACAAATAAGGAAAGAAATAGGGATTTTCTACCTGCGCAGGATTAATTTCATAAAAAGGGGAAATCATTATTAATTACCAAAAATCATTAAATAACAGTAATATACCCCTTATATGATGCAAATATGAATGGAATACAAGTATTATAGTGCAAAGTTCATGTATGCATTTTACATGCATCAACATCCCCAAGCTTAACTCATGCTCGTCCTCGAGTATGAAACTGATAAAACTAACATGAACTTTGCAATATAATAACAACATGGATATAAAAGATGATTGCTACTGCTACATAAAGTCAAATGATTCATTCATTCAAAGAAGTAGCAATATGCAAACAGTTTATAAAGTGATATCAAGTATTCAATGCAAGGATGTTCAATGATAGTTCACAAAGTGTAACATAAAAGATAGTAATATGGACGTTCTTACTTTTGCATACTTGTGGTCCATAGAGTGTAGATGAAAATCTGAATATAAAAGGTGGACACTTTGGAAAAGATGTACAAATGAGTAGAGGTAAAACATTGATGACGGGATTGATGCGAGTGTTCTTCTCCCTCAACAACGCCAACAAGTACTCTTGATACCCTGAAAGGAAAATAATATATTAGGGATAGGTTGAGCCTCCAAGTGCAGAGTATGTAGAAGTGGTAGTTTTTTCCCAAGAAGGTGACTCGAGGGTTTAATATCGAACTCTCGGGGAATCAGTAGTGTGGGTTTTATCTTCTTGTCCTTCTCTAGATTTCTTGCAAACAAAATAGATTGCTTTGTGCCCTCAACCTCACCAAGTGGTTGTCAAGCACAAGGTGTGAGAATGATATTAAGATGATAATGAATGCAAAACAGTAAATAAATATACAATGGTGGTAAATAAGTATGCAAGGATGATAGTAATGACGATGGATGGTATTTTTGGGGGTTTTATATGTGAATGCAAGAAGTAAAAGTGTTTTTGTATTTTCTGATTTTAAAATGGCTGAATGTAAAAGATGCTTAAAAGTGGTTGGAAAAGTGTTTCTTATGATTAAAAATGGACCGGGGTTCATGGTTTCACACATGCACTCTCTCTTTAATATAGTGTGGCAAATGAGTAGACATAGATTTAACATATGAGATTGCAAACAAGGTTAATGACATGTTACTAATTATATGGGCATCACGTCCTAGCATAGAGACCTTTTGATTATTAGTCTCACTTATACTCCACCAAGATGCGAACTAAATCATAACACCTCAGTAATTAAGATGACTCAGAGTATAGCCTTAAGATTAATGACATGAAGTGAAAATAAACACATGATGGATCTAGTCTTAGGAAGAGGCATGTCACTCCTCCTACCCTACAACATGGTATTTTGGTTTATCCCTAGTGAGGTAACAAAGTAAGGTAAACACCCAATGGATCTTGATATTAAGTTGTCAGCTTATCACTTCACCACCCCGTTACTCCAACTAATGCACACGTTCCTCCACACACGCTCTCATAAACATGCTTGATCATAACAAGGATACAAGAACGGGGTACATAATATGCATCTAATTTCATAACTGAAATATAACATTGCAATCTCAACATATATTAACTCATAGAAAGATCCACCACAATGGTAATACAACGGTGACCGTAATCATGTTCAACAGCTCATACGGTGCTAATTAGTGAAGCTCAAGAGAGAGAGAGAGAGATACATATGCTACTGTCACAAACCCATAGTCCAGAGGTGGACTACTCCCTCTTCATCATGGAGACGGTGGAGATGTCGATGGAGAAGAAGGAGACCTCTCCGGCAGGGCTCCGCCGGAGTTTTCCCCCTCCAATCTGCAGCCTCCTGGTCTCTGTTTCTTGTTTCTCTCGTGTGGCAGCTCTCCTTTCGAAGAACGTCGGGGGACCCTTTATATAGGAATTTTTAGGTCACGAGGATGCTTCTGGACGAAGGATCTACGCAAACGGGGCCACGAGGGCTGAATTAGGTGGGCCCATGCGGCCTGGTACTGTAGCCGCGTGGGGCCCCCTATTTTGGCCCTCCGGCCTCTGTTCGCTTGCTTCTTTCGGTCCTAGGTCTTCCTCCTTCCAAAATAATGACCCCCGTAAATTTATAGCTCATTATGACATCGTTAAGGTCCTGAAACAAATAAAGAAATAAATAGGGGTTTTCTGCCTGCGCAGGATTAATTCCATAAAAAGGGGAAATCATTATTAATTACCAAAAATCATTAAATAACAGTAATATACCCCTTATATGATGCAAATATGAATGGAATATAAGTATTATAGTGCAAAGTTCATGTATGCATTTTAGATGCATCAAACATGCATAAGTTTCATCTATCCTCCAAACTATTCTACTTGAGTTATTGATTGCAATGGTAATACTTGGTGTCAAGCTCTCATTCCCCATCATAGCATCTTGAATGATTAAAGTTAATTGTGAAAGCAGATATGAGTAGTGGTGTCGGGGATATAACCCCGGGTACTGTCGGGGATATAACCCCGGGTACCTCAGAGTTGGTACAGTAGAAGGAGGAGGCAACAAGCAAATACGTTTAAGATAAAGGAAAAGCAGAAGAGGGCAGCCTGAGCCGACATGGGCATGGCCTAGGCCGTTATTCCAGTCGTGGATCCGACATAGGGTTATGTCGGATCCTTTAACCCAGTTGGGCCGATTCTCCACTACCGACGCAGGCCACATCCTCTGCACCGGCTCCTCAAGATGGCATCCCGCCATGCCGACATAGGCTTATGTCGACAGCACCACTCCCGGGTCGAACCACCTTAGCCACTCATCCGGCTAGGCCGGTGCCCGGGTCATCATGCCGGGTAAGCACTACTACCTCGGCATGTCCCGGATCTCCTTCGGCCGGCATCCAGACTGCCAAGATACTACAGGCCGACATAGCGTATGTCGACTGACCGAGTTATCCCGGACGGCCCACTCTCCACTCCCGAGCCCGGGCCGATATACGAGGTACTTCATCACTTCATGACCGACATAGACGCCCACCAATGGCACTGGCTATGTCGGTTCTCTTCATCGACTACTCTCCACTGATGCCGGGTCTTGGGACGCCCCTGGCTCAGACCGGCATAAGCTCCCTCGACAAGTACAAGATACCCCTGCCCCACAGGAGAAGACAAGACGGTGGCATGGCCACAGTAGCGTGGATGTGACAAGAGTACAAGTGGTGACATAGGCCACAGTGCGGACAAGACCCCAGTAGTCAAGTCCGGCAACAGTGTTGCACCCATGCTGTGCATAGTGACCTGTGGGCCATCTCTTGTCCCCTGGGCTCCCCTTTATAAGGAACACCAGGGGTAGCGCACAGGCAGGACGGCGCGGGAGAGGAGCACCCGGACCGGGTCTCACTTTTCCTTAGCTCCCTTGGAGCCTTTCTTCCTCCTCTAGAGACACAGCTCTAGGAGCAACCTTGTAGCTCTCATATACACCATTGTTATACATATCAGACAAGTAGGAGTAGGGGTCTTACCTCCTCACGAGGGCCCCGAACCTAGGTAAACCGCCTGTGTGCTTCATCTTGTGTGCGTATTCCTACGCATAATCCCTCCCCGAATCCTCTAGCATCCATCGGCCCCTACACTTAAGCCTACCCCTAGGCATCTGTCGTTCACCACGACGACAGTTGGCGCCCACCGTGGGGCTGGTAGTGGCGCTTGCTGGGCTAATTTCGGACGGGACCTTCTTCATCGACTCCGGCGAGCACCTCGCGTGGCGTCGCGGGGTTTCCGCTCGCCGGGCCGCTTCATCAGGCTCTACGTCAACACTGCCGACCGGCACCAACGTCGTCAACAAATCCCGAGGGCTATGGTCTGCTCGCCGTGCCTCTGTCTTGCTTGGCGGCTCTACGTCAACACTGCCGCCGCGCTCGCTGGTCTCCCTGGCATCCCCAACAGTTCTCGGGGGCTAGCATGGCCGTCGCCGCTCCCGGCTTCCGCACCGAGTCGACCAGCATCACCGTCGGCGTCTTCCCCGCGCCGGTTCTGCCTCGACCGGATTCGCCCGTAACTGGCTACCCTTGATCCGGTGTCACCTCGGCCAGCTTCGCCCGATTCCGACATCCTCATCACCGGCTTCACGCTGTGACCAGGCGCGGCGTCTTCGCGGTCTCCCGTGAGGCCCGGGGGCTTGACATCGACATGACCTCCGCGCGCTCATTCCTTATTCGTCACTGGCGCTGTGCCTGCACCCGGGGACTGCGGCGTCCGTGCCGTCCTTCCCGCTCGGCCCGGTGGATCCACATCGACTCTGTCACCATTGTCCGGCTATGTGTCGGCCGCGTCCGTGGGCGTCTAGGCGCGCTCTGCATTCGTGCGCGCCTGCGGACGACAGGCCGGATCAGAGGTATGATGGCCACCGAAGGATATGGTGTCGTTGCCGAGTAAGGTAGAGAAACTATAGAGAGAAGCTTGTGTCGGCTTTGAGACACAGGCCGGTTTAATGGATAGAAGAAAATAAAGAGATGGATCCCGGCGGTTAGTGTGTGTCGGCCAAAAAGAGTCAAGCTACCGAGACAGAAAAGTCAGCAATATCATGTTGGTTGTTACATGCATGTCGGCTGAGTGTACTCGCCGAGTAAAAGAAGGACTCGAGTTGAGTCGTGTGCTGGTAAAAAGCATGGCTGAGTAAGATGTTAAATAGGCCAGCTGAAGTAGCTTGGCCGAGATAAGGCAAGCAAATAGCTGCCGACATAAGAGGTATGTCGGCCAAAGGAAAATCTGGCATGCTGTGCCAGCAAAGGTCTACTGAGTCTAGAGTATGTCGGCTCTATTTGGTTGGCCCACGCAGGTCTCGCTCGTCTTCGACTCCGTTGGACACCCGGGCCGGGGCAAACCTGCACTTCTCCCTTCGAGTCCGCATCGACAAGGCAATGTAAGTAATTACCATGTATATGCTAGTACCAAGCATAGAGAGGATAACCTCAAAAGTTACTCGGGGACTGCCCCTTCCTATCTTGCTTAGATGTTTTCCCCGGGAACGAGATGTCTTGACCCGGGGACTAGCCGGCCAGTCCGTTTTATATTTACTCCTAGATAATAAAAGTGACTCGGGGACTCGGTTGAGACCGAGTCTGCATCTTCATGCGTAATTCTGCTGGTTCTGTCATATGCTAAAATTAAATTCATCTGTTAGCACAGTTGCTGTTAAGTTTAAATACTCTTTATAAATATGCTTGGACTAACCCGGTATGGTGGTATCGGTTCTAACTGAGTGAGTGCTCATCATCGAAATCTCGATCTTGTTGGTTATCCCGAATCACCGTTTATGCCGGCTTGCCAAATATCACGGCATCAACCCATATCTCCGAATCGCTGTTTATGTCAGCTCGCCAAAAATCACGGCATCACCCGTTCATATCGCCAAGTATCATGGCATCGGCAAAAACTTCGGATCACCACATATCTCGGTTCGCCATGTATGCCGGCAAGGCCGGTGGACTTCATGTCCGTGATGCCAGCAAAATCTGGTGGACCCCGCATCCAAAAACCGACATAGCCCATATTGGCAATATGTCGGTACAGCCCGAGCTGGCTCTACGGAAAAACCGACGTAGCCCATGTTGGCAATATGTCGATGAGACATTGCCCAGGTTGGCACCATGTCAAAACAGCCCGAGCAGGCTCTACGGAAAAACCGACATAGCCCATGTTGGCAGTATGTCGATGAGACATTGCCCAGTTTGGCAATATGTCAAAACAGCCCAAGCAGGCTATATGTCGATCCAGCTAAAAGCTGCCGACATAGTATTTCGGTAATGCCCAAGAAGGCTAGAAACCGGTATAAGATGATGCTCAAGCCGGCTATATGTCGGTCCAGCTAAAAGCTGCCGACATAATATTTCGGTAATGCCCAAGAAGGCTCGAAACCGGTAAAAGAGGATGCCCAAGCAGGCTGTATGACGTTTTAGCTAAAGGCTGCCGATATAAATGTGTGGTAAAAGCCCAAGGTGGCAAAAACCGACATGTGAGATATGCCCAGGCAGGCAATATGTCAATCCAGCTCTGGCTGTTGAAATCTTACTTCGGTAAAGGCCCAAAGTGGCTAAAACCGACATATGACAATGCCCATGCAGGCAGTACGTCGGACATGCGTGTGTCGGCGGTTTAAAAAGTGATAATGCCCAAGCAGGGTATATGTCGATCCAGCTAATGCTGTCGACATACGCCTTCGGTAATGCCCGAGAAGGTTAAAAACCACTATATGAGGACGCCCATGCAGGCTATATGTCGGTCCAGCTAATGCTGCTGACATACGACTATGGTATCGCCCGGGTTGGCTATAAACCGACATATGATAGTGGTCATAGGACTATGTATCAATTTGGCACACGCAGGCAATATATATACACCGACCTAAGCCCCAGAAGGCTAAGTGCTGATGAGACCTTGCCCGGATAGGTTGTATGACTGTTCAGCCCATGCAAGCTACACTTTGAAGACAACTCTGAGATACCATTCTTTGGTAAGACTATGCACGACTCTACGAGTCCCACATAGCCTCGGGGACTACTGTCGGGGATATAACCCCGGGTACCTCAGAGTTGGTACAGTAGAAGGAGGAGCCAACAAGCAAATACGTTTAAGATAAAGGAAAAGCAGAAGAGGGCAGCCTGAGCCGACATGGGCATGGCCCAGGCCGTTATTCCAGTCGTGGATCTGACATAACCCAAGCAAATACGTTTAAGATAAAGGAAAAGCAGAAGAGGGCAGCCTGAGCCGACATGGGCATGGCCCAGGCCGTTATTCCAGTCGTGGATCCGACATAGGGTTATGTCGGATCCTTTAACCCGGTTGGGCCAATTCTCCACTACCGACGCAGGCCACATCCTCTGCACCGGCTCCTCAAGATGGCATCCCGTCATGCCGACATAGGCTTATGTCGGCAGCACCACTCCCGGGTCGAACCACCTTAGCCACTCATCCGGCTGGGCCGGTGCCCGGGTCATCATGCCGGTTAAGCACTACTACCTCGGCATGTCCCGGATCTCCTTCGGCCGGCATCCAGACTGCCAAGATACTACAGGCCGACATAGCGTATGTCGACTGACCGAGTTATCCCGGACGGCCCACTCTCCACTCTCGAGCCCGGGCCGATATACGAGATACTTCATCACTCCATGACCGACATAGACGCCCACCAATGGCACTGGCTATGTCGGTTCTCTTCATCGACTACTCTCCACTGATGCCGGGTCTTGGGACGCCCCTGGCTCAGACCGGCATAAGCTCCCTCGACAAGTACAAGATACCCCTGCCCCACAGGAGAAGACAAGACGGTGGCATGGCCACAGTAGCGTGGATGTGACAAGAGTACAAGTAGTGACATAGGCCACAGTGCAGACAAGACCCCAGTAGTCAAGTCCGGCAACAGTATTGCACCCATGCCGTGCATAGTGACCTGTGGGCCATCTCTTGTCCCCTGGGCTCCCCTTTATAAGGAACACCAGGGGTAGCGCACAGGCAGGACGGCGCGGGAGAGGAGCACCCGGACCGGGTCTCACTTTTCCTTAGCTCCCTTGGAGCCTTTCTTCCTCCTCTGGAGACACAGCTCTAGGACCGTCTGATCTCCCAGAAGCGGAAGCAACCTTGTAGCTCTCATATACACCATTGTTATACAGATCAGACAAGCAGGAGTAGGGGTTTTACCTCCTCACGAGGGCCCCGAACCTGGGTAAACTGCCTGTGTGCTTCATCTTGTGTGCGTATTCCTACGCATAATCCCTCCCCGAATCCTCTAGCGTCCATCGGCCCCTACACTTAAGCCTACCCCTAGGCATCTGTCGTTCACCACGACGACAAGTGGCCTTGATAAAGTAAAGGTTAGATGTCTCATGCCCCTTGAATACAAGTACCTACACCATGATTACTCATCTTGGGAAACAAAGCAAGTTTAAGTTATCTATCATTGTAAGTAATAATGGTATTATCAAGAGTCTCAACTGGGGTACCTCTTGTCCCATGATATGGATCAAGCCCACATCAAAACAACAAGACAAACAAACATAATGAACAACCTCAACACCCTTTTTATTTACCACTTGATATATCATTTTATTGTAGGGTGTATCACAGAAAGTTCAAAATAGCATGTAAGTAAATTTCCACCATGAATGATGCATGGCTTAGATTAGCGGCCCAGGTTTCTCTCTAACCATTTATACAAACTCATTTAAACTTACTCTATTTCCACATTATTTCACCATGATAGGCATCCATAAACAAAAGTACATGATATCAACCAAATAAATGATGGAACATGTTGAAAGCTTTGCATGTGACAGCACATATGGGCTAACTCCCAACCTTAAACATTTATCAAGCTACTATCATCATAATATTAATCACAATGGTTCATGTTTATTAAATGCAATAAAAATAAAGTGTGCATCAAGTTCGCGAGAGCTTTTTAACCAACTTTTCCCATTACAATAAATAACATAATCATTTTCATTTAGAGGTATAGATAACACAAATGACATGGTAAACATACTTGGAATAGCATAAAGCTAATAGGTAGATATGGTGGACTCACTGGAAAAACTTGGGTTGAGAGTGTTGGAAACAAGTTTTTACTTGTTGGAATTTTTGAGCTAGCAAAAAGGAGAAAGGTGACCATCTAGATGCATGCATGAGTGTCCATAAAACTAACTAATTCATGTCAAACAAGGTGAAATAACATACAGCATCAAAACATGAATAAAAGATAGCTCGTGATAAAGCATTTGCAAATTATTACTCATAAAGAAGCTCATGAATCATGCAACTATATGTGTCATTAAAAATCAACTTAGACATCCCTTTTCCCAATACAACAAACGCATGCAAGATATTTCAACCCATATTTCCAGTAGCTTTCTCATATATAAATGATAGTGTGGTGGTCTCACAAAAATAAAAATCAAAGCAAAAACATACAAAAAGACGCTCCAAGTTTATGCGATAAAGTGTTTCAAATGAAAAACATAAGTTAGAAGTGTGCAAACCGAGAGTATGTTGGTTCAGTGGGGATGTTCTCCACATCCCAAAGCTTATGGTTTTCACCATCCTTGGATAACTCATGGTGCATCTCCTCCAATCCCTGTGAAAAAATTTCAAAACACTATTTCTCCCATTTCTTTTCTGTGGGGTGATATTAGTAGAGATAAGCTCCCTCATGAGCTTCATCTTCGGTAAACAACAAGTAAGTAAGCCTAGCTATATGGCTATAAAGAAAGCGCTTTACGGCCGGTTGTTTTTATTTGGATTTTCTTTGTGTCCTCTTGCTGTAACAAGAGATTGTTTTCTTAGCTTAGTTTCTGGAATTTTTAATAAAGTGCCAAGTTTTACCTATTTTGGTTTGAAAAAGTTGCTACTTCTATTCGGAGATTTTATTCCTGCACGAAGTCTGTGCACGGTTTGATTTTTCATTGCTATTATTTAACTCCGATTGAGCTGAGATTTTAACTGTAACTGCAATTTTTCATCCTCTGTATGACTGAAGTTTTTCAGATTTTTTCGATGAGTTTAAGTAGGACAGAAAAATAAGTTTTGCTGCTGCTGTTTTTCTGGACAGATTCTGTCCCATATTGTTTTATGCATAGTTTGAACTTTTGAGTTAAATATTTTTGATCCAATTGAGTTTATGAGTAGGAATACAACATTATACATTCACTAATCATTCATATTAATTTTAGTCCATGGATTATATGCAGCAAGAAGCCTATTCCTTGGGAAGTGTTCCATGCATTTCTTATGTGGAAACTGAAACTTCACATTCCCTTGCTTTGAATCAATAATAGCCGCTGTGGTATGAAGAAAAGGTCTTCCAAGAATAATAGGACTAGAGGTTTTATTCTCCATATCCATGATTAGAAAATCCACAGGTACAAAAGTCATATGTAACTCTATCATAAAATCACTTACTTTTCCTAAAGCACGTTTAATGGTATTATCAGCAAGTGCAAGTTCAACAGAGCATTTTTCAAGATTCTTTAATTCAAGTACTTCATATAATTCTTTAGATAAAATAGAGACACTAGATCCTAGATCAAGTATGGCATGGTGTGTCTCTTTTCCAATAGTTACTAGCACCTTGGGGATCCATATATCCCCAAGCTTAGGTGGTATCATAGCTTCTTGATTGTATCTAGCAATTTTTTCTTTCAAGACATGATTAGCAATATAGGAACCAAAACCAGATTGGTTAACATCAATAGAAGGATCACTTGCAAATTTTTGTAAGATAGATATTAATTCATGCAATGTACAATTCTCTAAATCAAGCAAAGGATCTTTAACTTCACTAAGCATCTTAACTTCTTCAACTTTTCTTTCATCATGTTTAGTTTTACTAACTTCTTCTTTTAAAGCCATAAGATGAGACATAAAAGGCAACAGATATTCAGGATAATTTAGCAATTCATTCAGAGTTTCCTCCAAAGTAAGAGGAACATTTTCAGCAATATTAATAGAATTCAATCCAACCACAGGTGGTGCTTGTGGTTTTCCAGCAGACATACTCGATAAAGTGGCTTGATTATCAGCAAGTTTTGAAAGGGCTTTGTCTAGTCCTGCAGCTTGGAGTTGTATGTTTTTAATATCAGAACTAATAGAAGCAACGGACTTATTCAAATCTTGTATCATGGTATTATGACTAGCAACTTGTTCCATAAGAATTTTATTGGCCTCAAAATTATCATTACTTGATGACACATGCTTCAATTTATCATTAGCATTAGGATATGGAACAAAAGGCCGATTGTTGGGAACATATGGAGGTTTATTATAAGACTTATAATTGTTGTTACCATACCCATTGTTTCCATAATTCCTAATGAAGTTGACATCAATATTTTCATAATTATTACCAACTAGTTCTTGCAAAGGAATATTTTCAACACTAGGTTTATTAAGCAAAGCAAGAATAGTATCCATCTTAGATGACAAATCATGAGTTTCTTCTATGGGGTTTACTGTCTTAGATGAACTAGGTGCTCTATCAGTATGCCATTGACTATAGTTTTGCAAAATGCTTTCCAATATATTCTTAGCCTCTACTATAGTTTTTCCCATAAAAGCACCTCCAGCAGCAGAATCAAGTATATTTCTAGACATGTAATTCAAACCATTATAAAAAGAGTGTAGTATGGTCCATTCATTAACTCCATGTGATGGGCAAGTTCTAAGCATAAGTTTTATCCTATCCCAAGCCATAGCAACATGTTCATTTTCATTTTGCCTAAAAGATAGAATATTGTTTCTATTTTGCAAAATTTTAACAGGAGGATAATATTTCTTAATGAAAGCTTCTTTCAGATCATTCCAAGTTTTAATGCTATCAGTAGGTAATGAGTGCAGCCACTCCTTAGCTTTTCCTCTAAGTGAGAAAGGAAATAATTTCAGTTTTAGAACATCACTTTCAACATTCTTAAATTTTTGCATGTCACAGATTTCAACAAAATCATGAAGATGCATAGAGGCATCCTCCAAAGCACTACCACCAAATTGCTCCCTAGTTATCAAGTTCAACTAACTAGGACTTACTTCATAGCTATCAGCTTGTATCTCAGGTGTGGTAATAGGTTTAGCAATAAATTGATCATTTGGAGTATTTGTGTAGTCACACAACTTAGTCCTATCACCCATTTTAGCAAGTTTTTATGTGTTTTTAATTTTTTATGCAAAACTGAAAATAAAATGACACTAAATAATGCAAACCGAATTAACTAATGCAAAACAAAATGCAAAACTGAAAATAAAATATGCAAACCGAAATCTAAAAATGATATGCAAGACAATAACAAAACAAAATAAAATGCTTGAAGGTAAAGATGGACAAGATGATGCTCATGTAGGTGCAACCTCCCCAAGCTTAGGTGTTAGCACAAGTTGGTGATGAAGTTGACTTTGTTGTGATATCCTTGGATAAAACCTTCCAGCTGTGATTCCCCGGCAACAGCGCCAGAAAAAACACGTGATGACGGAATTGATGAGAGTGTTTCTCCCTCAACTACGCCAACAAGCACTCTTGATACCCTGAAAGGAAAATAATATATGGGATAGGTTTAGCCTCCAAGTGCAGAGTATGTAGAAGTGGAAGTTTTTTCCCCACGAGGGTGACTCGAGGGTTTAATATCGAACTCTCGGGGAATCAGTAGTGGGGATTTTATCTCCTTGTCCTTCTCTAGATTTCCTGCAAACAAAGTAGATTGCTTTGTGCCCTCAACCTCACCAAGTGGTTGTCAAGCACAAGGTGTGAGAATGATATTAAGATAATAATGAATGCAAAACAGTAAATAAATATGGAATGGTGGTAAGTAGTAATGCAAGGATGATAGTAATGATGATGGATGATATTTTTGGGGTTTTTATATGTGCATGCAATGAATAAAAGTGTTTTTGTTTTTTCTGATTTTAAAATGGCTGAATGTAGAAAATGCTTAAAAGTGGTTGGAAAGTTGTTTCTTATGATTAAAAATGGACCGGGGTTCATGGTTTCACACATGCACTCTCTCTTTAATATAGTGTGGCAAATAAGTAGACATAGGATTAACATATGAGATTGCAAACAAGTTTAATGACATGTTACTAATTATATGGGAATCACGTCCTAACATAGAGACCTTTTGAATATTAGTCTCACTTATACTCCACCAAGATGCGAACTAAATCGTAACACCTCAGTAATTAAGATGACTCAGAGTATAGCCTTAAGATAAATGACATGAAGTGAAAATAAGAACATGCTGGATCTAGTCATAGGTAGAGTCTTGTCACTCCTCATACCTTGCAACATGGTATTTTGGTTTATCCCTAGTGAGGCAACAAAGTAAGGTAAACACCCAATGGATTGCGATATTAAGTTGTCAGCTTATCACATCACCACCCCCGTTACATCCAACTAATGCACACGTTCCCCCTCACACGCTCTCATAAACATGCTTGATCAAAACAAGGATACAAGAACGGGGTATATAATATGCATCTATTTTCATAACTAAAATAAACATTGCAATCTTAACATATATTAACTCATGAAAAGATCCACCACAAAGGTAATACAACGATGACCGTAATCATGTTCAGCAGCTCATACGGTGCTAATTAGTGAAGCTCAAGAGAGAGACATACATATGCTACTGCCACAAACCCATAGTCCAGAGGTGGACTACTCCCTCTTCATCATGGAGACGGTGGAGATGTCGATGGAGAAGAAGGAGACCCCTCCGGCAGTGCTCCGCCGGAGTTTCCCCCCTCCAATCTGCAGCCTCCTGGTCTCTGTTTCTTGTTTCTCTTGTGTGGTGGCCCTCTCTTCGAAGAACATCGGGGGATCTTTATATAGGCGTTTTTAGGTCACGAGGATGCTTCAGGGCGAAGGATCGACGCAAACGGGGCCACGAGGGCCAAAAGAGGTGGGCCCACGCGGCCCCTGTACCTGGCCGCGTAGGGCACCCCCTTTTGCCCCTCCGGCCTCCGTTCGCTTGCTTCTTTCGCTCCTAGGTCTTCCTTCTTCCAAAATAATGATCCCCGTAAATTTATAGCTCATTATGACATCGTTAAGGCCCTGAAACAAATAAGGAAAGAAATAGGGATTTTCTGCCTACACAGGATTAATTTCATAAAAAGGGGAAATCATTATTAATTACCAAAAATCATTAAATAACAGTAATATACCCCTTATATGATGCAAATATGAATGGAATACAAGTATTATAGTGCAAAGTTCATGTATGCATTTTACATGCATCACTCTCTCGCTCTATTTGTCTCACCCCAAGCCTCGCTCGCTCAGATTTCAAAACAACAAGGTGCAGGAGGCGAGGAGCCAAGCCCTAACGTGATATACTAGGCTTGATGCTGTTGCATGTTGATCTGGCTCGCTCGGCCGATATATTTACGGGGCCGATACTATTGGTCACTCCAGCGTCGCGACCGGGAACGCTACGCGCGCGGCAATGCTTAGAGCAACTCAACCCTGTTAAACGATAGGCTTAGAATCTGTTAGTTGTTGTAAACGTATCGGTGGATTACAAACCGAAGATGACTTTCCTTGTACGTAAAGTTGAGATCAATACGATCCAACAAACTCTATAACAAACTATGTATCCTGTTGAGGGTTTAACCCCTATATAACACGTAACGCGGCACGAGGCAAAGTGCACGCTTCAACCATTAGATCCAATCTCAAAAACTCACATGGTATCAGAGCTCGCCCTCTCCACGTCCATGATGGCTAGCTCGAGCTCCACCCCCTCCGCCTTTGCTTGTTCCCTCTTCGCACATACGGTGACCGAGAAGCTGACGAAGGGCAACCACATCCTGTGTAAGGCGCATGTTCTGTCGGTAATCCGGGGAGCCCAACTCGGCCGCTTCATCGATAGCAAGCCCGAGGTTCCTGCTGTGGAAAATTGATGTCGAGAAGGACGGGAAAACCGTCCAGAAGCCCAACGCTCTGTATGGGCAATGGCTGGCTCAGGACCAACAAGTTCTGCATTTCCTTCTGACTACTCTGTCTCGTGAGGTGCTGTCACAGGTCCACTCCTCCACCTGCGCCGCCGAACTCTGGGACGCCGTCGAGGCCATGTACGCCTCCCGTACCCGCTCCCAGACGGTCAACATCCGTATCGCCCTGGCTACCACACCAAAAGGAAACTCCACCATCGCCGAGTACGTGGCCAAGATCAGGAGCTTGGCGGACGAGATGGCTGTCGCCGGCAAGAAGCTTGATGATGAGGGGATCATCTCCTACATCCTTGCCGGGCTCGATGACGACTACAACTCCATCGTCTCGGCAAAGAGGCAATGACCGTGTCTGAGCTGTATACGCAGCTCCTCAGCCACGAGATGCACCTTGAGCTCCTGCACGACGTCGGTGGCTTCTTTGCAAACGCCGCTTATCGTGGCTACCGCGGTGGTGGCTACAACCAAGGTGGTGGAGGATGCCGCCCATCTGGAGGTGGCAGTGGCCAACAGCAAAACCGCGGCAATGGAGGCCGTGGTGGACAGAACCAAGGCGGCGGCGATGGCCGTCAAGGCGGCAATGGAGGTGGCGGCTACAACAACTCCACCTAACCCCGCTGCCAGCTATGTGGCAAGGTCGGCCATGTAGTCCAGAAGTGCTGGGAACGCTTCAATGAAGACTTCACCGGCCCGGTGGAGAAGAGTGCTGGCACGGCATCAACCTCCTACGGCGCCGACTCCAACCCGTGGTTCATCGACACTGGTGCTACGGACCACATCACCGGCGACCTCCACAAGCTCACAATCCGCGACAAGTACCACGGGAATGAGAGTCCACACTGCTAGTGGGTCAGGTATGGACATTTACCACATTGGTCATTCATCGTTTAGTACCCCTGATCGCAATCTGCATATCAAAAACATCCTCCATGTTCCGCAAGCGAAAAAGAGTTTATTATCTGCTCATCATCTTGCACGTGATAATCATGCTTTTGTTGAAATTCACACAAATTCCTTTCTTATCAAGGATCAGGCAACGAGGGAAACCCTTCTCCACGGCAGATGTAGGAGAGGTCTCTATCCACTTTCGTCCACATCGTCAAGGTCAAGCAAGCATGCTTTTGGTGTCACCAAACCATCCCAGGAGAGGTGGCATGCTCGCTTAGGTCATCGTCAAGAAAGTCATTAGCAAGAATAATCTCCCATGTTTGAGTCTGTCGGTTGATGATTGATGTGTACTACACACTTCTATTCTTGTAGACTTGTTGGGCCTCCAAGCGCAGAGGTTTGTAGGACAGCAGCAAATTTCCCTTAAGTAAGTAACCCAAGGTTTATCGAATCCACGGGAGGTAGAGGTCAAAGATATCTCTCTCAAGCAACCCTGCAATTAAGATACAAGAAGTCTCTTGTGTCCCCAACACACCTAATACAATTGTCAGTTGTATAGGTGCTTCGGCGAAGAGATGGTAAAATGCAAGTGATATGGATGGTAAAAGGTGATTTTGTAATTCTCTAATAAAAATGGCAGCAAGCAAACAAGTGACAAAAGTGACTAAAAACGGTGTATCAATGCTTGGAAACAAGGCCTAGGCTTCATACTTTCACTAGTGACTACTCTCAACATCATTAACATAATTAAACACATGATAGTTCCCACAAAAATACATGCGTGGTAGACGTTACTCGGAGATCATTCTTTTGTGGATCAAATAGGATGAGAATTGCGTAGGGCTACGAAAAGCACACCTTAAAGTTCGTATTCCACATCTATGGGCACTTCATGCTGTCACTATCCGCATCCAAAGATAGTACTAACAAACACCACAAGCTATTTCTTGAATAGTCTCTTTCTTCAATAACACAAGCATCAAGAAACCCCATGATCTATTCAATCCAACAAATAAAGAACAAACTCATGATGAAGATCCTTCCAATCTATTATCCATAGAGTCACACACGGCACCCATCCTGTCACCGAGGTACCATGATCACAACGGTGGCTCCGGAAATTGTACAAAATAACACCACTTGAGCAACATCATATCCATTACACATAGGGAAACATCATGTATTCAACTACACTAACAAAGCTCATGATCACAACGAAGATCACATCATGGGAGAGAGAGATAACCACATAGCTACTGTATAAGCCTCAGCCCCGGCGAGGGACTACTCCCTCCTCATCGCGGGAAGCAGCGGTGTTGATGGAGAAGGCCCCGGCGGTCAATCCCCGTCCCGGCAGGGTGCAGGAACAGGACCTTCTGAACCCCCGAAACTTGTTGGCGATGGCGGCGGAGCTCTGTTGCCTATTTGGGGAAATCCTTCTGGGGGTTAGGGTTTTTGCGTCAGATGTGATTTTATAGGCGTCGGAGACGGCCGAGGGGTGTCCCATAGGGCAGGGGCGGGTCCCACCCACGGGTGGGCCCTAGGCCGCGGTAGGGGGCCGCCCCTGGCCTGTGTGGGTCCCCTGGAGTCGCCCTTCTGGCTCCCTTCCTTATTTATTCAATAAAAAAATCTCCGTAAATTTTCGTCCAATTCCGAGAATATTTCCAGAAGTAACTTTCTGCAACAAAAACAACAC
This sequence comes from Puccinellia tenuiflora, assembly GCA_012064385.1. Lineage (NCBI taxonomy): Eukaryota > Viridiplantae > Streptophyta > Magnoliopsida > Poales > Poaceae > Puccinellia > Puccinellia tenuiflora. The sequence goes on from QRDG01000336.1 coordinate 312,113, forward strand.
AAAAACAGGGAACTGGCAACTGGGCATCTTGTCAATATGTTAGTCCGATAAAATGCATAAAAATGATATAATTGATAGTAAAAACATGTGACAATATCACAAAACTAGCATGGATCACTCAAAAATTATAGATATGTTTGAGACGTATCAATGATTCAGTTTGTGATGCCTGTCAAAAAGGCAAAATTCATCAACTCCCCTATCCTAGGTTGTCTAGTGAATCTAGTGCTCCTTTAGAGCTTATTTTTGCTGATGTGTGGGGCCCTGCCCAAGATTCTGTTGGACAAAAAAATATTATCTCAGTTTTATCAATGATTTTAGCAAGTTTACATTGATTTATTTTCTCAAGTATAAATCCGAAGTCTTTAAAACATTCCATGATTTTCAGAATCTTGTTGAACGACAATTCAATCAAAAAATTCTTGCTATGCAAACTGACTGGGGTGGTGAGTATCAAAAACTCAACTCCTTTTTTACCAAAGTTGGTATCTCTCATCATGTCTCTTGTCCACATGCACACCAACAAAACGGTTCCGCAGTATGTAAACACCGACATATTGTTGAAGTCGGGTTGTCTCTCCTTGCTCAAGCGTCAATGCCCCTGAAATACAGGGATGAAGCCTTCTCTTCCGCTGCATATCTCGTAAATCGCACCCCAACAAAGGTTCTAAATTTTGATAGTACTTTTGAGCGCCACCTTCATGAAACACCTGACTACAATTGTCTTCATATTTTTGGGTGTGCGTGTTGGCCGAATCTTCATCCGTACGATACACACAAACTCCAATTCCATTCCACACAGTGTGCATTCTTTGGCTACAGTCCGTTGCACAAGGGGTTTAGGTGTCTTGACATCTCTAGTGGGCATATTTACATCTCAAGAGACGTGGTGTTCGATGAGACAATTTTTCCTTTCCATACTCTAAATCCTAATGCAGGTGCCTGCCTTCGGTCGGAAATTCTTCTTCTACCATTGCATCTCACAAATCCTTCTGATCAAGGGGGGAATAACAGTGATGATGATCATGTGGCTAATGCTCCTAATTTTTCTGACCATGACGGCAAAAATCTGCAGCATCCATGTGATTTTATGCACCAGAATACATCTGGATCTGGTGCAAGACACGAGGAGGATCCTACTGACAGCAGAAATCCTGAGAGATCGCCGTCAGCGCATCAGCCCACGGGATCCGTGCAGCGCACGGGTGAATCCGCTCCGCGCGAATCTGGCCATGACGCGTGGGCGGGCCAGTCAGGTGCGGACCCTGGCAAATCTGGCGAACGAACGCCCCAGCGCGAGGTCCGACGTGGGTCGACATCACCACACGCCCACGCCCAGTCTTCGTGCGACACGCACGAGACATCTCCGACCCGTCGATCAGCAGAGGAGACACGGGCAGCCTGTCGGCTGACGGGAGTAGCATGCCCGGATCTTCTGTGCCGAGTACAGTGGTGCTGGAACCAACACGGGTACACACCAGATCAAAAAGTGGTATATTCAAACCTTTTATTCCAAAAGATGGCACTATTACATATGGTAATTTTGCATCCACCGGTGAACCAGATAGTTGGCATGAAGCTCTAGCTGATGATAATTGGAAAAATGCCATGGATATAGAATTTGATACTCTCATAAAAAATAAGACATGGCATCTAGTACCATCTAGTGAAGGGAGGAATAAAATTGATTGTAAGTGGGTGTACAAAATTAAGAGAAAAGCAAATGGCACTATAGATAGATACAAGGCTAGATTAGTGGCTAAAGGCTTTAAGCAACGCTATGGCATAGATTATGAGGACACCTTCAGTCCAGTAGTTAAAGCTGCTACTATCATATTGGTATTGTCTATTGCTGTTTCCAGGGGATGGAGCCTACGCCAGTTGGACGTTCAGAATGCATTTCTTCATGGTGTTCTAGAGGAAGAAGTGTATATGCGGCAGCCGCCTGGCTATGAGTATAGCAGCAAGCCGCATCACATTTGTAGATTGGACAAAGCTCTGTATGGGATAAAACAAGCGCCTCGTGCATGGTACTCAAGGTTAAGCACAAAGTTGCAAGAGCTTGGGTTTAAGCCCTCCAAGGGGGATACCTCATTGTTCTTCTACAGGAAAGGGAAGGTTACCATTTTATGCTTATTTATGTTGATGATATAATTGTTGAAAGTTCTTCTGATGAAGCTACTACAACATTACTTAGTGATTTGAGAAACGATTTTGCTCTCAAAGATTTGGGTGACCTTCACTATTTTTGGGGTATAGAAGTGCAGAAATCTGGTGATGCCATTCTATTGACCCAAGGTAAATATGCCTCGGACGATCTTCGACGTGTAGGCATGAAGGAGTGCAAGCCGTCCAGCACGCCACTTTCCAGCACCGAAAGTTGTCTCTTCATGAAGGTGATATGTTGAATTCCGAGGAGTCAACTCGGTACAAGAGTATCGTTGGTGCATTGCAATACTTGACACTAAGAAGACCTGATATATCTTNTTTCTCTAGTTGGTTATTTGCCTCTTGCTTAAAAATAAAATGAATTATCACATTATGGGGGAGTAATAAGCTATGTGCATATTACAATCCCATAAAAATGTGAACATTTGAGGTTTGCCACTTAGAGTTGATATTGTACATTATCCATTTCCTATGTGGCATGTTTACTCAAACAAGTTCCAATTTTCCTTTGTGGTTACCCTTTGGTTCTTGTTTGTGTGAGTTTGCTTGGTGTGGTTTCTCTCTAATATGCATTCCCATATATTATGTGAAAAATCATTTGTTTCTTTTATTCTAACCATGGCTTTGCCGGTTGGTTCGAATAATTGAAACTACCAACAAACCTCTTTAAAAAAAAATGGTGTTTTAATTCCTATCTTTTGCCATTTGCTAGTTTGTGGTGAAGTTGGTCTTGTACATCATTCCTTTACACCACCGAGAAATATCTCTATATACTCCTTGTCCATGACAAGTGATACTAGTAATTGTGGTGGATTTTGTAGACCATCTTCACATTGGCTCTTGCGTTGATTTGCTTTATCTATTGCCTTCCTTGCCTTTTGAATGGATCCTATTTTTCAATTGGTAGTGTTTAGTGTTGTAAATAAAATATGGAGAGTAATGATCCCTTGTGCATGCATTTTGTATTCAAATGCAAATATCAAAGATAATGCATGCATATTGGGGGAGCATCCCTTTTTATTTAGAACACTAACCTATCTATCAATTATTGACCCTCTCAATTGGCATTTGTTTCTTTATCTTGTGTTGGTACCTTCAAGTGGTATTAATTGGAATTTAATATCTCCTCCATAAATATTTGTTCCAATTGATATTTACTGTGGGAGTCTTGATACCTTTTTGCCTTATTTTACTTTACTTGATTTCGGTCAAGTATCACCCTAGTCTTGGTATCTTTTCTCCTAAATTAACATTTGTTGTTTTAATTGGTATCTTATTTTTAATTGGTTTCTTATCGATCATTTGTTGTATTGATTTGATTCCTTTTGACATCACACCTCATGTGTTGATGTGTTATGGAATCAATCATTTGTTGATTTGATTTTTTCCTCAATCATGTGTTGATTTGGATTTTGATATAATTTGGACAACCTTTTCTTGTCACACCTTGGTGTGCTTTATTGGTTTACTTGGTGTTTTTGTCCAATTTGTATCTCTTTTGGTTCTTGTAAGTCTATGCATGCCTTTTACTAGTATATATATTTTTTTAGCATGCTAGTCTTTCTAGTTCCAATATATAGGGGATACTCCACCGAATCCTAAATCGGCTAAGATGTGCATGAAATTCAATTTCATATCTATATGCACATATTTATGTGGAGTGTTTCCTATATATTGTAGTTGATCTAACTACTATGGAACCCAATGAGTTTGGGAACCATTTTGTATTCTAATTTTGTTTTAGGTACAATGGAGATGCATTGGATGCTTGCCTCATTCATAAGGAAGGTGTTCTCACCGTGTGATTGTCGGAGTCAAGCTTTGATGACAAACCAACTCTCATCATCTTCATCTTCAATGCATCTCGGTAACAAGTATCTATCCCATGCATACCTTTCTTGTAGGGTAGCTCTTGTCGTCCTCTTTCCAACAAAATTGGATTCACTCGATTCGGAGTTGCCACGCAAAAGTTATTCAGTTTCAGGGTTTGCCTGTTTTTCTCTGCTGGCCAGAAGTACCGGTCCCTGGACCGGTACTACCGCTGGGCACTTCCGGTGCCCAGTTCCGGCCCTACTGCCGCTTATTTTTCTGGGTACTGGACTCCCTGGGTTCCCCCGAATTTTTGCACCGGAAGTAGCACCGGTAGTACCGGGCCACCGGAAGTACCGGTGGCCACAGCGGTACTTCCGCTCCTACTTCCGGTGGAAAGTTCCGGAGGAACTTCCGCTTATTTTTTCAGCCACTGGACTTCTCGGGGTCTCCCATCTTTTGGACCGGAAGCGGGCCCGGAACTACCGGCCCATCGGAAGTACCGGCCCCCGCCGCGGTACTTCCGGTCCTGCGGGTTTTCTTCTCTGAAGTGAGCCGTTGGGGCAGTTTTGCTTGGAGCGGTAGTACCGCCCCTTGGGCCGGTACTACCGGCCCTGTGGGATTTTGTGCCCAACGGCCAGATTCCCAGGGCTCCTATTTAAATGGGTTTTCTTCCCCAACGGTTTAATGGATCTTGGTGAACCTTTTGCTCTCTCTCTCCTCCATTGTTGCACATCTTTGAGAGCTTGATTCCTCCACTTCCCTCCAATGATTCTTGCCCATCTTTAGGGAAACAAGAGAGGAGATCTAGATCTACCATTCCACCAATCAAATCCTCCTCTAAGTGAGGGGAACCTAGTGGATCTAGATTTAGGGTTGCTTTGTGTTCTTCCCCTTGTTCTTCCTCTCAAATCCCTCCATAGCATTAGTTGCTTTGGTTGGATTTCGGAGTGAAGGACTTGACCACTTTGTGTGCTCTTGCCTTTTGCATTTGTTGCATCGGGTTGCTCTCCCTACGTGATACGTGAAGATCGAAGTTGAGAAGCTTGTTACTCTTGGGTGCATTGTGTTCCCAAGAGCTTGTTGCCTCTTGGGTGCATTGTGTACCCTAGACGGTTTGGAGGTGCCGCGAAGACTTCGCTTGTGAAGCTTCGGCACGAGTTTGGGAGCCCCCAATTGAGTTGTGGGTGTGTGCCCCAAGAAGAGTTGTAAAGGGCTCCGGAATCCGCCTTGAAGGATTCTGATAGTGGAAGGTGAACCAATCCCTTGGGTGAGGTTGATCGGAGAATAGGGTGAGGCCTTTGTGGCATCTTGAGTAGGCCTCTTGTGGCGAGCTCACACCCCTCCAACGAGACGTACTCCCTTAACAAGGAGGAACTCGGGAATACATCCTCGTCTCCGCGTGCCTCGGTTATTTCTATACCCGAGCTTTACTTATGCAATTTACATTGTGATAGCCTTCGTGCTTGAAGTTCATATCTTGCTATCACCTTGTTGTTTGTTTTGCTTAGCATAAGTTGTTGGTGCACATAGGTGAGCCTAGTAATTAGGTTGTTGGCTTGTTAATTTAAACACCTAGTTTTATTCCGCAATTATCAAGCCTCTAAATAGAAAAAGTTTTAATCGCCTATTCACCCCCCCCCCCCTCTAGGCGACATCCGGGCATAGCTTGTTCTTTCAAGGAGTCCTCGCCAGAGGCTCCAACTGAAAATGCTGATGAAGAGGAGTCCTCTCAGGAGGCTCCCATTGTGGAAGAAACTGACGACGACGAGTCCTCTCCAGAGGCTCCCGTCACGAGACAAGCTGACACTACCTCTGCTGCTGCTCAGCCATCAATATCTGCGGAGTCCTCAGCTAGGAGTCACTCCTCCTCTTCTCTAGCCTCAAACACTAATGGCTCTCGAGAGGCTGTTCCCAAGGTACCACTCTCACGAGTCCTTGGGTCCTCTCGCTCTCCCACTAAACCTGAAGAACACAGGCAGAGTGTTATCGCCGCCAGGAAGAGGAAGCTGCGCTCCGATGGGCCTGCAGATGCTCCTGAGCCTCTACCAGTTTCACACCAGCGGAAATCGGCTTCTCCTCCCCATAAGGACGACTCTTACCACTCTGGGATGTCAATGCCCTCTTCAGACTCTCAGGCCTCCTTGGACCTGGAGACCAATATTGGGTAAGGTTCCTTTGCTTCTATACTTGTATTCAAATGACTTCTGCTTTTTTCCCTTTTCATTAATTCTGGTGCTAACTTCTATCTTTGTGTATTTCAGGGCTCGGCCTTGCGCTAAAGTAACCAAGCTCCCAGGCATGGCTGATGCCACCTCCGGTCGTGGACCTGCACCTCCTTCGGCTTCCGAGACTACAAGCGCAAGGACGGGTCCTTCCATTGCTGCATCTGCTGGTACAGCGACAACTCCAACCATCCCCGAGTCCCCTTCAAGGACTCGGGCAACGACTCCAACAATAGCCCAGCCCACCTCTGGGACTGGGACTCCTGATATTGCGCCTCAGGTTCAGCCGGCTCCGGTGAAGCCGACTCCTGCAGCCTCTCCGTCCATCAAGATCAAGTCGTCAACTGATTATAGCCGACTTCGAGTAGCTGATAACATGTCGTTTTCTGAAGCTTATGCTGAAGCGGTTGACTTGAACGATCAATCTGCTAGGCTGAAGGATGACGAGCAAGCTGCTCTTAGATCTCTCCTCATGGTTCATGAAGTAAGTCCTCTGACTTCACCTTATATGCTTTTCTGGCATCATCCTATCCCAGTAGCCCCCAAGCACCTGTCTGTGGTGACTTGTGACTAGGATAGGTGCTTTGATTTGAAACTGAACTCAATTGCTATATAGAAAAAATTTGCACACTGTAGCCCCCAAGCACTGGGTCCTTAGCTTTTACTAGGACTCGGGGCTGATAATTTACTATCTGTCGGGTCCTTAGACCAAAAACTTTCGCACGAGTAGCCCCCAAGCGCCGAGTTGTCAGCTTGCGACGACTTGGAGCTACCAACATATGTAATTCACTGATACCCTACTTGAAGGAGAATTTCTGTTCTGCGAGTAGCCCCCAAGCGCCAAGTTGCTTACTTGTGGCGACTTGGAGCTGCAAATATATCTACTTTGTTCATACTTAACTTGATGAAAAATTCTGATCTGCCAGTAGCCCCCAAGCGCCAAGTTGCTAACTTGTGGCGACTTGGAGCTTATGACTTGTCAACTAGGACTCATGCCTGCTTTTCTGATAGAAAAAATTGACTCCTGAGTAGCCCCCAAGCGCCAAGTTGTTTAACTTGTGACGACTTGGAGCTCATGAGTTCTTTACTTGACTTGTGGAGCTCACTTTTGCTTTATGACTTGTAATTGCAGTGCATTGTCTCCAAGATGAAGAGAGACATGAAAGAACTTGAGGACCAGGCAGCTGCCAGTGCCAGGTCTGCCATGGCCGAAAAAGAACACTCCCTTTAGCTTGAGAAGGATCTGAAAGCCCTGGCTGCTCAGCTGGAGCAAGTAAATAAAGAGTCGGCTGATGCCAAGAAGATCGCCCAGAAGGCACACAACGACCTGAAGGCTGTGTTTGACACTTGCAAAAAAGGCATTGGTGCCATGTGCCAACACATATTTGGTGAGTTTATGACTTTTGCTTGTTTCCTTTTTGCACTTCTCTAAATTTCTTTTCAACTGATAATTACTCTTTGATCTCTGCAGGGGCTGAATCCCCAAAACTTAAACTGCCCACAAGCAAGCAGTTATCTGAGATGCTTGATTATTGTCATGGGCTACAAGAGGGAGCCCGTGCTGTGGTCAAGTATCTGAACCATAAAGGCAAGTGCCCCAAAGAGCCTGAACGTCTGGTGGACGAGTTGTCCAGAGCACCAGGCTATATGCGTCTGTGGAAACAGTCTTCAATGAGGAGAGCCTCCACCAGGATCTTGGCCTTAGCCCACAGCTACTATCCAACTGTCCTGGAGCCAGCAATGCTTACAATGGGGAAGCCTGAGCAACATGAGGATGGGAAACCTTTTACCCAGGACGACTTCAAGGCCGAAGAAAAATTGGTGCGGCCATATGCTTGCGAGATTGCCAATAAGATGGACCCTGAGGTATGGGTTCATCACTATGATTTGGAGAACAAAAGAGTCGCTCCAGAAACTCCTCAGATAGTAAACTTTGGCCGCCCATCACAGGACCTAGCTGGTGTATTCTCTTCTTCTGCCGGTCCGAGTTCATCGTCACCGGCGGCTCCTGTTCAAAGTGCTGAGCCCACTCTGAAGACACCTGCTGCGCCCACTCCTTCTAGAGTTGTCTCTGGAGACGCTCAGAAACAAGCTGAGCTTGCTAAGCACATGAAGAGTCCCAAGGGTACGGGCTTTCAAACGAAGAGAGTCGCCACCAAGCCTCCATTGAAGCCGACTCCTCCTTCTGCTGCTCAAGCACAAGACAAATCTCCTTTGAAGAAGGGCTCCTCAACTCCTGCTATTCAAGCAAAGGACAGGTCTCCTGCTAAGAAGGACTCCCCGTCTCTGGCTAAGGAGTCGACTCCTCTGGAAGACAATCCCTTGAATGACTTTTGATTACTATGTAATGCTGTGTTGTTAGTATTTAAACTCTGTAATGATGCACTACTGGTATTTTTAAACTGTTTAGCTTGTTAGCTATTTTGAGTTGTAATGATGCACTACTGGTGCTTTTAAACTATTTAGCTTGTTAGCTATTTTGAATTTGTGCCAATCGGCTTGGTTCTTATAACCCGTCTAATTTTTCGCTGATGAATAAGTAGGCCCTGCATGACTTCTCTTACAGTGTGTGCTGACAGGTTCTTAACTCATATGTTCCTTGGGATCCATAAGAGAGAGAAACAAGTCATGCCTGTAGATAGATCATATTGTGCAGGATGCATCTAACTTACCAGCGAGAAAACTAGGAAAATTTGGCTACTGTGCCGGGTCCAAGAGTTTAAGCTTAACTTTTTTCACTGAAAAGCAAGCCCCCAAGAACCTGATGATCAAAATTTAAAGAATAAAGCGCACTCACTGGGTGACTCGACTAAATGACTCATGTTCACAAAAGCCGGCTTTATTTCAGTTGATCATAACAATGCGATTACATCTAGGCATGGCTCACTGGGCTCTTTGCCTTGCAACTCATAAAACTATTACAACTTAAGTATAATATGGACGCAACTGAGCTATGTTCCAAGGCCTCTTTGCCTCTGCATAAGGATCTAGTGTGTGAGCTGTATCAGCTCCTTTGCCTACACTTGCCGGCTCTCGCACATCCATTAGATAGTACGACCCGTTGTTCAGATTCTTGCTTATGACGAAAGGTCCTTCCCATGGTGGAGATAACTTGTGCATCCCTTCCTTATTCTGGACAAGGCGAAGCACTAAGTCTCCTTCCTGGAAAGTCCGGGTCTTGACTCTGCGTACGTGATATCGCCGCAAGTCCTGCTGATAAATTGCTAATCTCTCAAGGGCTAACTCCCTTGCTTCCTCAAGTGCATCGACCGAGTCCTGGCGGGCGAGTTTGTTTTCTGTCTCAACGTAATTGGCGACTCGTGGCGAGTCATGCAACAAGTCGCTTGGCAAGACAGCTTCTGCTCCATACACCATGAAGAAAGGTGTGAAGCCAGTGGATCTGTTAGGAGTCGTCCTGATGCTCCAAAGTACTGCGGGTAACTCCTCAACCCAAGACCCGGCGGCTCTCAGCAAAGGGACTTGGAGCCGGGGCTTAATTCCCTTCAGCAACTCCTGATTTGCCCTCTCTGCTTGTCCATTGGACTGTGGATGTGCCACTGAGGCTAGGTCGAGTCTGATGTTGTTCTCACCACAAAACTTGGCCATCTCCCCCACTGATAAGTTGGTACCATTGTCTGTAATGATGCTATGAGGGTATCCAAAGCGTGTTGCTATTTTCTTGAAGAATCTCACAGCTGATGCACCGTCGACTCTGCTGACGGGTTCCACTTCCACCCACTTGGTGAACTTGTCAACTGCTACTAGCAGATGGGTCTTCTGACAAGGCGACTTTGAGAAAGGGCCCACCATATCGAGTCCCCAAACTGCAAATGGCCAAGTGATAGGGATGGTTCTGAGTTCTTGAGCGGGCACGTGGTCTTGCCTTGCATACCTTTGACATCCATCACAGACTCGAACTATCCTCTCTGCATCCAAATGTGCTGTCAACCAAAAGAACCCGTGTCTGAAAGCTTTTGACACCAAGGATCTAGTGGATGCATGATGACCACAATCTCCTGCATGAATCTCTTGCAATATTTGCTTGCCCTCTTCTGGAGACACACATCTCTAGTAGACTCCAGTAACGCTTCGTCCGTACAACTCGCCATTAATGACTATGTAGGACTTGCATCGCCTGATGAGTTGCTTTCGCTTGACTTCATCCTTTGGGAGTTCACCCCGCAGGAGATATGCTAGGTAGGGCTCTGTCCACGTTGGGATTGCTCGTGTTGCTGCAACAAGTGCCGACTCTGGGTCTGGAAAAGCTAACTCCTCCTCTGTGGGCAGCTTGACTGAAGGATGATGGAGTTCGTCCAAGAACACATTTGGTGGTACTTTCTCTCGACGAGAGCCGAGTCGTGATAACGCATCAGCAGCCTCGTTCTTGCGCCTGTCAATATGCTCCACTTGATAACCAGAAAAGAACCCGGCTATCTGTTCGACTGCTCTTCTATAAGCCGCCATGTTTGCATCCTTCGAGTCCCAGGTTCCAGACACCTGCTGAGCTACGAGATCCGAGTCTCCAAAGCACCTGATACGCTTGATGTTCATCTCCTTGGCCAAACGCAGGCCATGTAGCAAAGCCTCATACTCTGCCATATTGTTGGTACAATCAAAGTGTAACTGAAGGACATATGCCAACTTATCTCCTTTAGGTGAGGTTAACACCACGCCGGCTCCTGAGCCTTCTAACTGTCTGGACCCATCAAAGTGCATTGTCCAATACTTGGTGCAAGGGGTACTTGGTGAAGATGTAAAATCTGTCCAATCATTGACAAAATCCACCAAAGCTTGAGATTTGATCGCTGTCCTTGGCTCATATGTGATATGATAAGGACCCAACTCAATTGCCCACTTGGCGACTCGCCCTGTTGCCTCTCTGTTGCGTATAATGTCTGCCAGCGGTGCTGAACTCACCACCTTGATTGGATGCTCTTGGAAATAATGCTTTAGCTTTCTACTTGCAAGAAAAACTCCATAGACCAACTTCTGCCACTGTGGGTACCTTTGTTTTGACTCTGTGAGAACTTCACTGATGTAATAGACAGGTCTCTGCACTGGGTACTCCTTTCCTTCCTCTGATCGTTCCACCACTACTACTGCACTGACAACTCTCTCGTTGGCAGCTACATATAATAGCATGGGCTCCTTATCTGTAGGAGCTGCAAGCACTGGTGCTGTTGACAAAGTTTTCTTCAACTCCTCAAAAGCACGGTCAGCTTCTTCATCCCATAGGAATTTATCTGACTTCTTCAGGAGTCGGTAGAGAGGGCCCGCCTTCTCCCCGAGTCTTGAAATAAACCTGCTTAGAGCTGCTACACATCCAGTGAGCTTTTGAACGTCCTTCAGACAAGTCGGCTTCTGCAAGTTATGGATAGCTTTGATTTTCTCTGGATTCGCCTCGATGCCTCTCTCTGAAACGATGAAGCCTAGGAGTTTGCCCGCAGGGACTCCAAAGACACACTTGGTTGGATTGAGCTTCATCTTGTACTTGCGTAGGTTCTCAAAGGTTTCTGTCAAGTCTGCTATCAGAGAGTCGGCCTTCTGAGACTTGACCACTACATCATCCACATATGCATGGATATTCCTTCCAATCTGTTTCTTGAAACAATTCTGAATACATCTCTGATATGTAGCTCCTGCGTTCTTGAGTCCAAAGGGCATTGTTGTGTAACAAAATGCTCCAAAGGGCGTAATGAAGGACGTCTTCAGCTCATCCTCTATGTTGAGTCTGATCTGGTGGTACCCTGAATATGCGTCCAAGAAACAAAGCAACTCTGACCCCGCTGTGGAGTCAATGATCTGGTCTATGCGAGGTAGTGCAAACGGGTCCTTAGGGCAGTGCTTGTTTAGGCCCGTGAAGTCAATGCACATACGCAACTCTCCTGTTTTCTTTGGTACTAACACTGGATTGGCCACCCACTCTGGGTGAAAGACTTCCTTGATGAACTCGACTGCGAGGAGCCGAGCCACCTCTTCTCCTATGGCTTTCCTCCTGTCGTCATGAAACTTGCGCAGACCCTGCTTAACTGGTCTTGCATTAGGATTAACATGTAAGCTGTGCTCGGCGAGTTCTCTCGGGACTCCTGGCATGTCAGATGGCTTCCATGCAAAAACATCCCGATTCTCATGGATGAACTCGACGAGCGCGCTTTCCTATTTATCAGAGAGGTGTGCCCCAATGGTGAACTGCTTGGAAGAATCACCAGGGGTAAAGTCGACTTGCTTTGTGTCCTGAGCTGACTTGAATTTCATCTTCTCCTCTGTGGCCGGTTTCTTAAGGACCGAGTTGTCCTCCGGGTCCACATTTGCCTTGTAAAACTTCAGCTCCTCTTGAGCACAAGCTGTCTCAGCCATAGCTGCATCACCTAACTCGCACTCCAATGCCATCTGTCTGCTACCATTAACTGTAATGACTCCTGCTGTACCTGGCATCTTGAGCTTCAAGTACACATAACATGGCATGGCCATAAACTTAAAATATGCAGGTCGACCAAAAAGAGCATGATATGGGCTCTTAAGATCCACTACCTCAAAGGGCATAATCTCTGAACGAAAATTCTCCACTGTGCCAAAAGCAACCTCAAGATAAATCTTACCAATGGGCTTGGCCGACTTCCCTGGTACTATCCCATGGAACACTGTCTCTGTTGGAATTAGTTGTCTATCTTGCAGCTGCATCCTCTTGAATGTGTCATAATATAAGATGTTGATACTGCTTCCACCATCCATAAGCACTTTGTTTAATGTATAGCCCCCAACTTGAGGTGCCACCACCAAGGCTAGCTGCCCTGGCTCGTCGACTCTTGGAGGATGATCTGCCCGACTCCATGTGATGGTTTGCTCTGACCACCTGAGCCACTGTGGAAGGGCCGGCTCTACTGCATTAACTGCTCTAACTTTCAACTTCTTGGAACGCTTGGACGTACTAGTTGTGAAGACATGGTAGCTGCCACGACTCGGGTTTTGCTGCCGAGTTGTGACATAATACTGACCATTGCCATCATTGAGCTGCTTCGGGTTCTGCTGGAACCCGCCCTGCTGGTTACCTCCTCCTTGAGGTTGGTTTGGGTTATTGCCGGCTCCTCCACCGTTATTGCCGGGTCCTCCGGCTCCATTGTTTCCTCTATAACCACCATTGTTGTTACCTCCTCCTGGCCCTTGGAACCTGGCGCGTTGCAAATCTACGCACTGTCCCAAGGTATGACCGCATCTACCGTTCTTGGCATGTTTAGGGCATGGAATTCTCAAGACTTCCTCTGTGCTTGGAGTACGGCCTTGGTATCCACCAGAATTATTGTCCTTGCGTCTGACTCCAGTGTTTGTGTTGGCCACTAGGTCAGAGTTGTCTCCATACGGCCTCTTGCCACCACCTTGATTCTGGTTTTGATTCTGGTTCTGATTCTGGCCATTGCCACCTTGTCCTTTGGTCCCTTCCTCCTGATCCTTTGTTTTGTCTGTGGCAGCGTGCTTATTAGCACCTGCCATGATCTCACCAATCGTAAGGGGAATACCTTGATTCAGGCTTTCCTTCATACGACCTAGCTTCCAACTCAAGGGATTGTAACTGCAATTTCTCTCCATCGCCATTAACACTGAAACTGGTGGGAGTCCTTGTGAGGAGTTAATGATCTCTGAGACTCGCTTCATCCAGTGCCTTGCTGACTCGCCCTTCCTCTGGACACACCGCTCCAGGTCCTCGATGGTGCTGAGCTTTTTGCATGTGCCCTGGAAGTTCTGAATAAAAGCTGCTTTCAATTGCTCCCAAGAGTTGATTGACCTAGGAGGCAAGTTGCGCATCCAAACCTTGGCTGCTCCCTCCATCATAAGATACATGAATTTGGCACACAGATTACCTGTGGCATTGCGAATACTCATTGCCATCTCGTATGTACCCAACCAAGAGGTCGGGTCCATGTTGGGCTCATAATTTGGAACCTTGCGCGGCTCCTTGAAACTGCTGGGGAAGGACTCGGACCTGATGGCATCAGACAAACACTCTGGTCCTGTTAATGCTGGGGAAGCACCAGGAGAAGTCACCTCCTCGTGCACCCGGGTTGGCTGAGGCGGGTTTGCTGCACCCACTAACGCTCTGTCCCTCTCTGCCTCCCGAGCTCTTGCTGCTTCTCTTTCTCGTCGTTGCCTTGCTTCATCAACCACTAGCTGAGCCTGTGAAGCAGTTGGCATGTTTGCACGATTCCTCACTAGCTCACGACGCCTTACACTCGTAGAGTTGGCCGGGTTGGACTCACCGTGCCGACTCCTCGTACCTGAGTTAAAGGGTGTTGAGTGTAGCCTACTTGCATCTGGAAAAGTTGGATACAAAGCTTGCTGAGTTAAAGCTGTCTTCAGTAGCTCGATAGCCTCACGAGTCTCCTGTCCTGTTGGTCCCTCTGGTACCACAATATTCTCCAATCTCAGAGTCGCCGCATGAACGTTGTCCATGGGATTAGAGTAATGTCCCTCTGGAGTATGAAATCTGTTAGGCTGAGACCCTAAGCCACCAGATGCTCCTCCTCCGACTCCTCCTTCAGGCGGTGGTCCGTTGGTACGGCTGCCTCCCGGTCCTTCTGGGGGTGGTGGTGGTGGTGCTCCTCCGGCTCCTCCTGCGGCGCCTCCTGCTGCCGCTGAGCCTCCTAGTCCGGCTCCTCTGCCTGGACCATTAGGTGTGGTGAATAAATTGGTTGGATTGATGTGGACTCCATCGTGCAAGCGACTCCTGGCTCTGCGGTGTTGAATTGAAGTGAGCTCCTCGCGGGGCCTCCGCACAACTTGAGCTTCATCCTGGACTCGGGCCCGCTCTTTGGCCAATCTACGATTTGCTTCTGTGATATCAGCTAGTTGCCTCTCCAACGCAATACGAGCATTGGTTAACTCAGCCGCCCTCTCTGCGGCATTACTTGCATTAATTTTCTTTGTCAGTAGAGTCGGATCAAACTGATTCCCAGTGTTTCCAGACATGTAGACTCCCACAACACGAGCGCGTACTGGCGACTCCTCATAATCCTCTTCCTCTATCCCATACCCAAGCCGATCTTCAAACAAGGGTAGGATGGACTCTGAATCTGCATCATAATCTGAATCTGACTCTTGCAGCATCTCTGGTTTCTCAGCTAGGGGTTCTTCAGACTCGGCGATGATGCCGACCTCTGAAGTTCCGACCGACTCCTCGCCGTCGGACTCGACGACAACGGTTGGCTCTGAAACTGACTCCGCCGAGTTCACGCGAAGACCCGACGCGCAAACCATCCCGACGAACATGTTGATTCCTCCAAAGACAAGCTGGTAGCCTTCGTCGACTTCGTTCATCTCCGAAGTCCAGCCTGAGTCATCGATCTCGGTCTCTCCATGCTCATCCGTGTAGACCCGCCCAATGGCGAGTTTCTCCATAGCCCGACGAGCAGCTCCAACGATCTCAACTCCTTTTGTCACCATAGGCCCCACGGTGGGCGCCAACTGTCGTGGGGTTGTCACGGCAAGTTCTTCCTCAGGGAAGATGAGTTCTGGAGCCATTGGTGATTGAAGTACGTAGGAACGGTTAATCTCGCCAAGGGACAAGGATTTACCCAGGTTCGGCCCCTCTAATTCGAGGTAAAGACCTACTTCCTGCTTCTATGTTATTGCTCTTGATTATATCTCGATTACAAGGACCCGGCTCCCACAATTCAGGAGCCGGTGACCTCTCTCTGGTGGCTAGGGTTTCTCTCTACTGATTGAACTTATCGATCTAAGGTCCAGGACCCTGCTTATAAAGGCTGCCGGGTCCCTGGACTTACAGCTTACACCGAGTCACACTAGAACACGGAGTCCTACTCTACGCCTTGGTCTTCCAAGTTAGACTCCGGGTTGTACTTGGACTCTCTCTTTGGACGAGCCTCTTTCTCCACACGGGCCTTGGTCGGCTTGTCTCCAGCCCAGCCCATGTGACTTGTCTCGTGACTCGTCGTTGGCCTTCTTGGTCTTGGCGGGTCTACTTTCCGGGTCCATGGGCCTACCTATAAAGTATCCCCCCATCAGAGCTGGTAGCAAGCGACTTTGGAGCCTGTGGCTCAAGTGGAAGGAGTCGACCCAGGGAGTCGAACCAATAAGTTGGAGGAAGCCGCCAAGCTGCGCCCAAGATAAATTCGGGGGCTACTGATGGGGGGATACTTTATAGGTAGGCCCATGGACCCGGAAAGTAGACCCGCCAAGACCAAGAAGGCCAAAGCCGAGTCACGTGTCAAGTTGCATGGGCTGGGCTGGAGACAAGCCGACCGAAGCCCATGATGAAGAAAGGACCCGTTCGAAAGGAGTCTAAGTACAACCCGGAGCCTTAACTTGGAAGACCAAGACGTAGAGTAGGACTCCGTGTTCTAGTATGACTCGGTGTAACCTGTAAGTCCAGGGACCCGGCAGCCTTTATAAGCGGGGTCCTGGACCTTAGATCGACGAGTTCTAAGTTCTAAGCAATTCCAGTAGAGAGAAACACCAAGTCGCCGGATCCCCAGAGATGAGCCGGAACCCTGTAATCAATATCAGATCTAGAGCAATAAAGAGAAGCAGGAAGTAGGTCTTTACCTCTACAAAGAGGGGCCGAACCTGGGTAAATCTGTGTCCCTAGGCGAGATTAATCTCTCCTACGTACTTCAAGCATCAATGGCCCCCGAACTCACCTTCCTGGAGGAAGGACTTGCCGTGACAACCCCACGACAAGCTAATATGGTAATTTCTCATACCATTGAAAGTTCAAATATTCCTTTGGTATCCCCAGAAGAAGTTCTTTTAATCAAGGATAGTTAAATAAAAATGAAATGCTACCAAATTTTGTGAATGTTGCAATTAAAAGTGATGACAATTTAAAAACTCTCTATGGACTGTCATTTACCATGGCACAATTTTCCATTCAGGTAGCTTTGAATCTAGTTCCTTCTCGCTTTGTTGCTCATATATTTCACAACTGGCTTGACTGCATTCCCCATGCACACTGATACGTCTCAAACGTATCGATAATTTTTGAGTGATCCATGCTAGTTTTGTGATATTGTCACATGTTTTTACTGTCATTTATATCATTTTTATGCATTTTGTCGGAATAACCTATTGACAAGATGCCAAGTGCCAGTTCCCTGTTTTTGCTGTTTTTGTGTTTCAGAAATTTACTTCTGGAAATATTCTCGGATTGCGCTGACAATTTACGGAGATTTTTTATGTGACGGAAGACACCTGTGGACCAAAGGGCAGCCTGGGGGGCCACCCACAGGGCAGGGGAGGCCTGCTGCTACGGCCCCACCTGGACCCGCGGATGGGACCCGCCCCTGCTCTTGGGGCGTCTCCTCGGCCCCCTCCGACGCATATAAAATCCCTTTTGACCTAAAAACGTCGAGGCGGCCATTATTTTCCAGAAACTCGACCCCGACGCGCCGTCACCGAAAACCCTAGTTCGGGGTCCAATCTGAAGCTTATCCCGGCACTCTGCCGGAGGGGAGATCGATCCCGGAGGGCTCTTCATCGCCATGCCCTCCTCCAGGATGATTTGTGAGTAGTCTCACCTTGGACTACGGGTCCATGGCAGTAGCTAGTTGGTAGTCTCTCTCTCTCTTGTGCTTCATGTCTTATGATCTTGTGAGCTGCCTAACATGATCAAGATCGATTATTGTAATACTATGTGATGTGTTTGCTGGGATCCGATGGATTATGAAGTTATGTTCAGATTGTGCATGATTCTTATATGAGTAATTTATGTTCTTGCATGCTCTCCGATGTGCATAGTTACTTTGGCCAAGTGATTGTGTGTATCTCCAAGAGAGGGTATTTATGCTAGAAAGTGGGTTCATGCCCCCCTTTGTTCCTGGGCACGAGTGACAGAAACGTCTAAGGGCGAGGGTGTGCTGTTGCTACTAAGGGTAAAACATCGGTGTTAATGTCTATTTTGATATTAGCATTGCTTACTTCATGCACTTTACTTAATGCAATTGTCTGTTGCTTGCAACTTAATACCGTTGGGTGACAGGCTGGATAGCGATCCCACGGTGGACTATTTAGACAAAGACGCAGTTGGACTCAACGGTCTTTGTTCCTTGTCGTGATGCCTCCATAAATATTATCATATCCTTTTTGTCATAGCTAAATTGGGTTTGTATCATGATCTTGTCAATTGCCTAGTTGTAATTCGTTCACCCATCACATGCATATTTTATTTACTTGAGAGACTCCACTAGTGAACCCATGGCCCCCGGTCCATCACATGCAAAGATTGACAACCTTTCCGCCGTTGGGGGCAAAGTATTTTGGTTGAGTGTGTGCAGGTCCACGTCTATTGAAGGTCAAGCGCCAGATATCTTCAATATTCACCACGTTGTTGATTTCAAAGTCCTACTGGTTCGATAAACCTCGGTTCGTTAAACGAGGGAAAACTGCTACTAGCTACAATTCCGCCTTCGCTTGGGGCACTACCCAACTTATCAATATCTACCATCAAGCAGTTTTCTGGCGCCGTTGCCGGGGACTTTGGAGCTACACCAAGGGGAGTCTCACACTCTCAATCTCTTTACTTTGTTTTTGTCTTGCTTGCTTTATATCTCGTTTAGTTTATTTTCCTGTTTCAAAATTTTAAAACCCACAAAAATTAGTGTAGTCTTTATTACTGTCTTGTTATTTTGTCTTATAGTTATGTCTTCTACTGAAAACACCAAGTTGTGTGACTTTACTAGCACTAATAACAATGATTTCATATGCTCTCCAATTGCTCCACCGGCTACTAAAGCGGAATCTTATGAAATTAAACCTGCCTTGCTAAATCTTGTTATGAAAGAGCAATTTTCTGGTGCTAGTACTGATGATGCCGCCTCTCATTTAAATAACTTTGTTGAGTTATGTGATATGCAAAAGTATAAAGAGGTAGAAAGTGACATCATAAAACTGAAAATTTTCCTTTTCTCTTTGAGGGAGAGCAAAAGAATGGTTATTGTCTTTGCCTAAAAATGGCATTGATTCTTGGATTAAATGCAAAGATGCTTTTATTGGAAAATATTATCCACCTGCTAAAATCATACAACTAAGGAGTAACATTATGAACTTTAGACAATTTGATAATGAACATGTTGCTCAAGCTTGGGAGAGAATGAAATCTATGGTTAAGAATTATCCTACACATGGATTAACTATGTGGATGGTTATCCAAACTTTTTATGCATGTTTGAATTTTTATTCAAGGAACCTTTTGGAATCGGCCGCGGGAGGCACCTTCATGTCCACAACATTAGGTGCAGCAACTAAACTCTTGGATGAGATGATGATAAATTATTCACAATGGCACACCGAACGAGCTCCAAGTGGTAAGAAGGTAAATTCTCTTGAGGAAATCTCCTCTTTGAGTGATAAGGTTGATATGATTATGTCTATGCTTGCTTCCAATCAGTCCAATATTGATCCTAATAATGTTCCACTTGCTTCATTAATTGCCCAAGAAAAGGATCAAGTTGATGTTAATTTTCTTAATAGAAACAACTTCAACAATAATGCTTATCGAAATAATTTTGGTGGTAACAACTATAAGACTTATCCTCTCAATAATGGCAACTTTTATGGTAATTCCTATGGTAATTCTTATAATCCTAATAAGAATGTGTCCTCTGATCTTGAAAATATTTTAAAGGAATTTATCACTTCGTAAAAAGCTTTTAACAAAACTGTTGAAGAGAAGTTGGAAAAACTGGATAGTCTAGTCTCTAAAGTAGACGTTCTTGCTCATGATGTTGAAATTTTGAAAATTAGAACCACTCCAAATCAAGACAAACATACTGAATCTTTAAATGCCATCTCTCTTCAAATTAATGAAAATGAAAGGATGATGGCTCTCTTGAAAGCTAGGTGGGCTAGAGAGGCTGAAGAAGCTAGAATTGCCGAAATGAATAGGAAAACTGTTAAAGTTTATACTATCCAAACCACTAAAGCGGATCCTCTTAGTTTATTTAAAGATGATGAAATTTATTTTGATAATTGCAATCTTACTGAAGTCATTAAGTTCCTACAAAAACTTGCTAAGACACCGGATGCTAGTAAAATAAATCTTGCCTTTACCAAACACATTACCGATGCTCTTATCAAGGCTAGGGAAGAAAAACTAAAGCTTGAAACCTCTATCCCTTGGAAGTTAGAATATGGTTGGGAACCCACTATTAAGATGAAAATAAATGACTTTAATTGCCATGCTTTATGTGATCTTGGTGCAAGTGTTCTAATATGCTTGATTTAAACCCCTTGGAAGAGTGCTATTTAAATGTTCATCTTGATGATTCTTCTAAAAAGAAACCTTTGGATATAGTTGATGATGTCCTTATTGTTGTTAATGATATGATAATTATGTTCCCGTTGATTTTATTGTTATGGATATTGAGTGCAATGTTTCTTGTCCTATTATTCTGGGAAGACTATTTTTGAGAACTGTTGGTGCTATTATTGATATGAAAGAGGGAAATATAAGGTTTCAGTTCCCCCTTAAAAAAGGGATGGAACACTTCCCTAGAAAGAGAAATAAGTTTCCTTTTGAATCAATCATAAGGTCAGGATATGCTCTTGATGTTGCAAAGGCCTCCGAAAAAACTTGATATTTGTCATTGCGCCTAGCTAAAAGGCGTTAAAGAAAAGCGCTAGTTGGGAGGCAACCCATCTTTTATTTTCAGTTTGCTTTGTGATTTTCTTGAGTCATGAAGTTATTACCTCTGTAGCAACTTAATTGTATCTTTTTATTTTGGTTTTTTGTGCCAAGTTTAGCCTCTAATGCATTGAAAGTGCGAGGTATTGTGTTGCTGTCCAAAAACAGATTATGTGCGACTGTTGCACGAAAATCCTAAAATCGCCAGGATTTTATCTTTTTCTGATAATTTTTTACAGCAAGCCTGATACTTTTATCTATCTTTCGGTAGTTTTAAGTTTTTTTATTTGAGCTGCAGAAGTGCCTCGAAAAAATCGATATTTACAGACTGTTCAGATTTTGACAGATTCTGCTTTTATTTTGCATTTGTCTCTTTACCATCGTCATATGTGATACTCTAGGGGTAGAGTGCCACATTGAGGCTTAGTAAACAGTAGCTAATATTTAATAAAGTTGGTTTGCAATTTGTCATGAGTTGAACACATGTGTATTTTAATTTATTAGCACAAGCCCTCTAATCAAATTATGAGAAGTTTTGTGTGAAGAGAGTTTTTAAGTTCGAAAGGAGAGGAATATGAAAAAATCGAAGATGGATCAGAGCTCAAGCTTGGGGATGCCCCCATGGCACCCCCTCTGAATATCAAAAATTATCAAGAGTCAAATCTTAGGCTTGGGCATCCCCTCATCTTCATCGACTATCATAAGGTCGTCTTCGTTGAACTTCGTTTTTATTACTTTACATATTATGTGCTATGATTGGAGCGTCTTTTTACTTTCAGTTTTGTTAGTTTGTTTGATAGTAATATCTTTGTTGGATCCTAACTTTATTTGTGTGGGAGAGAGACACGCTCCGCTTTTTCGTTTGAATACTTTTTTGCTTTGCTTATATCTTTTTGAGTATTCTTAGCTACTGTCTGTTTTCTAGTAAGCTCTCGCTTTTAGCTTTTATCTTGTTTAGAGATGCTAGTTGTTAAGTTAAACTCTCTTGTTCTTCACTTATATTTGTTGGAGAGTTGTTTTGGTTGCTTGGTTAATGTGTTAGATCGGAAAAATGCTATGCATGTGGCAGTGGTATGAAGTAGAAAAACCTGCATAGTCTTGTAGATCACTATGTGGATAATTTGATACCCTTCAATTGTTTTGAGGCACTAAAATAACTAATGGTTAAAATGTGTTGGTTAATGGTGTAAGAGCTGATTAGTGGAGAGGTGTTATTAAGGCGTGGAGCCGTACTTTTCTGAACTAAACAACCTAAGTCAACAATGCTAATGTGTCATGAATTCTACTAAGTTGAAAATAAGTTCCTATTGGGTAGTTAGTGCAACGGTCGGGGAAGCCAACGGGGCACTTGTGTCGCCGCCACGATCCCTCTAGGGATGTCCCTAACCATTTGTGGAACATTGAAACTGCTAGTTGTTTGCAATATACGAAATGCATTGTTGAGTTTTGGTTTTTGGCACTTACACTTCCATATTTTGCTAGCCTCTTCGGTGCTGCGCAATGCCCTCTCTCACATCGAAATTGGTGCATACTTCGCGAGCACATCCAACACTGTGGGAGAACTTCATCCTGTTCTGCTACACATAAGCCAACTATCTTACTCAAAACAGCCACCATACTCTACTTTTGGTAGTATTTCTTTGTTTTCGGTGGTGTCCATAAGAAATTTTTTCTATGGGTTTTCTAATCCTATTGGATAGAAGTACATGACGCTTGTTAGAGTATATTACGACACCACAATATTAGGTAGATTATAATTGTAGTCCAAGTCTATCTCTATTAGGATTCGTGTCCCCTAATTATTTTCACCTATATAAACAGCCCACCGTGGCTCATTGTAATCACCCAATATCAATATAATCCATTATTCTCTCCAACTATCATGGTATCAGAGCATTTTCGTTCCTCGGCCTAGGGTTTAGCCACCGCTTCCGTCGCGCCGCCCCCGGGGAAATCTTCTCCGCCGGGGGCAGCGCAACTCGTAGATTAGATCTTGCTCAACTAGTTCGTCGCAATTTTCTCGCCGGTCGCTTGACCGGCGTTTCTTCTTCTGTCGCCGACCATAGATCGTATTGCGTCGCCCACCGCCGCTCGTCATCATCGCGCGCCTCTACTCTGACCAAGTCGACGACTCATCACCGGCAGCATCTTCACGCGCCATCACCGACTTCTCCGTCCGTGCATCGCCACCAAGCCGGCTCGTCTTCGACAACGTCAACCGAGTACGCGCCTCGCCGTCAACATCGGGTTGCACCAACATCACCGTGGTCATCATCGCCGACAACCATCTACACCAACATCGCCGCATCGTCGCCGCCACCACCGCTCGTGGTCAACGTCAACGCCAAACGGGTTCTTCTTCGCCGAATCCGGGTTAAATCCCCAACATCTACTACTTCTACAACTCGATCTACTTAAACAAACGTCGTCTTCGTCCATCACGACCTCGCCACCAGAGTTGGAATTTTTTTTTCTTCTCTACTCCAAAACCAACGACGGAAACCGACCGTCAAACGGAGAATCTTCTTTGCTACTCCAACCGACTCTGACTCGCATGGTTTGTGATGGTCCCTGTCTTCGCATGACCGGTATTGGCAACACCGGCACGTGCCTTCATCCCCGACACTCAACCGAGTTTGGCAAGCTCGGCACGGCGTGCCGCCTACCTCAACTATGTCTACGACGACAACGTCTACCTCAACAACAACAACGGCAACTTCCCCAGGCTCAACAACGACATCGACCACAACACCAACAACATCCACGACTTCCTCAACGGCGACTACGACTACATCACGCACGGCAACATCGACCACGACTACAGCGCCCACATCCTCGGCTACATCGACATCGGCATCGAGGGCTATCACCTCGGCTCCCTCTCCAGTTCACGACTTCGGATTGTGCTCCAGTCAGACCGTCCGCGGCGCTCATGCTATTCGCATCACTACCGATCCGACTGCGTGGGGGGGGGGGGGGGGGGGGGGGTTAGAGTATATTACGGCACCACAATATTAGGTAGATTAGAATTGTAGTCCAAGTCTATCTCTATTAGGATTCGTATCCCCCAAGTATTTTCACCTATATAAACAGCCCACCGTGACTCATTGTAATCACTCAATATCAATACAATCTATTATTCTCTCCAACTATCAACGCTAGTCACCAAAAAAAAAAAGATACTACCACCATCCTGTGTTTTTTTCTATATGTGGTCTGAGAATCTATTCGGTCGGAGAGGCCTTTAGATAACAAGAAAGAACTCTTTGCCAGAGACTCTGATGCACACAGCCAAGAAGTCGTGACTTCATAGACAGAGAAATGTTACTTACACAAAACGATCATATCGTGAGTTTGTTATCAGCAGTATTGTCACTACTCTGAATTTTTATACGGCAATCTAAGGATGCGTTACGTACGTATACCTCTCCAACACGGCAGCACCGACCATAAAGGTCTCAGGATCCATGGCCAGGGCTTCTACGGACGAGAGTATCATAAGCTCCACGTCACCAGTCATTAGTTAAGTTGGAACCTCAATTTTTCAAGTAAGAGAAATACAGGACATAAAAGACCCTAATGACCTACTTTTTGTGGTTATTCATGGATCAGCGCCTTGACTTAATCTGCCACATCATTGGATGTGATCTGTACCGTGTATATCTGTTTGATTGCTTGTCTCTTTAGGGTTTAGTTAATAATTTGCTTATCTCGTCGTTCCGCAATTGCAAGGCTAATGCAACACATCCATAACCTCGAAACAGGCTTTCGCCCCGCTTTATAAATAAAGCAAACGACCACATACACCAGGCTAGGGCTGCAGCACAACCAAGCCCAAAACAGAAAGGAGAGAAAACAGAGAAAAGAAAGAGAAAGAAAAAGAAAAAAATGCTAACAACGACAGATCGACGAAACGAAAATGATCCGCAACCGCTGCACCCTCCGGAGACTTCCCACCATGATCCTTGTCCTTCGAAGTATCGCGTACCAAGCAGTACCTTCAAGAAGGACCACGACGACGACGCCGTTACTGCCCGGACGAATCCTAGGGTTTCCCCCGGTACGCGGAGGGAAGTGGAGAAGGAGTACATCCGACACCCTTCAAGAAGGTGTGGCGACACCCGCAGGCGTCACCGCGTCGGTGCCGGCAAGCCGGCAGGGATTTCTCCCGCACCCCAAAAACACAGCCCTCGACACGCCGAAGCACTCCACCAATATTGCCGCCCACCAGCATGCGCCACCACGGTTTTGCGATCACCCTCGCTGTCTCACTGTGGACAACGAAACGAAGCCGACAGGGCTAGGAGGGCACACCAGGTTCGGAAGCAGCAGAGACGTAGCCACGCGGGAGGGACCGACCTCCACCGCCAATGGCGGTAGCCGACCGGATGCAGCAACAAGGGCAAACCAGGCCCGTCGAACGGCGGTAGAACAGTGGCGCGCGGGAGGGACCAACCTCCACTGCCGAGGCAGTAGCCGACCGGGTGCAGTAGCAGGGGCAAACCGGGCAACTCCCGGCCAGGTCCGGCCGGGCACCTCCCGGGGACCCGTGAAGCCCCGCCGCCGCACTGCAGCAGGCGCACCGCCGTACAACCACCCCCAGCAGGGCCGGCCAGGCCCCAAACGGACCCGCAAAGCCCCCACTGCCGCACTGCAGCAGGCGGGCCACCTACACTGCTACCCCTACCCTGAATCCATCCATAGTCCGTCGAAGGTGTCGCCGAGCCGGAGCTACAGGGTCGCCGCCAGCCCTCCCCAGGCCCAGATCGGGCCCTCCTGGCCGAAACCTAGACCGCAGGGACGCCTCCAGCCCACCTGGCCCAGATCGGGCCCGCCTGGCCCAGATCTAGGGCGCAGAGGCGCCGTCGGCCGCCGGGCGAGCACCTTGCCGCTGAAGGAGCAGCACCACCGTCTCCAGTCCACCCGGCACCTACCGGACCGCGGCCAGCCTAGGAGCGCCACCGGAAGTCGCCGCCGCCCGAGCCGGTCGACCGCCGCGCGGGGAGAGGAGGGCCGCCGCCGCCGGTACTGCTCAGACAACGCCCAAGCAGCGCCCTCCGGCGGCGGCGGTAGGGGGGAGCACGGGGAGGCGGCCGAGGGGGGGAGAGCGGAGCAGGGGTGCCCCGGCCGCCGCGCTCGGGGCGGCGGCGCGGGGGGTGGAGGAGGGGGACGTCGCGGTCGCCCGCCCCTCCTGGATCTGGTTCCGGCCGTCTTTTTTATTGTTTGGGACAAACCATTTTTGATGATGCAGTCTACTGTGTAGGCATGCAGCAGAACTAGAATTGTACATTTGATGTTTTTAAGAAAATCATCCAGTTCATCTTATGTGCATTCCGCCGTTCAATCATGCATGCAAATGGGAACATTGCGGCGTTGATTATTTGTGCAAAGGGGAATGCGGCCCTCAAATGGGTACTGCGGGTGTGGACATATCATTGCATGTGCATTTATCCACATTTTCTCATAATTTTCAATACTGTCAAAGAAGATAGAACTTTTTGTCATAACAACCGATGCCCCTCCTAGCCAAGACGAGTCCCAAAAGTTAATACTCTTGGTATTGCCAATGGTGATTGAATTCAAAAAGCGCAAAGAAGGTCCACGTCCATGGCATCGCAAGGGTTGCCAAGGCCCACCCAAGATTTATCTAGCGAAGTTTCTTTGAACCAAATGTTAGGTTGATCTCCACACGCGTGGGTCCAACGACCCACCGTGACCCATGATCCAGCGCCCTGATCGGGGGCACCCAACCGCACCATAGTTGGTGGGCCCCTATCGCCTGCGCATATAAAGAGGTGGGGGGGTCTGCCGGCACACGGTACGAGGTTGACTGTGCTGCCACACCCCCCACCAACACACCTACCGATCTAGGCCCTAGCGCAGTGTCGATGGGAAGTACCGCCGACACCACCGTCCCCTCACCGCCCTCGCCGCCCCTCATCACCATGGCCAGCGCCTCGGGCTCCTCGAGCCACGGAGAAGGTAGCTCCCCCCTTCCTCATCTCTTTGTCTCTCTCTCTCTCTCTGTCAAACCAGCAAAGGGCGAAATACTAAAGTATCTACCGCGAGGGATCTAGACCTAGACGATCTAGTTTAACATTGGTATCAGAGCCGTGCTAGTGTTTAGATCTTTTCGGTTGAAAGAAAATCAAAAGAAAAGCTACGAATCAAAGGAAAAGAACCCCCCCCCCCCTGAAACCCTAGATCGAGGGAAAAGAGATCTCACCGTAGCGCCGCCGTCCGGGCCACGCCGTTCCTCTCGATCCGATGCGCACCAGAAGGGGCACCGGATGAAGAACACCACCCCTTCAAGGGCAAAGGGCACCGCGACTACGCCGCTTGACGGCGACGTGCTCTCCTTCGGGAGGGTTTCGCGCACACCAGCGAGAAGGGCAGCAGGGGCGCCGTCTTCAGCTCTGCCGTCGTCGATGACCATGGGGAGGAAGGAAAAGGAGGGGGAGAGTCGAGGGGCTCACGCGGCGCGCCATCTCCGGCGGCCGGCGACGCCTCGGTCGCTGCTGCGCCAGAGAGCTGCGGGGGCGGAAAGGGGGAAATGGGGGCTAGGGTTTCCCCGATCGGGGTGCCTCCCCGTTTTTGATCGACCGAAAAGCACGCCTGACTGTCCGATGCAAATGGACGGTCAGGATGGAAAACCTAAACCCCCCGCGGGCCGTTTTGAGCCGAAAGTAGACACGGCAGCGAAGCGAGGCCAGCCGCACTGGGCTGGACCGCTAGCAGGCTGTGGGTCGGGCCGCGCCGTTTTTTCTCAGAGATTCGGCCCGGGACAGTTTTTATTCCCTGTTATTTTTTTCCAGAAACTTATTTTTGTCTGTTTTTTGTCCAATTTTTGGGCAAATTTAATCTAGATTTTCTATTCAAGGTTATCCAACGAAATTTTGTTTAGAAAAACAGAAATGTGACAGAAATGTTTCTGGAAAGTATAAAGTTTGTGATAGAATTTTTTCCGCTGCAAATAGTTAAAAGTAAAATGAAATTTAAAAGTTAAAAGAATAAAAGTAAGAATTAATTTTAAAAGGAGCATGTTTAAAATTGTTTATTGAAATGATTATGATTCTGTCATTTTTATGACCAACGTTGTTAATGACATAATCATAATATATTGTTGTTTTATATGTGCATTTATTTCTATTTTCTGCCCAACGGTGATATAGTTTTAATTGCACAAACAGTTGTATATTTTAATTTTGACCAACGTTGGATTATTGCATGCAATTGTTGTTTTTGTTCTCACCTCATTGTGATTCTTCAGGAGGGTACCTCTTGATGAGCTGCATCAAGGATGTTCCAACCCTCAGAGGTGACAACTACTCTGAATGGAGAAAGAAAGTTGATTTGGCTTTTGTTTGTGCTGAGGTGGACTAGGTTGTGGACACTCCATAGCCAGTCAAGCCAAAAGAGCCAGTCAAAGATGACAAAGATTCTGATGATGATTGGGAGAAAAAGAAGAGGGACTATGCTCCATTGGAGATGTCATATACCCTCAACAACCAAAAGTGGCTCACCGCCAATAAAAAGTGCATGGCTTTCTTAAAGAACACAATTGAGAACGCTATTGTGGGTTCAATTGCAGAGTGTACTTCTATAGGGGAGTTTCTTGAAAAGGTAAAGAGCCAGTTCACTGGTTCTTCAAAGATATATGCTACCTAGTTGCTGAAGCAGCTGGTGACAGAAAAGTACACAGGAGGTGGACATGGCATAAGGGAGCATATCCTCAGGATGAGCAACATGGCAGCTAAGCTTAAGCCCATGGATGCTGATTTGGAGCTCAAGCCTACACTTCTTGTTCACCTGGTTATGGCTTCACTACCGAAAGAGTTTGACACTTTTGTTGTCAATTACAACATGTCACCTGAAAAATCTGACATTGAAAAGACAATAGCCATGTGTGTGCAAGAAGAGGACAGACTTAATGCCTCACATGGTGGTTCACTGAACTATGTGAAGGATAATAAAAAGAGGAACTACAACCAAAGCAACAATGGTTCCCCTTCAAAGTCACATGGAAAAGCTCCATCGCACTATCAGAATCAGCAAAAGTCTTTTCCAGTGGACAAAGACACATGCCTCCACTTCAAGAAGACTGGGCACTACAAGAAAGATTGCCCTGACTGGCTGAAGTCAGTAATGGCAGAGAGAGGTAACAACATTGTTTCCTTTGTAAATGAATCCTTGTATACACAGTTTTCGAAATCTACTTGGTGGATTGACTCAGGTGCAACTGTTCATGTTGCAAATTCATTACAGGGATTCCATTCGACGCGAATACGCAAAGAAGCAAAAGATGCATTGAAGTTGCAAATGGAGTCCAAGCAGACATTGAAGCTGTCGGCGACATCTCTCTGGAGTTAGCTGATGGATTCACGATTCTGCTTAGAGATGTTTTATATGTTCCTTCATTACACAGAAACTTGATTAGTGTTTCACGTTTGGACAAAGATAGTTATGAATGTTATTTTGGACATGGCAAGTGTGCCATATGGTTTAATAATATTCATGTGGGTGTTGCTTTCCTACACAATGAGCTTTATTTATTATCCCTGCGTGAAAAAGTTTATTCTGTGTGTAATGTGAATGAGCATGTTTCTGCGTCGGATCGATAAAGAACAAAAGAAAAGAAAGATAACTCATGACTCATCGAAATTATGGCACTGTCGCTTAGGCCATATTTCGAGGGGGAGAATAGAAAGACTAGTTAAATCTGAAATTCTTCCTCCATTAGAGTTCTACATAGAGCAATACATAGATTGCATAAAAGGCAAATTTGTAAAGCAAATTAAAAAGGGTGCAAACCGAAGCACAACAACACTAGAAATTATTCACACTGATATTTGTGGACCATTTCCTGTGAAAAGTGTGGATGGTTATGACTCGTTCATAACATTCACAGATGACTACTCCCGATATGGTTATATTTATCCAATCAAAGAAAAATCTGAAGCATTGGATAAATTTAAGATATTCAAAGCTGAAGTTGAAAATCAGCATGATAAAAGAATAAAGATAGTGAGATCTGACCGTGCGGGGGAGTACTACGGTCGGCAAACTCCATATGGCCAAGTTCCTGGACCTTTTGCGAGGTTCTTACAGGAGACTGGAATAGTCGCCCATTATACAATGCCGGGCGAGCCTCAGCAAAATGGAGTAGCTGAAAGGCACAACCGTACCCTTATGGATATGGTGCGCAATATGATGAGTTACTCCACGTTGCCATTGGGATTATGGATGGATGCGCTTAAAACCGCCATTCATATTCTCAACAGAGTATCAAGCAAGTCAGTGCCCAAAACACCGTACGAGTTGTGGACAGGAAGGGTGCCCTCCCTACAACACTTCAGGGTGTCGGGGTGCCCAGCTGAGGCCAAAGTGTTTAATCCAAATATTGGATAGTTAGATCCCAAAACAGTTAGTTGCCACTTCATTGGCTACCCTGATAAATCAAAAGGTTTTTGTTTCTACTGTCCAGACAGATACACAAAGTTTGTAGAAACAAGACATGCAGTCTTTTTAGAGGACGAACTGATGAGGGGGAGCATGGTAGCTCGAAAAATTGATCTTGAGGAGAAGAGGGTGCATGCACCTAATCCGATCACTCAGGAGCCATTTTTCTCGCTACCTTTTGTGCCTACACCAACAATCCCTGAGATTGCGGTGCAAGCACCTATTGTAACTCCACACGTGACAACTATGGGTGAAGATTCGGAACCTGTCCGTCAGGAGCCGACTGAACCCATTGTTGAGCATGAGAGGGAGGTACAGCAGCCGGAAGTTGAGGCATAGAATGAGACCCTTAGAAGGTCTAAGAGAACTAAAAGATCAGCTATTTCTAGTGATTATGTTTGTAATACAGAGATAGCTCATATGGAAGGTGATCCCACTTCATATGAAGAAGCCATGAGAAGTCCTCACTCATCGAAGTGGCAGGAGGATATGGAAGACAAGATGAGATCGATGAGTTCCAACGATGTTTGGGACTTAGAAAAGATTCCTAAAGGAGCCAAGACAGTAGGCTGTAAATGGGTCTACAAAACAAAGTATGACTCTAATGGGAATGTAGAAAAGAATAAAGCACGTCTTGTGGCGAAAGGATTTACACAAAGAGAAGGGATAGATTATAATGAGACTTTTTCTCCAGTCACATGCAAGGATTCCTTCAGAATCATAATGGCATTAGTTGCACAATTTGATTTAGAGCTACATCAAATGGATGTACAGACGGCATTTTTAAACGGGGATTTAGAAGAAAATGTTTACATGAAACAACCCAAGGGTTTTATCATGGAAGGCAAGGAAGATATGGGATGCCGCCTAAAGAAATCCATTTATGGATTAAAGCAAGCCTCTAGACAGTGGTATCTAAAGTTTAATGAGACAATTAAAAGATTTGAATTTAAAGAGAATGTTAAGGACAACTGCGTTTATGCAAAGTTTAAAAGTGGGAAATATATTTTCCTAATCTTGTATGTGGATGATATCTTACTTGCTAGCAGTGATATCAGTCTGCTAATAGAAACAAAGAAGTTCTTGTCCTCAAATTTTGATATGAAAGATCTTGGTGAAGCATCACATGTTTTGGGCATAGAAATTCACCGAGATAGGAAAAATGGAGTGTTAGGACTATCGTAGAAAGCATATTTAGAAAAGGTTCTAAAGAAATATAATATGCATGCGAGTAATGCCACACCTGCTTCTATAGTCAAGGGCGACAGTTTTGGAAAATTTCAATGTCCCAAGAACCAATATGAGATCGATCAAATGAAAGGAGTACCATATGCTTCGGCTGTTGGAAGCTTACAGTATGCACAAGTGTGCACTCGCCCTGACTTAGCTTTTGTTACCGGGGTACTCTGTAGATATCAAGAAAATCCAGGCATAGAGCACTGGAAAATGGTAAAGAAAGCGTTGCGTTATGCGCAACGCACAAAGGACCTCATGCTAACATATAGAAGATTTTATTCCCTAGAGATAAGAGGGTATTCAGACGCAGATTTTGCGGGGGGCAAAGATAATAGAAAATCCATGTCTGGATACGTGTTCACTATCACAGGAGGAGCTATTTCGTGGAGAAGCTCCAAACAGTCAATAGTTGCATCGTCCACAATGTATGCAGAATTTATAGCATGTTATGAGGCCACGGGGCAGGCGATATGGCTAAAGAAATTTATACCCGACTTGAAAGTGGTAGATTGTATTGACAAGCCACTAAAGATGTACTGTGACAACCAGCCCGCAATATTTTATGCTCACAACAACAAGTCGAGTAATGCTACAAAACCAATAGAGATAAAGTATTATGTTGTGAAAGATAAGATCCAGGATTACACTATAAGTCTCGAGCATATAAGGGCAAAGGATATGCTTGCGGATCCGCTAACGAAAGGTTTACCACCCAATGTGTTCAAGGAACACTTAGCCGGCATGGGTTTAAGGTAGACCTTATGATTTCTGGATCATGAGAGGCCCAAAAGGAACAGTTTTTTGTTTCAAAACAGAGGGGTATATTCTAGCTGTCTGATTCTATTAGCAATCGAGCTGTGACGATGAAACATGCTCTATGTACTGATCTGTTATGAAATGAGTAAAATCGAAAAGTGTATAGTTAAAAAAGTAAAAGTTGAGATCAAGGGGGAGAATGTTAGGTTGATCTCCACACGCGTGGATCCAACGACCCATCGTGACCCATGATCCAGCGCCCTGATCGGGGGCGCCCAACCGAACCATGGTTGGTGGGCCCCTGTCGCCTGCGCATATAAAGAGGTGGGGGGCCGGCCGGCACACGGTACGAGGTTGACTGTGCTGCCGCACCCCCCACCAACACGTCTACCGATCTAGGCCCTAGCGCAGTGTCGACGGGAAGTACCGCCGACACCACCGTCCCCTCACCGCCCTCGCCACCCCTCATCACCATGGCCGGCGCCTCGGGCTCCTCGAGCAACGGAGAAGGTAGCTCCCCCTTCCTCATCTCTCTCTCTCTCTCTCTCTGTGTCAAACAAGCAAAGGGTGAAACACTAAAGTATCTACCGTGAGGGATCTAGACCTAGACGATCTAGTTTAACGCCAAGGCCAGCGGAGAAATCTAGAGGACCTGAGAAACATCTCGAAGTTCAAAATTCCAAGGCCAAGTAGAAAAAACAAAAAAATATACTAAAATTCTTGGGTCTGCTAGATGGGCTAGTTCCGCGTAGAAAAACAGAAAGTTTTCCGTTTCCATGGTCGTTCACACGGAATACGTTGCTCTGTTTCTGTTTCCACATAAAATTTTCCGTCTCCGTTTCTGTTCCACAAAATTCCTTTTTGTTTCCGTATTTTCATTCCGTTTACCTTTTTTTGCGGAAAATCAGAAAATTTCCGTTCCGTTTTCATCGCTATTTGGCACCACAAGATACTCCTGCTCGCTTGGTCGAGTAAACTCGATAATGGCTCTTCCAGGGCCTGAAATCGCACATTCTCCATTAATAAACTCCGTTTGACTCCACTTTATTTCTCTAATTTTGTGATCAGGTGCACTACCAACACCTATTGTGCTATTATAGTCGAGTTTATTCAGCTTTTCTACAGAAAAGTATCAAACATTAGTTTGACAGATAATTACGTGTGTGTGGATACCGCCCATTCGATCTGGCCGCTCCGTTCTCATCACATTTGCAACCGCCACATCGCAGTACCACTAATTAAGTCGAGACGTCAATCTCCAGGGTCAATCCGCAAGCAATTATTGATCAAAAACTAATCAAGATCGCTCGTTCGCGAGCTCTATCCGCGGCGCCGGCGAGATTCCTCCCTGCTCTTTTCGGTATCTCCAAAAGGCAGCTCGACCCCGGGAATAAGCCTAGTTAATTCATCAACTCCTCCCATGATAAGCTAGCGATCAGGTGCAGACCTGTGTGCCAATTGCTTACGCTGCATAATAATGCAAGTGAGAGAGACTGAGAGACGACACGGCTTAATCAGAGGGGAGGTGGTAACCGGAGGGTCGACGGACATGAACACATGACTGCTGCAGACAGGAGGATCAGACTTACTTTTATGGGTTCCGGCGTGCGCATCCGGGGAGGTGATCGCCGGCCCGGACATGGGGTGATCATCTGGGTGTTTGGTTAAACTAGAATGAGCAGCCAGGTGTCAACGTGGTACGAGGCGCCGCGTCCGGGACAGCCTCGGCTTTCCCCGCAGGCCAAACGGCAGCTCGAATAAGAAATGGTTGGAAGGAACTATTGTAGAAACGCGAATACGAAAGTTTGTAGGTTGCAGGGGTCAGGCTCTGAATGTGTGTTACGTACTAGCTGACGGATCGGCGTTGACTAGTCACTAGCGTTGTTATTATTATGAATTATTAATATTATTATTATTATCATCATTATTATTACCATCATCTACTCCCTCCGTTCCATAATATAAGATGTTTTAGGCCTTTTCCACATTCGTATTTGTACCACATGTATCTAGACATATTTTAGTGTATGTGTTCATCCACTTTTCATTCTTTTAGTCCGAATCTAGACAACATGTGAAACATCTAAAACATCTTATATTGTGGAACGGAGGGAGTATGTTTTAAATTGGTACTCTCGTGGCTTGCACCGCTTAGAGATAACAGTAACTAGATGGTTCCCTGCGCGTTGCAGCGGGAACGCTTGATATAAAGTAGATTAAGAATAAAAAGACATTTAAAACATGAAACATATGGGGAACATATATTAGTGATTATAGCAAGGCACGATATGAAATTATAGACGTGATAATTTTCGAAACACATCCTTGCTTGTTTAGACTTGATTGCAGAGATAAAACAAAACTGAGAGCATCGCGTGCACTAACAAAGGATACATATATGTTATGCAAAAAAACTGAGTGGATTTTGATTCCAGAAAAAAAAACTGCATGCATGCGTTAATGTGGACACAAATTGAGTGATTTAGTGGGATTGCTTATGTGGCATGCTTGCATGTTAGGAGAAATGCCCATAGTGGGTTGCTCCCATTTATATACTATAGATAACATGTTACTCTTAAAAGAACTCAGTATGTTCTTCGAGATACCTCCTCAGCTACAAACATTTTTTTCAAAATTTCCTTAAATCTATTGCCACATGGGGCACTAGAATAAACATTATAACAATAAGTTACACCTCCTCATGTGTTTGAGCAACATGAGGTGTAACTTATTGTTATAATCTGAAAAACATTATAACAATAAGTTACACCTCCTCATGTGTTCGAGATACCTCCTCAGCTGCAACCTTTTTTGAGTTGCAGTCTATCCCAAACACCATGTGCTAATCTGAACACTCTGTTTCAATTACTAGCTAACTTGTTTCTGTCTCATCCTGTAACTCCAACTTGTATATTTCACGGCATGTGACAACAAAATGAACCTGGAGATCAGTGAATTGCTTGCTATCTTGTTTTTGTCTCATCCTGAAAAGGTAACTCATATATTTCACAATATGTGTCAACAAAATGAGCTAGAGATCCCTCATTCAAGTGTTTTTTAAAGATTCACTAATCTATTAATAATTATCAATGGCAGTACAAAGATCACCAAAATTAATAAAAATACAAATAAATTCTTGGATCATCTAGTGACGACTACAAACACTTAAGTGAGCCGAATGAGCGCCGTCGTTCTCACCCCTTCCTCATAGCCGGAAAATCTTATCTAAGTAAAATTGTTAGGTAAATGATATAAATAGGCAACACCCAATAGGAACTATCATGTAAAAGCAACTCTCGTGTAAGGTTATTTGATGTATAATTTTTTTAAATTACATGTGCACATTTTGTATGTATATATGAAATTTTAGTTAGAAAAACATAAACATTATTTTTTAAGTATATGTGTATTGATTTAGGAATACATGAAAAATATATTCAATACGGAGCAAAATGGATGAATCTACACACTAATTACTTCTACATACATCCATATAAAGTTCGTATGTAAATAGCTAAAATATTTTAATGATACAGAGGGAGTATTAACGAGCTATTTACTATGATGTACAAGCAATGCATTTAGAAGTGCTTGTATGATGTAGTTGGAAGTACATGCGGTGTATTTGGACGTACTAACACGCTGCATTTTGGAATGACTAGCATGCTGCAATCAAAGTAAGTAAAAAACCTCCGCGCTGGGCTTGCAAACGCTGTCAGTGGAAAGTCGCATTGCCCCTAATTGGACCTTTGGGAAGGTCACCGTTTTTGGCCCGAGACACGTCAAGGCCCAGATGAGTGCTATCCTGCTATTGCCCGAAACAAGCGGCAGACGGGAGCTCCTATACATCGCTTCAAAGCGACGCGGGAGCTCCGGTCGCTTGCAGCGCCACTAAATGGGCTGAAAAAATGCGGCCCATTAACAGGTAACTATGTTATATTTTATGTTTGCTGTTTTATTTTAATTTTTTTGATCTGAAAAATTTTAAGAATCTGAGCATTTTCAAAATGTGAAAAATTTCCAAATTTGAAAAATTCTTAATTTGAACAATTTTTTTTTTACCTGTGAACAATTTTCAAATTTGAACATTTTTCAAATCTAATTTTTTCAAAGCTTGATTTTTTTCAAAACTAAACAATTTTAAATTTGAACAAAAAGGTTGGTGAACGGAAATTAATTTTGAACGATTTTTTTAAATATGAACAAATTTCAAATCTGAACAATTTTCACATCTGAACAAAAAACTATTTTTGAACAGATTTATAAAGTGAATAGAAAAAAGGTTTATGAACGAAATTTATTTTTGAACGATATTAAAAGTGAACGAAAATTATTTTTGAACGATTTTAAAAATTTAACACAAAAAGGTTGGTGAACAATAATTATTTTTAATAGATTAAAAAAGTGAATAGAAAAATTTTATGAACGAAAGTTATTTTTGAACGATTTTAAAAGTGAACAAAAAAGGTCGGTGAACAAAAATTATTTTTGAACATATTTCAAAACTGAACAGAAAAAAGTTTTATGAACGAAAGTTATTTTTGAACGATTTTAAAAGTGAACGATAATGATTTTTGAATAATTTTAAAAAGTGAACAAGAAAAGGTCGGTGAACCAAAATTATTTTTGAATGATTTTAAAAAATGAACATAAAAAGGTTTATGAACGGAAACTAACTTTGAACGATTTTAAAAGTGAACGAAAATAAATTTTAAACAATTTAAAAAGTGAACAGAAAAAGCGGTGGAACGGAAACTATTTTTGAACGATTTTAAAGCGAACAAAAATTATTTTGAACGATTTTAAAAGTGAACAAAAATTATTTTGAACGATTTCAAAAGTGAACGAAATTATTTTGAACAAAAATTATTTTGGAACGATTTTAAAAATTAAACAGAAAAGGCTAGTAAACGGAAACTAGTTTTGAACAATTTTAAAACATGAAAAAGAAATGGGGTGTGAACGAAAACATTTTTGAAATTTTTTGAAAGTGAACAGAAAAAGCGGTGGAACAGAAATTATTTTTAAACGATTTTAAAAGTGAACAAAAAATGGGAGTGATCGAAAACTTTTTTTGCATGAATTTTGAAAACAGAAAATGGGGGTGAAAAAACAAAAAACAAAAAAGAAAAGAAAATGAAAAACAAAAACAGAAAATAAAAGTGAAAAACGAGAAAGAAAATAAATTGAATAAAAATTAAAAGATCAAAATTGAAATAAAAAAGTAAATGAAAACAGAAAACGAAAACATAAAAGAACGAAAATGAAAAAGAAAATGAAAATCTTTCAAAATAAAAATAAAAAGAAACGAAAATGAAACAGAAAAAGAAATGTAAAGAGGAATATAAAAAGAAAACAGAAAATAAAAAGAAAACGAACCAAAAAAGAAAAAAGAAAAAGAAAGACGGAAACAGAAAAAAAAAAGGAAAAAGGACCTTTGGGCCGGCCCAACCGCAGCGACTCGCGCGTCCCTTCAGGCGACGCAAGCGGGAAGCGTCGCTGCTGGGCGATTGTATAGCATTTGGCCGGCAGACGGTGTTCTCTCTCAAAAAAAAAAAAAAAGCGGCACACATTGGGTCCTGGGTGTTAACCATCATCTGCAACAACAGCTTCCTCTGATAAGAAAAAATAGTCAGCAACAACAGCGCAGTTCAATAGTTATCAGAAAAGAAAAAATGCAGAGCAATTCAAACAAACGAGTACACAGTGATATTGAGGTGAGATTTCTCGCCACCTACTTAACTATGTTATGCAAAAACACCTCACGCTAAAGTTGATTTTGCGGATACACCAAACATCACCTTGATTCCATCATGTAATAAATATCTAGACATGTACCATGTTGCTCCTCACCAGGATAGATAAACATACATGTCACACATTCCATCAAAGACGAGAGGGAAATGATATTATTGACAACTTTAGCAACAACGTTAGCAGAAGTACAACAGTATACCGAAATAGGACGACAAGGAGAACCGAGAGCATTTTAGCTCTTCACAGGAACCGTTACCTATCCATTATGTACCTTCAAAAATTAATGTGCTGCCAACGCCTATTACTTCCTAAACACTTGCACTGGTGTACAGCGTGGACACCCGTGGTCTTGGATTGTCACAGAAATTGCCAAATATGTCATTGCAGTCGATCCATTTCCTTTGCTCCCTTGCCTCCCAGTAGCCCCCGACATACCGGTATGTTCCATCCTTGGTGTCTCTTTGGAACCATCTTGGCTTCCAGCCACTCTCCTGCATGTTCCTTGCCTGTTTGAGCAGATAAGCAACAGACATGTAGTTCTTCAGTGTTTTCCCTCTATTAAAAACTAAATGTGGTGCCATGTACAAGCAACGTTAACCTAGGTGAGCAACTGTAGGAAAATATAGAGAATGAGGGTATTGTACCATCCGTTGCCTGGTCTCAAGGCGCAGTTTCTCAGCATTTGCCTTCTCGTACTCTCCATTCTCTAGATGTCGCTGGTCTGGTCTCAGTCTTGAATCTGTTGGTGGAAGCTTCTCCTTAACAAGTGATAAAATCGTTCTTTAGGTTCAGAACTAACAAAAGGTCACAATAATGAGCTATATATGCATGTTGTATGTCTACCTTGAGCCCTGGTGTCAGCTCGTTTAAAGTAATCGCAAATGATGACAAGTTATATCGAGTGGGGTCTACTGGAGGCTCATTTTTCTCCCACAACAAGGTGGAACCAGCGCTCTGATGTGAAATATGTGAGTTCAGTTTAGAAGCATCATCACTAACAATGCAATACATGCTCTCGTCCCATTTGCCATCAGGGATGCAACCTTGGTTCCATCAGCATCTTTAACAAAGCCTTGAACCTTGCATAGAAGTATATATATTAGTATGATCTGTAATTCTGTATAGGCAGAGTAGACACGGAATTTTGATACGGAAAATGTTCATACCTGGCGAGGATTGCGTTCTAGGAAGGACTGCTCTTTAAATATCAGCTTGCATGAATATTTTCTGTTTCCACTAATGTTCATTACGCCATGGTGATGACAATAGACTCGACCGATGATAAGGTTATTAATAGTAGTTGTAATCTTATACAAGGAAAACAAAAAAAAAATTAGGCATTTTTTCACAACAAGATGTATTCAATACTTCAGATCTCACAACTTCGAGTGCGCATAGAGATGGCACTTTCTCTAAACAAATGAAATTATGATATCTAGAGATGTTGAAATTCATTTGAGGTGCATCATACAACCTATGAGAACAGGAAATGTATTCTAGGATGGACGAATTAAAAAGCAGGCCAATCGGTAATCATTGAACTGTTTTCTCGAGAATAATCATCAAAAAGTTGAAATAGCATGAGTGCCTCATGTGAAAGTGTGTACCTTACTCCACTGGAAGGTTTCTCCATCATCAAACTCTAGAGTTAATATGCCGCAAGGATCCAGTTGAATTGACTGTCCCCAAAATTTACTCTTTAGATTGC
Organism: Puccinellia tenuiflora; assembly: GCA_012064385.1. Lineage (NCBI taxonomy): Eukaryota > Viridiplantae > Streptophyta > Magnoliopsida > Poales > Poaceae > Puccinellia > Puccinellia tenuiflora. Next base: position 351,864 of record QRDG01000336.1, read on the forward strand.
TATCTCCCCAAAATTTCCATCCTTTCCCTTCACAATGGCATGCCATGGCCATCGGATGATGACTAACCTAGTGACAAGAATAAACTAAGAAATTAACTCAAAGATGTCGTGTCATATCATATGTAACGAAATTCTTAATAGGCCTGGAATAGAATGCCTGTATATAACTTCCATGCATTCAATCAAACAAACACTTCGTACCACCTGACTGAAATTGCTTTACAAAAGAATTTCCTTGTTTCAGCACACTAAATCGAATGACAAAACGCAGATGCGTTGGATATCAGACTAACCTTTTCAGAGAAGAAACGTATTCCCTTTTCAGGGTAATCAGCTTCATAGGTTTCCCCTAACAATGGATTGAAAGGTTTGCATGGACGGTTATCTGTGGAAGCATATCCGGAGACCGCAAAAGCAGCAACATAAAGAACTCTCATCAGACCGTTTCCCTGAATATATAAATGCAAAATTAAGATATTATTATCACCTCTATTCAGGGATACGTACACAAGTAACACCACTAGTCAGAAATTCAGATATTAATGTTGACTGAATTAAGAAATTACTTCGTTAGCTGCAATCTAAAATTGCTACTCCATATTTCATGTTTAATTTGTTTACACTGGTGCTTTAATCAGAAGTTATGGAAATAGGCGTACCCTTAAGCCACATTCATATGCACGGTCCAATAAAAAGGAGTACTCCAACTCCTCAAAGCACTTTTGAAGCGACGATAATGGCTCATTAAAGTAAACAGGAAGACAGACTCTTGTAAGATCCTTGCCAACATTATCTTTGATCATTGACCAAAGGCTAACATTTTTCTCCTTTTCTACTGGTTCAGGTAACTTGGAGCGCCTCTTTGAAGACGAGAGTAAATATTCGTTGGTCTTGTCAGCAGCTAATAAATCACCAAATTTGCAAGCTTCATTCCCATAATTTAAGTACCTATTGTTTACGTCAGAACTAGCAGCGCAGTCACTGAAACTTTGCCTCGTATCATAGAAATGAAACTCATCTTCATCTTGCATTTGCCCTATTTTTTCTTGTTTACCACCATCATCAGAAGATTCTGTATTGCTGTATTCTGATGGAAAATAAAAAAATAGGCATAAATAAACTAATGATGGAATAAGTGTTTCCAGTGAAAACGCATTAAATAAATATTTAGGTATGGTCTAAACCATGATATTTCCATCACTTGACATTCGGATTAATCTTATGGAAAAACATAGATGAGTTGTAACAAATCAAATACACTTTATTTCCACCATGCTATTGAAATATTGATGCTTAACGGACAATGATAGCCATCGCCTCATTGGTATTAATGAGAAGTTGGCATGATGGAAATCTAACAATTTTTCTTGAACTTTTTTGTTGTCATCACCAAATGAGCTATACTAAAGAAATCTCCCCAAAACCAACAGCCCTGAAGAAGCCGTCTAACATCAGCAATCCAAGAAAATGTGCAGTTAACATTCACAGCCTGTGTTCTAAAGCCCAACTCGCAGGTACTAGGAGAAATCAATAGAAAAATCAATATATAAGAAGTCTAACATTAGCAGTCCAAGAAACATGAGTAGTTCAGAGGCTCTGAAGGTACTTGGAGAAATGAATAGAAAACATCTACTCTGGTAAGGAAAACGCCTGAACCAATTTTAACTTTTCGAAGAAAACAGAACAAAAAAGAAGAAAAAAAGTACCACTAAATTTTCCAGAGCTGGAACATTCAGGCTTGAACAATTGGAACTGTGGATCGTCAACAACAGTTTCATCTCCTGAATTAGCAACCTGAGAGAACACGATATGTCAGCAGATGATTTGGGAACACCAGATAGCATACCATCAACTTCGTATTTGAGTTTCGGACCACGATCCAGACAACTTTTTTTTACTCTCTTTTAACATACAAATTACGGAACGATCCAAACTCACCTTTCCTTTACTAATATTTTTACTTTCCAGTGCAAATAAGAATATGCTTGGGTCACAATTGGGTTTCAATTATCATGCATACTAGTCAGGTATTGATCAAGAAAATATTGGTATAACCTGATAAAGGTTGTCAGCTGAATACAAGGAAGACAGCCACATGGAACAAAAATATCCAATCATCTTTTGGCACAACTAAGAAAGCCAATTGGATATACAGTTCTAAAGAGTGGTCCACAATTGTTATGAAAAGTATGTTCGTCACTAAAGTTGGTCAGAATGACCATCAAGTTCCCTTTTTTCTTAGCCAATTCCACCTACAGGGTTGCAGGAAAGCATTACCTCGAGTTCACGTGGAAGACTGCCAATAAAGCTTAAATACGATTCACAACGTTGCTTCATCTGTATGTGATACTGTGAAAATTCGGAATGAACAATCTGCTCGCAGTCGTTAACAATTGCTGCGCCAACACCTTCAGCATGCAAGCGATCCCTGAGCTTTTGTGTCGAAAATGATCCATCATTCTGGTCACATGGTAAAACACCACTAAGGGAATATTCACTTCTAGCAGAAACAAGTGCTTCAATCCAAGCCACACGGTCCTTAGCGCAACCAGTTCTCAGCTGAAGTGTCTTGGTTGGAGTTATAATATAGAACCGTTTGTCATCTGACTTACTTTCGCTGAATGATGAGATCTACAAGCAGTTCAAAAGAATTATCAGCAGCCAGGCTGGCATTTAAACCAAAATAGAAGCCCTTGGGTTAAAAGCATGCAAATTGTTGTTAGACACCATGATGCACGATGCTATGTGTAGATTCATAAACTGGACATGTTCATACTACCGACATCAACAAATAGCTACATTAGTTACAAGAAAAAAAAATCAGTCTCCAACGCTGTAAAATACAATAAATGAGCACTAAACAGTAAGATATCGCCCCCGCAAAAAAAAAAGGTAGGACATCTCCTCAAATAACTTTTGAAACCTCCCAGCTCTGTAATGCATATCATTCCAGGACCTCTTTGATTTGCAGGATTCTCAAACTGGAGAAACAGAGAAAATGCATGATTAGAGTGACATCCTCTTGAATCCTACAGGAATCAAAGAGTGTTTGACACCGTAGGGGGAAACTTCTATAGCAAGAGCTTTGACTGGATTGAAATTTTTCCTCTAAAATGCAGTGCAAAGGACCTATCTATCTTAAGAGATTACATTCAAATCAAAAGACCTATGTAGCGACTAGTTTTTTCAGAACTTTTTGAAACTTCGAAATATGATTTTCAAATTTTGCAAAATAAAGGGATATGTGGAGCTCGAGCTCCAAATGCACTTTCCATCAGTTGGTATCATCTAAATTCTGAAGGACAAGCTCGCATAAAGGCAGCTCACTGAAGCAGCAGCCGAGACCAGGAGGAAAAAAAGGCTAGGATTAAAAGCTCCCAGAGCATTTAAATGGATACGTACAAATTGCTCCGTACTAGTACGTCACGTTCCCAGTAAACTCACGGACACATCCATCCAAATATTACACGATACAAACCGAGGCGCCAACTCATCATCAGCCCGGCCGTTTGAAGAAAATACAGCTGCGACCCGACTGTTCCCGTGCCGCGACTTAAACCATGCCGCCGGCCGGCCAGTCGGCCCTTTCCCCTGAACACGCGCGGCGACAAGGACGCCTCTGTAGGACGCCGATGCAAGTACTGTTCTTTCACACCCCGCGCTGGTAGCCAGCCTATCCCCGCCGCAGCTACAGCTACAATCCAAGCTGCAAGGCATCTCTCTGTTTATTACTCCCTCCGTTCCAAATTAGTTGTCTTCCATTTACCAAAAAGTGGAATGTATCTATCTGACACAAGCGACGAAATCGCCGCCGTAGATCGCGACGACCAACTCGTCAAAATAAATCTACGACCATCGCTCGGGGAGATGAAACCATGAAATGCGTTGCGCCTAGAGGAACGATATTCGCAATGAGATTGTAGGAAACGGAGTGGAGCGCGGAAACGAGAGGAGACCTTGAGATGGACGAATCCGACGGGCTGCTGCTCCCCGGCGCCGCGGGCCGCGCCTCCGATCAGCCTCACGCCCGCGGCGGCCTCGGTTGGCGGCGTTAGCGGCGACGTCGTGGCCTCCTCGGCGGCGACGCGGCGAGGGATCTTCCAGTAGGCGAGCACGCCGCCGCGGATCGCGAACCAGCGCGGGCGCCAGCCCCTGCCGATGTTGGTCCACTTGCTCAGCACCCCCGCCACCGCCGCCGCCCCGTCCGCCGCTGCCGTGGGCGGGGAACAGTCCTCCGCGCCGCCGCCGCCGCCGCCGGGGCAGTAGTCGGCGGCGAGGCAGCAGAGCGGGTGCATCTCCCTCGCCCGCATCGTTCGCCGTCACTCACGCCGCTGGCCGCGTCTCCGCCATCCGGATTTGTTTGTTTATCGGTTTGCGATCCGCCGTACAGGCTTCACGCGGTGGATTCGGTTGCGGTGGCGAGTAGAGGAGAGGTGGGTAGAGTGATGGATGCGCGTAGTGAGGTAGCAGGCAGGCAGGCAGCCTTGTGCTTAACGCTCACTGCTGCTGCTTTTGGTTTTGGAACGGCATCTTTTGAGTTGAGCGCGCGATCCTCCCCTTCCCCTCCCCTCCACCTTGCTGTTGGGCTGCTGTTGCTGCCTCGCTCGCTCCGCTTGCTCCTCCTGCTCCGGACCGGACGCGTGGCCCTGTTGGTGTGGGGTTTTGGGTTCAAGTGGCTGGTCGAATCCATTGCGTGGCGGTCGTCGGGTGATCTAGTCTCATTTCGTGGTTCGTGTGCCGTAGAATCTTTGCTAATCCATTAATGTCAATGAGCTTTGCTCAACTATTACGCTCACCATGAAAGCAAGTGGCTTCCCAGTACTATTGCTAATCTGCTACTAGCAGGGCGCATTATAAAGTCTAAACACTAGATAAGTGGTCCGTGAATGAACCGCCGGTTTGCGGAAAATCGGCCGATGATCCTTCGACGAAACACTACTCCTCGAGCGCCATGACCACGACGACGCGCGTACAGACCAACGGCATCTATCTCCTGCTCATGCACCGGGCAGCTGGTCCCATAGCGATCGTCTAGCTAGCTAGCTCCAACCTGGTGGACCGACGACGTCGCAACCCCCACGAGGCTATGCACGGCCCCCGCCACACGTGCACCGACATGTCAGGTCACACGCCACCACGAGGCCCACGATCCTGCAATGGAAACGTGCTCTCCCGTCGATCGTCAATGAGTCAAGGCAGGTCGCGGCCTAGTTGGCTCAACAAATCGTTTCCAAAAAATTTAGCTTAACTACCGGTCCATCATTCCCCCGAGGGGAAATCCAACAATCCTATCTCTTTCTACAGTAGAGAGAGGCGACTGAGTGAGCGTCCCCCGTTTCTCCTCCGTCCGCCGGCGCCGCCGTTGGTTCCCCTCCCCTTCTCCGTCCGCTCCGGCGGCGGAGGGGGGGGGGGGGGGGGGGGACCCCGGATCTGGTGGCTCGCTTGTATATAGGGCGTGGTGTAGGGTGGTCGCCGGTGGCGTTTGCGTGGGGGCAGCGTCGTCGGGTTCGGCCGTTTTGTCTTCCGGGATCCGGCCCCTGCTCGTCGGTACTTTGGGCAGCGACGACGGATCCGTGGGAGTTCTCCCGCGGGGATAGCGTGGCGGCGACGCTGTCTTCGGCTGGTGGGGATTCCGTCCTCGGGCTTGCTGCCGGCGCGCCGCCGTCTTCTCCTACTATGGCGTGGAGCTGCTGAGGTACGTCGACTGGAGTTTCAAGGAGGGTGAGGGTGGGCCGGCTGCTGAAGGAGTGCTGCGGATGGTGTTGGAGGGATCTGGCCTTCCCTGGCCAGGTCAGGAGCTGCGCGAGCTCGGCGCGCGTCGCCGGCCGACGTTCTTTAGCGTTCAAGATCTAGTCCTTCGGGGCTGGTGGCTACTGTGGTCCTTTGTCGCCTCATGGCTAGGGGTGCTCCCAGTTCCAAGATTTCTCGTTGAGGCTGGTGATGTCCAGCTTCGACGGCGAGAGGTTGATGGAGGCCTTCGAGTTGTGTTCCACCTGTATCCTCTTTGGTTGTTCTTGTATGTGTGCGTGATGATCTTCTGTGTCCTTGCTACCTTATGAATACAAGTTCTTACCTTTCAAAAAAAAAACAAATCGTTTCCTGCGCTTATGCTTGTGGGCTTTAAAACCAGAACCGGCCCTCATACAAAACAAAACCGAGTTTAGGAAACAGGGAGCTGACCTGGTCGAAGCCGCAACCACTATATATCGCCCGCTGCGAGTCGGAGTACCGAGATAATCCCTATTACCCGCACACCGAGAGCTAACAAAGCTCCGCGTACCCTCCAGGCTAGTGGGCCGGCCCAGTAAAGCCTCCTCCATAGGTTTGTTTCTTCTGTTTCTTTTTCTTTTTAGTTTTTCTTCTTTCTTCTTTTTCCTTCTTTTCTTTTTTCTTTTTTTCATTTTTTTCCGGTTTATTTTTATTTATGTATTTCACTTTTTTGTCTTTTGTATTTTTTAGTTTTATATTAAATAAATGTTTTATGTTCTGGAAAATATGATTAGTTTTTCTTGTTTAAATAACATAAATCTTACTAAAACTTTTCAATACCATAAACATGTTAATATTTGAAAAGTAGTTTAAATTATATAAATGTGCTTACTGGAAAATCGTTCAAAAACCATAAAGTTCGTATTTGAAAAAATAGTTCAAATAACATAACTGTTTATGTTTAGAAAATCGTTCAAATGAGATAAATGTTCTTATTCAAAAAAATAAAATAACAAAAAAATCATATTTGAAATATCATTCAACTAACATAATTAATCATGTTTTTTAAATCGTTCAAATAAGATAAGTGTTCTTATTGAAACATGTTCAAATGACAAAAAAAATCATATTTGAAAATTCATTCAAATAAAATAATTGTTCATGTTTGAAAATCGTTCAAATAAGATAAATGTTCTTATTGAAAAAGGCGTTCAAATACCATAAAAGCTCACATTTGAAAAATCATTCAAACAATATTTTTTACATATATAAATATTTTGTTTTTTTACACAATTACAGTAGGGAAAACTCCCTAGTGTGTCATTTTCTGCTTTTTATAAATGGGTGGAATATTTACAATGGATGAATCCAAGGGACAAACTCCCTAGTTATTCATAAAGTATCAAGCCAAGATTGCATGCCCTCCCTCAAACTAGGCTTAGCCCTATGCATAGTAAGATTAAAAAAAGTTTTGAATCTACAAATACATCTCTGCACAGAGGGCACAGTATTATTGAAGATAGCATCATTTCTTTGCTCCCATAAGCTCCAGCACCCAGTGATGATAATCTCCATTAAGAATTTTATGGAGTATCTTCTTTTTCCTTCTTTTCTTTTTTCTTTTTTTCTGGTTTATTTTTATTTCTGTATTTCAATCTTTTGTCTTTTGTATTTTTTTTAGTTTTATATTAAATAAATGTTTTATGTTCTGGAAAATATGATTAGTTTTTCTTGTTTAAATAACATAAATCTTACTAAAACTTTTCAATACCATAAAAATGTTAATATTTGAAAAATAGTTTAAATTATATAAATATGCTTACTGGAAAATCGTTCAAAAACCATAAAGTTCGTATTTGAAAAAATAGTTCAAATAACATAACTGTTTATGTTTAGAAAATCGTTCAAATGAGATAAATGTTCTTATTCGAAAAAATCAAATAACAAAAAAATCATATTTGAAATGTCATTCAACTAACATAATTAATCATGTTTTTAAAATCGTTGAAATAAGATAAGTTTTCTTATTGAAACATGTTCAAATAACAAAAAAATCATATTTGAAAATTCATTCAAATAAAATAATTGTTCATGTTTTGAAAATCGTTCAAATAAGATAAATGTTCTTATTGAAAAAAGCGTTCAAATACCATAAGAGCTCACATTTGAAAAATCATTCAAACAATATTTTTTTACATATATAAATATTTTGTTTTTTTACACAATTACAGTAGGGAAAACTCCCTAGTGTGTCATTTTCTGCTTTTTATAAATGGGTGGAATATTTACAATGGATGAATCCAAGGGACAAACTCCCTAGTTATTCATAAAGTATCAAGCCAAGATTGCATGCCCTCCCTCAAACCAGGCTTAGCCCTATGCATAGTAAGATTAAAAAAAGTTTTGAATCTACAAATACATCTCTGCACAGAGGGCACAGTATTATTGAAGATAGCATCATTTCTTTGCTCCCATAAAGCTCCAGCACCCAGTGATGATAATCTACATTAAGAATTTTATGGAGTATCTTGTTTTTGCTTCCTGAATCATATCATTAGTATCCATATCAATATTCCGATCAAATCCAAGTGCCCACCAGAAGCTTTGACTGAAGGAGCATTCAAAGAATAGATGAGTAAGTGTTTCTTCCGGGCAAGTTTCACATAGGATGCAGTCCATATATTCCACATAAAAAGATTTCCTCTTCATCATCTCCTTGGTATTCAGTCTGCCATATAACAATAACCAGATAAAGAATTTATGTCTTGGCAGGCAACAAGTTTTCCATATGTCCAGAATAGGTTGTGGAGTCTCAAATTAGCCAATCAAAGCCTTGTATATTTTGCTGGTAGAGAAGTTGCCACTGGTCATAACATTCTTATTGAACATCCAATTGTCATGAGCATTGCTAAATTGAATAGTATCCAGATCACCCCTAAGATTATGTAATTGTTCATGAGCAATGGTTGATAATGGCAACTGAAATGCCTCATATAAATCATCATTCCACATCATATCCATAGCATTTTCCATTGAAAGGTTTTCATCATAAGCAAAGGAATGGAGATGTGGATACACTTCCTCCCTGGTTGATTCCTCTAGCCAATGGTCTTTCCATAACAGGACAGTTTTACCATTGTTAACAGAACATGTGGTAAGTCCTTTATATAATTCAAAAAGAGAAAGACAGTCTCTCCACCAATGTGATCCTTTAGGGCCAGAGACATGAGGGACGTTGCCAGATCTATAATAGGCTTGCCAGAGAAGATTAACCCATGGAATATCCACATGATTATAGAATTTATGTAGGTTCTTCATAAGCAGAGCTTTGTTTTGGACTCTCAGATTTAGAACACCAAGGCCACCTTCCTCTTTTGGTCTAGTAATAAGCTCCCAGTTTGCCAAACATTTGCCATGCTTATTAATATCCTTACCAGCCCATAGAAATTGCCTCCCTGATTTTTCAAAATGTACTAGGATGGTCACAGGAACTTTGAGAGAGCACATAGCATACATTGGTAGGGAGGAAATAACTGAGTTGAGAAGAATTAATCTTCCAGTGTATGAAAGTAGGGATGAGATCCCAGATAATCTTTTGTCAAGTCTTGAAATCATCGGCAAAAATTCAGCAACACAAGGTCTGGTAGTACCTAGTGGCGGTCCAAGATAAGTAAAGGGCAAAATTTCAATTTTACAGCCAAAGGAATCCGCCAACACCGAAGCCTGCTCATGGGGGGACATTAATAGGTACAAGAGAGGTCTTGCTATAATTAACTCGGAGCCCAGTTGAGTCACTGAATAATTCCAGCGGCATCTTTAAGTGTAGGAGTTGATCATTATCTGCCGGCATAATCATTAGTGTGTCGTCTGCATATTGTATAATTGGGTATTTTTGGCCATAATCATGAGGGACTGGTAGATGCAGATTTCCATTCTGCCAAGCATCATTGATAACTGATTGCAATAGGTCGGCTGTATTGACAAATAAAATCGGTGAAAGGGGGTCACCTTGCCTAACACCACGCTTGCAAATTATTTTCTTGCCAGCGACTCCATTGAGTGAGACCGAAGTAGATGCTGAGTGAAGGATATTGGATACAAGTTTAATCCATTTTGGGCCAAAACCCTTGGCATGCAGCATAGTTAAAATGGCACTGTATTCCACTTTATCAAAAGCCTTCTCGAAATCAATCTTGAGAATAATAATTGGTCTTTTGGATTGATGGCAAATATGGAGATACTCAAAAGCCCATCCAAGACAGTCCTGAATATTTTTCCCTGTAATAAATCCGTATTGATTTTGGTGAACAATAGGGATAATTTCCTTTTGCATTCTATTAGCCATCAACTTAGTTAGGAATTTCATAGGTAGGCTTACCAGGGATATAGGCCTATAATCATTCATATTCTCAGGATCATTGGTTTTAGGGATCAATGTAATGAAAGCAGTGTTGATGCTGTCCAGTTGGATTATCTCCTCATAGAAATCCTCTACTAATTTGATAAAATCTTTTTTAATTGTATTCCAACATTTCTTCAAGAAAAGACCATTAAAACCATCAGGCCCCGGAGCTCTATCAATGGGAATTTCTTTGACCACAGATTCGATTTCGTCAAGAGAAAATGGTTCCTCCAAGTGAAGCAGATCATGAGATTGAATAATGTTATCCAAGTTGAAATGCATATTAGTGTTATTGGATATGCCAAGCCTTGCCTTGTAGGACTCCCATATTATAGCAGCTTTATGATCATGATTATAGACCATACTTCCATCATCAGCCTTTATAGAAGTAATAAGATTTTTCCTGTAATTCTGAGTTGCAACAGTGTGAAAGACTTGGTGTTTTCATCTCCCAATTTTGCCCATCTGATTTTTGCTCTTGATTTCCAGTATATTCTCTTGGCCTCAATCAATCTTTTTGTGTGGCCTTGCAAAATGCTACTAAAGTTCTTCTCAATTATAGACAAGGGTCTCTGATCCTCTAGTCCATCTAACAGTGCCAGGATGAAGTTGCATTTATCAATGGTCTTATTCAATTTTGACAAGTTTCTGCTCCATTTTTTCAGTCCATATCTGCAGCTTTTGAACCTAGAATTTAGCATTAATGCAGCATCACTTTTATAGGGAGCATCAGACCAGCAAGTGTTGACTATCTCATGGAAACCATCAAATTCAAGCCAATAAATTTCAAATCTGAAAAGATTTGATTGAGGAATATTATTTCCAATCTGAACATGAATTGGAGTATGATCTGATCCAAGTTTAGCCAGAGGAAAAGCCATGGTATTGGGGAATTCCGAAGTCCAGTTAGCATAAGTAAAAACCCAATCAAGCTTTTCTAGAAGGGGAGGAGACTGCATATTACTCCACATGTACATCCTCCCTTTAAGGGGGATCTCCTCAAGGTCATAAATTTGAATAACAGAGTTGAAAAACATCATATTATTATGGTCTCTTCCTGGCATGTTTTTGTTGCTGGGATCTCTGATAAGATTAAAATCACCCAAGATCATCCAATATTGCATCAGTGAGGAGTCAAGGTTAGCTAACCAGTCAAGGAATTCAGACCTTGAATCATTGTGTGCAGGCCCATAAATATTTGTAAGAAACTATTTTGTGCCACAGGTTTTGCAACTTAACTCAACTGTTAACTGAAAACTGTTTTGACTGATAACATTTCCATCAAACAGATTACCATTCCAAATAGTAACAAGACCCCCAGAACTGCCCTCTAATGGTACATAGCCGAATTGAGTAAATCTTCTAGGGCAGAAATTGTTGATGAATGGCAAGTCAATTAATTCTTTCTTGGTTTCTTGAAAACAAATAATATTGCAATTACTTTCATTTATTCTCTGTCCAATATCATCCCATCTCGCTTGGGAGTTAATCCCTCTTAAATTCCAATCCAAAATATTCCAGCATCTCATCATTTAATAAAGGAGAGGGTATAAGGTTTTCATTGGCAACATAATTACCAATGGTGCCATCCATTGCCCAAATTGACTAAATCTTGGCAGAAAGTTCAATACAGTCTGAAAGAGATGGCATAGACAATCATAGAAGTTTACTGACTTGAAGCACCACACAATAAAATCCCACTGATGACATAGGTTCGATAGGAAACATAAGGTACTAGCAAATATTACATGACATATAGAATTCAAATGACATAAGGGGCCCTTAAGACCAGACAAAGTTCTAGGGATAACTAGCCCAGCCAGGAGCCAGGCCCAATGACATGGAATATAGGGGCTATACATTAGCCACTTTTAGCCAGCAACTTTTCAGCTGTCATCTCCATAGGAGAGATCTGGCATTGCTCCACTCCCATAGCCTGGATGGTATCAATTGGGAGCTCAGGAGGAGGAGCAGAACTATCAATAATCTCCACATCAAGGTTATGCATAGGGTTTTTCTTCGCAGTCTTTTGCTTCTTGGGTTTTGCCTTGTCAGCAGCAGCTTTGTTCCTGAATCCTGCACTCAGACCAGCAATGCGTTGGCTACATCTAACTTCAGTAACATCCTTAGGGCCTTCCTTGTGCTTCTTATGGGAGGAGGTGGCAGCAGTCAAATTTTTTACTGTATGGTTAAGGGGCAGATCAGCACCAACGGATTCATCCATGGAGAATGAGCTATCATATCCTTGATCAACATCTTGAATTTCAGTTATTATGCAAGAGCTCTGGATCGGAACACGTTCTGCCTCTGAGTATATAGTGAATAAGCATTTCTTCTCGTTGCCCATGGGGTCGGGTACGTTGATAACCCACAAGTGTAGGGGATCGCAACAGTCTTCACGGGTAGTATAACCCAATTTATTGATTCGACTCAAGGGGAGCCAAAGATTACTTAGAGGTCTTTGCAGCTGGGTTGTCAATTCAGCCACACCTGGAGAAGCACAAGTAACACGAGAGAGGTGAAAGCAACAGTGATTTGATAACAATAGTAACAGAAACACGAAAGCAATGAGGGAGAAATATGGACCGGGGTTCATAGTTTCACTAGTGGCGGCTCTCCTAAGCAAATAATCATGCATTGGGTGAACAAATTACAGTTGAGCAATTGACAGAATTACACTAATTAATTAATTATGACAAAGCATTCAGTTTATCAATCATATGTAGGCATGTATTCCATATATAGTTGTAACTACTCGCAATGAGAATTCGCACAACATCTTTTGCCCTGCCATCCGGTTTTAGCCGGGCCAATTAAGGAACAAATGGCAATTAAGGTGTTCCTTTTAATAGAACACCGGAGCAAAGCATTAACACACAATGAACACATGTAATCCTCAAGTTACTAACCATTCCCATCGATGTCCCCGTTTCTGTCACTCGAGGTCTCCGGTTCCGGACTAATAACAGGTGCATACAACTTGTAGATACGATCTAAGCATCAATTATATTCATGCAAACATAACGCGCCCAAATCTAAGATCATGCCACGCGTGCACTAGTGACAAGCATTAAGCATAACAACATTGCAGCAACAACAATTCATAAACATAAATAATCTAATCATAACGTGCCAATCCATCGGATCCCAACAAACACAACGCATATTACATCGGATTGATCTCGATCATGTAGGGCAGCTCACGAGAACATGGTATTGAACAACAAGGGGGAGAGAGTACCATCTAGCTACTGCTACAAACCCGTAGTCCGCGGGGGAACTACTCACAACTCATCCCGGAAGCAGAGGTGACGGTGAAGATGGCTTCGGGGGCCAATCCCCGTCCCGGCAGGGTGCCGGAACAGGCAATCTGACCCCCGAAACTTGTCGGCGATGGCGGCGGAGCTCTATATCGTATTTGGGAAAATCCTTCGAGGGTTAGGGTTTTTGCGTCGGGGATGATTTTATAGGCGTCAGAGGCACCCGAGGGGGTGCCTGAGGGGCAGGGGCGGCCCCCGGCCACGACCCCCCTCTCACCCGCGGGTGGGACCCGCCCCAGGGCTGTGGGTCCCTCCCAGGGTCGCCCTTCTGGCTCCGGTCCTTATTTCTTCAATAAAAAATCGTCGTAAATTTTCGTCCAATTTCGAGAATATTTCCAGAAGTAACTTTCTGCAATAAAAACAGCACAAGAACAGGGAACTGGCACTGGGCATCTTGTCAATAGGTTAGTCCAATAAAATTCCTTGAAATGATATAATAATGTAGCATAAACATGTAATAATGATAGGAATCAAGCATGGCATGATCAAAAATTATAGATACGTTTGACACGTATCAGCATCCCCAAGCTTAATTCCTGCTCGTCCTCGAGTAGGTAAATGATAATCAAAATAATTTTTGAGCTTGACATGCCACCAACATAATCTTGATCAAGATAGTAATGCAAAGCACATGATGTGAATAAGGTGATCCAAAACAATTGTCTATAGTTGACATTAAGCAAACAATGATTAACAAACGCTAGCTAACAAATGCTACAGACTTTTCATGAATAAGTGTGTTGGAGACATGGAACCATACATAAGGTTTAGAAAGAAGAATTGCAAATTATGTCTCCAATGTAAAGTATCAATCATTCTTCAAAGCATCTAATTAGTCATTCATGGAAATAGCCAAGCTCAAGTCAAGTATCCTAATCCATCTACTTCACAAATCAACTGTTTCGAAGTCTACTCAACTAGTGCAAGTAAGAAGTGTCTTTGGCACCATGATGTTATGGCAAAGAGAACAATAATGGAGGTTTGGAAGGTCAAAAAGAAAGGCTCAAATAGCGAAGAAGGTAACCACAAGACAGAAGGAAGTCCCGTAGTTTACACTGTATGAGGAGTAGTGATTGCCATGCAACGGATGCAGATAGAGCTATAAGTGTATGAAAACTCTCCAATGGAACTAGTGGGGGTGCATCCAACTTGCTTGCTCATGAAGACCTAGAGCTCACTTGAGGAGGCTCATCCTTGGAATATACAAGCCAAGTTCTATAACGTCAATTCCCCACATAGTTATAGTACTAAAACAACATGAGAACTCTCTATAATGAAGTGTAGGTGCTACTAGCACAAGCGTGGTAAAAAGGATAGTAGTGTTGCTCCCTCTCTCTTTTTCTTTTTTTTTGGATTTTGGGTGGCCTCTTTGGCTCTTTTGAATGCTCTCTCATTTGGCCTCCTTTGGGCTCTTTTATTTTTCTCTTTTATTTTATTTTATACCTCACTGTAGGAGCAACACTCTATATTACAAATGGATCATCACACTTTTTGGTACTCATAACTCATAAGACTAATACATGATGTATAAAAGAAAATATGCATGATCGAGCGTAGTGTGGAAAAAATGTAAAAAGATGTGGCAAGCCACGCGGCACACTAACTCAATGATCAAGCAAACTATATGGTAATGAAGAACGACATCAAGTCATGTAACGTAATGATGGATGTTCCATGGCAATGTATCTCGGAACGGCCTTGGAAATGCCGTGATAGGTAGGTATGGTGGCCATTTTGAGGGAGATAGTTGGCTTATGTGTAGGAGAACAGGATGAAGTTCTCCCACGGAGTTGGATGTACTCGCAAAGTATGCACCAATCTCAATGTGAGAGAGGGCATTGCGCAGCACCGAAGAGGCTAGCAAAATATGGAAGTGGAAGTGCCAAAAACTAAAACTCACAATGCATTTCGTATATTGCAAACAACTAGCAGTTTCAATGTTCCACAAATGGTTTGAGACACCCCGAGAGGGATCGTGGCAGCGACACAAGTGCCACGTTGGCTTCCCCGACCGTTGCAGTAACTACCCACTAGGAACTTCTTTTCAACTTAGCAGAATTCATGACACAATAGCATTGTTGACTTAGGTTGTTTAGTTCAGAAAAGTACGGCTCCACGCTTTACTAACACATCTCCACTAATCAGCTCGAACACCATTAACTAACACATTTTAACCATTAGTTATTTTAATGTCTCAAAACAGTTGAAAAGTATCAAATTATCCACATAGTGATCTACAAGACTATCCAGGTTTTTTTCTACTTCATACCACTACCACATGCATAGCATTTTACCGATCTAACACATTAACCAAGCAACCAAAACAACTCTCTAACAAATATAAGTGAATATCAAGAGAGTTTAACATTAACTACTAGCAGATCTAAATAAGATAAAAGCTAAAAGTGAGAGCTTGCTAGCAAACAAACAGTAGCTAAGAATACTCAACAAGATATAAGCGAATGGAGCGTGTCTCTCTCCCACACAAATAAAGCTAGGATACAACAAGGATATGACCAGCAAAATAACAAACAAAACTAAAAGTAAAAAGACGCTCCAAACATATGTAGCGATCATGCCCTTTAATAATAGGCCAAGATCCCTGTGTTATTGTGCTAGTCCCTGGATCGAATAGCTAGCACCACAGTTTAAGATGAAATATCATACATTGCGTCAAAATTCTATTACAACGTATGATCCAGAAAAATAAACATTACAAGTTGCATAGCCGAAGGCTAGCATATTACAAAGTTCAGCAGCGGAAAACATAACATAACATGGAGCCTCATCATCTTCATGTGCCACAGGCAGACATGTTGGTTGCAGACTCGAAACCTATACCGCTCCTTACTCGTCATCGGAACAACCTGCAACAGTAAAAGCGTTGCAGCCAAAAATTGGTCAGAACCATTGGAATGGATCTGGCAAATGATACTTGTGGACTCATAAAGGCAAATTTCTAATAATCTACATGCATATCTGGCTGGTGTAGTTCAAGGCTACTTTGCGTAAGGCCAATTTTGTCCTATCTTTTTAAAACATTTTCTTTCCTCTGATTATAAGACAAGCTGGCATGAAAACCAATGTCTCTTCTACCCTTGTTCACCCATCAGACTTCTATTAAGAAATGGAGATAAGTGAGATTCTGATCAACTTCCATCACGTCCATTCACTCCAAGTTGTCTTCTTCAGTCCAGTTGCTCAAGTTTTCCAAGACATTAGCCACAACTAAACACTCAGTTTAGCCACTCTAGAGAGATTATGATATGAGCATTTTCATAGGTTAAACCATGTGAATGGTCCCTACCATGCCAATGATATGAGCATTTTCATAGGTTCAACCCCGAGAGTGGTCCCCTACCATGCCGATGATATAAGCATTTTCATAGGTTCAACCACAAGAGTGGTCCCCTACCATGCCACGCACATATAATAATATTCACCATTTCCAAATGTATGGTTCATTAACACTTAAGTTTATTCACTTAGACAAAGTATACTCATCATCCATATCAAATCTTCACATGATAATCGAACACGTCTACAAGCATGGCTAAGCAAACAATTCCTGCGTTGGTGTCTACAGAACCAGTCAAGATACATGTGGCTATCCTAACAAGGTTTCCAGCATATAGCATAATAAATAGTAGTACACCTACTCATGCATACTACTAGAAAACTCTAAATGCAGTAGACACAAATTAATAGGTCATTTATGCTGGAGTATCACTTGCCTTTTTGAGATTCGTCGTTTCTCACACACTCTTGCAAACGCAACAAGAGTCACACTCCGTCCAATCTATCGTATAAAAACGAAACACAACATAAACAACATGACAAGACAAACAATTTGTGCAACAATAATGATGCTGGTCAATTTAATAATCACACCAATAACTTTAATTAGTTCTCTGGTTGATATATATGCAAGGAAAAGATTTTTAATATTATTAAAGATTTAATGTTGCGATTTAAATCCTATAATAAAAATTTATAAGCTTCTGCAACTTAATTCGAAATAAAAGTTTAATTAACTTTTGAAACTGATGTCTCTGGTTAGAACTTTTAATTATCTAACAGTGGCAAAAAGAAATACTTTATTTCGAATCATTGATTTAAAGTTATTCTATTTTTAGTGCAATTTAAAGTTCAGAAAATCCGGAAATAATATTTTGGTAAAATTGTGTTTTTATTACAGAAACAGATTATACACATTCATAAGAATCCAACGGTATATTATTTGTAATTTTCCGACAAATATTTGATTTACTACGGATTTTAAAAGATTCAGGCAATTTCTGCAATTTTTTATTGATTTCTAAATAGAGTTGACCGGGGTTGACCTGACTGACGCAGGCTGCTGACTATACGCTGACTGGGCGTTGACGCGGCTGACACATGGTGCTGATGGGGCGATGACAAGGACGCCACGTGACTTCTCCTGATTGGCTCGAGTATATCTATTTTTAGAAAAAGATCAGTACTTCAAATCTAAAAACATTCTTCGGAGAAGTTGTAGGAATTGATGAGATCTACCTTCTGTAAAAATTTCACTCGATTGGGTTGGATGGTTGAAGAGTAATCGACGTATTACTCCGTCAGATCTGAAATCTTGCGACACGAAATTCTCCGGCTGTGGTTGATGAAAAGTGGTGGAATTTATCGGGATGGAAAGATCTCGGCGAGATCTACAACTTTGACGAACGGGCCGAAATCAATCGACGGAGTTTAGAGGTCGGAAATAACGAAACAAGATTCGGGTGTATAGGGTTTCGGTAGAACGAAAGGGAAACCATGAGACGGCGAGTCTGGAGCTTTATATAGAGGTGCAGGAGTGTAGAAAGGTAGGGTTTCGAGTTGGCTACACATAGAAATGAACGGAATCGAAAACGGAGTTGAAACGAGAAAGATGTTTGGATAGGGAATGGTTTGTACTCTAGAACGAACGAATCGATCAGGTTCGATCGGTCGCTGGACATGGTCCTGGACTGGTGCTGGACCGGCCCATTTGGGCCAAAGGATTCGGTCCGTTTTTTTATTTTTTTATTCCTTTTCTATTTTCTTTTATAATTTTGAAATTGGAGTCCAAATCCAGTCAAACGAATTTGTAAAGTGATAAAAACGTAGTTTCAACGAAATGACCTGATGGTTGTTGGTGAAGAGTGGGGATGCCTTGGGCATCCCCAAGGTTAGACGCTTGAATCTTCTTAATTATTCCAGGGGGATTCCATGAGGGCATTGAGCTTTTCTCCATTCTCACATCACCGTGTCGTTCAAAACTTAAAAACTCCCTTCACACAAAACTTCTCATAAACTGATTAGAGGGTTAGTGCTTATAAATTAAAATGCACATATGTTCAACTCAAGACAAATTACAAACAACTTTATTAGGAATTAGCTACTGTTTACTAATCCTCAATGTGACACTCCATCTCTAGAGTATCGCATTTGACGATAGTAAAAGAGACGAATACAAAATAAAAGCAGAATCTGTCAAAAACTGAACAGTATGTAATTATATAATTTTTCGAGGCACTTCTGTACCTCAAATCAGAAAAGTCAAAACTAACGAAAGATAGATAAAAGTATCAGGTTTGCTTTCTAAAAATTTCAGAAAAATATAAAATTCATAGGATTTTTAGATTTTCGAACAGTGAAGGACAAAATTCTGTTTCTGGACAGCAAAACAACACCTCGCACTTTCAATGTATTAGAGGCTAAACTTGGCGCAAAAAACCAAAACCCGCACTTAAGATCATGAGGGAGCAGTAGAGAGCTAGATATAACTCGTGACGAGCAAGGTCATTTCCCCCCTTTCACCCGGTGTCGATGGATTACGTCTTCACTTGAATCAACCCGAGAGCAGCTTAATTAAGCAAAATATAAATATAACTCACCATTCTCCTCCGCGCAATGAAAATCTGAGAAATCAGCTCAAAGCATTGGACAGTGGTGAAACCAAGGAGAGAGAGGAGCGTACTCGCTCCTCTAAAAACCAGCTGCTCTCACAAGTCTAAAAGCCTTGCTTGTTATGGGGGACTAGATAGCTCTTCTGTTGTGAAGTCGTTGACTAAAGCATGCATGTCTCAAAATTGTTTTACTTCTGTTTCATAAAAAAAAGCTCTAGCACATGACTAATCCCTGCTTCCCTCTACGAAGGGTCTTTCTTTTACTTTTAATGTTGAGTCAGTTTTCCTCTTCCTTCTATCTCCACCAAAGCAAACATCTAGCATTGACCCTGGGTATCATTGATCATATTGCATTGTCAGATTAAACATGAATCTTTATATTGACTTTACCATTGGAAGTTGAAGCTTTTGCTAAAACTTACATCTTCTTTGTTTTGATTCTCAAACACTTTTGTCATTGAATTGTTACCTTTGAGAATTAATCAGCTATGTGGATCACATTGCTTTCATGTCTTTAACGTACTATTTATGAAAGGTTTTGCTTGAATGATTCAACTTGGTTATTCATTTCTTTCTTGCTATCAACTATAGTTGTTTTGTATCACTTCATTCACATTCTATGCTTTACATTACTATCTTGATCATGTTTGTGTTGGTTGCATGTCTCATAAAAAAAATATTTTGTTATCACTTACCTACTCGAGGACGAGTAGGAGTTAAGCTTGGGGATGCTGTTTTATGTCATTGTCACATGTTTTTGCCATCTTGTTATATCATTTTAAGGCATTTTATTGGACTAACCTATTGACAAGATGCCCAGTGATAGTTCCCTGTTTTTGTGCTGATTTTGTTGCAGAAAGTTACTTCTGGAAATATTCTCGGAATTGGACGAAAATTTACGAGGATTTTTTATTGGACAAATGAGGTAGGGAGCCAGAAGGGCGACCCTGGGGGAGGCCCACATGGCAGGGCGGCCTCCCCACGCGGGTCTAAGGGGGGCCGCGGGCGAGACCCGTCTGTGCCCCTCGGAGGCCTCCTCGCGACGCCCTTTTGCCTATAAATCACCCCCGACGCAAAAACCCTAACTCCCGAAGGATTTTCCCAAATACGCAACAGAGCTCCGCCGCCATCACCGACAAGTTTTGGGGGTTCAGAAGGTCTTGTTCCGGCACCCTGCCGGGACGGGGATCGACCGCCGGGGCCATCTCCATCAACACCGCTGCTTCCCACGATGAGGAGGGAGTAGTCCCTCACCGGGGCTGATGCTTATACAAGTAGCTATGTGGTTATCTCTCTCCCATGATGTGATCTTCGTTGTGATCATGAGCTTTGTTAGTATAGTTGAATACATGATGTTTCCCTATGTGTAATGGATATGACTTTACTCAAGTGATGTTATTTAGTACAATTTCCTTAGTCACCGTTGTGATCACGGTATCTCGGTGACAGTGTGGGTGCCGTGTGTGACTCTATGGATAATAGATTGGAAGGATCTTCATCATGAGTTTGTTCTTTAATATTGTTGGATTGAATAGATCATCAGGTTTCTTGATGCTTGTGTTATTGAAGAAAGAGACTATTCAAGAAATATGTTGTGGTGTTTGTTAGTACTATCTTTGGATGCGGATAGTGACAGCATGAAGTATTCATAGATGTGGAATACGAACTTTAAGGTGTGCTTTTCGTAGCCCTACACAATTCTCATCCTATTTGATCCACGAAAGAATGATCTTCGAGTAACGTCTACCATGCATGTGTTTTTGTGGAACTATTATGTGTTTAATTATGTTAATGATGTTGAGAGTAGTCACTAGTGAAAGTATGAAGCCTAGGCCTTGTTTCCAAGCATTGATACACCGTTTTTAGTCACTTTTGTCACTTGTTTGCTTGCTGCCATTTTTATTACAGAATTACAAAATCACCTTTTACCATCCATATCACTTGCATTTTACCATCTCTTCGCCGAATTAGTGCACCTATACAACTGACAATTGTATTAGGTGTGTTGGGGACACAAGAGACTTCTTGTATCTTAATTGCAGGGTTGCTTGACAGGGATATCTTTGACCTCTACCTCCCGTGGATTCGATAAACCTTGGGTTACTCGCTTAAGGGAAATTTGCCGCTGTCCTACAAACCTCTGCGCTTGGAGGCCCAACAAGTTTACAAGAATAGAAGCGTGTAGTAGACATCAAGCTAATTTCTGGCGCTGTTGCCGGGGAGGTGAGCGATTGAAGGTATCTTCTTTAGATCTTGCAATTAAATCTTTTTTTCTTGTTTTTATTTCACTAATTAGGCTTAATGGAAAACAACAAAAAAATTAGAGAGCTTTATAAAATTTATCTTGAAATTGGTCATGATGCTTTTGAAGAGAAAATTAAAAAACCTATGGAACTTTATTTGCATAACAATCATGCTAGTAGCAATGTTATTAGTATGATTTCTTTGAATTCCATTGTTGCTAATGCTATGGAAAATTGAAAGCTTGGGGATGCCGGTTTTGATGAATATGATCTTTTTAGTCCCCCAAACTTGAAGGAGGAAATTTGCTTTGATGACGGGGACCCGCGAGAGAGGAGACCAGTGGGCGGCGAGGCGTGCAGGAGGTGGGGCGTCGAAGATCTGGCGTAGCTGGTGGGCATCGTCGTCCTCGTCGAAGAGCGGCTCGCCATCGAGGAGCTCGGTCATGACGGAGCCGCGCAGGAGCTCGGTCACCGGGAACGGCCTGCTGCCGCGGTGCTCGTGGAGGATGTGGTGGAAGTTGGGGCCGACGTCCTCCATCACGAGAGCGCCCGGAGATCGACGAGGGAGAGGTGGCCGCGAGGAACGCGACCTCCCGGAGCATGCCGCGGACGGCGGCGGCGCGAGAGCAGGGGGTGCGGTGGCGGCGCAAGAGTAGCGGGCGGGATCGGGACCGGCTCCTCTCCTTGCGGCTCTCCTTGCGGCGGTGGCGGCGGCGGTGTGGGATCTGGGCCGGAGCTGCTCCCCTCGTCCAGGTCGACCGCGACCGCCTCGGACTCCATGGCTGGGCACGGTGCAGGAGCGATGGCGGGGGAAGGGACGACGACGTAGGAGGCAGGAGTAGGGCGGGGAGCGGGGGACGGGGTCGTGGCTCATCGTACTCAGGTACTCTCGTCATCTCGTGGAGCAGGGGACGGGGTCGCACGCACAGCCGCACGGGCGAGTGGCGGCGTCGTGCGGGAAGTGGGGAGGGGAATGGGGATTGGGGTGTACGCGTTAGGGTTGAGTGCGGGATTTTAGACAATGACAGGTGGGGTCCACGAGTCAGAGCCGGGTCTGCGGGTTAGAGGGTTCGGGTTTGGCACCCCCACAACCGACTCCGCCAGACCCGGTGGGTTTTGTTTTACCCCGCTAACCAGACCCGTGGGTTTTTTTTAAACCAGACCCGCCCCATTTAATGCGGGGCCCCGTCGGGTTTGCGGGTATTGGGTACCCATTTCCATCCATAAGTGGGTCTTCAGATTCATCATTCTACATGAAAAAATCAAATCATTATTTTTAGAAATTAATACACTATTTTTAAATGCCATATCCACGCCATATCTACAAATTAAGATACATCATGCTTTACGGAAAAACATGTCTATTAAGTAAAGATTCATCACACTACATAGAAATTAAGAATTGACAAAAATAATGACTGATCCACTTCTAGTAGACTACTCCATACATGAAGAACTGTTTAAATTCTGAACAAACCGAACGTAACAGGATTTAGGGCTTACTTCTACTTCCACCTCGGCAACATCTACCAAGATGTTGGGATCGTACAGAGGAGTCTCTGGAGAGCGGTCAGCATCGTAACCTCCATTGCCGGATCCGCTTACGGTGTTCATGTGCAACTGCTCCGTAGTGGCGACGGCGTGAAGTCAATGTGCGGCGCTGGATGTGGCGACGGCGTAAAGTCTATGCGGCGGCGGTTGCTGTGATGCGGTGATGGAACAGTAGATTGGATCGGCAGGCATCGATGGTTTTATCGACGTCCCCAAGCACCTCCAAAAGTAAAACGGGCCACGGGGGCCTCAATTGCTGCGTGGGCTGTTACGGGGTCGTAGCAGGCTGCGACATGGGCTGGTTTCGGCCTCCCTCGCTGTGGCCAGTTCGTTTTAATTTTTACATACATAGTACATTTATATTTTCTAGACGTGGTACATGACACATATACTACTACTAGATGTGGTAAAAAATATCAGTTGCTCAGAATTGGAGCCTTTCAGGCTAGATTTCTGGTACAAGTTCTAGCCAAGTGATTTCTTCTACTTTTTACGTTATGCAATATTTTGAAGTACTATTTCCATGTAATTATTTTATGTACAATTGTCATGAAATTACATAAAATCTTATATTCTGTAAAATCAGAACTATTTGGTATGGATGTCTAATTTCACTATCAAACAAAAAGATATAATTGTTCAAACAAAACAAGATACATTGTTCAAACAAAAGAAGATACAATTGAAGAAATAAAAGAAGATACATTGTTCAAACATATCCATTAATCTCCGTAATCATTTGCTACACCAAAGACCAGAAAGGAGACCCACAAGGAACAAACTAGCACAAACAGCATACCACACACGATTGTCATTCTGGATAATATGGTTTCTGACTTTCTTAAGCTTGATCTTAGCATTATCTTTCTTCACCTTGTACTCATCAATGATGTCAGCTGTCTGCAGCTCTATTTCCTTCATTGCTTCCACAGCTTTGTCCTTCTCCCTCAATGCTTGCCTCAATTGTTGTTCAATCTGTTTGTTCTCGTATTTGCATTGATCATACAGAGCCCAGAGCTTCAAAACTGCTTTCTTCAATGAACCAGGCCACTCGGGATCAATGAACTTGACATAGCCACAATTCACATCTTCCTATTTGATCGAAAAAAACACAATTGAATGAAACAGAATTCAGCAAAATTAAAAACAAAATTTCATGACATTACTACTATTACTCACAACTCCACATCCCAGATACTTTCTCCCAGTGTCGGTGCCTTCAAAAGCAACCATTTTTCTCACTCGACTGCGGTGAAAACACACCTTCTCTGGTTCCTCGTGCTTGCCAGAAAAATCGCAGTCATACACTGAATCAGGACACTGACAGAGAACAAAAATGACAAAAAATCTCAATTTGATTTTAACCGAACAAGATAATCATACAAAAGATTAAACATCATTGTGGAATTTTTTTACGGCAAAAATCACACTATCAATACTTGCTATATTGATATAAATATAATAATGTTATCAGGCAAGTCAATTTAATAATGTTATCAGACCTAAGCCTTTGTTCCACTAGAACTATCATGTAGTTTTATCAGATAAATTCAACTATTCCATGTTGATTGTATCAAATTAATTAACCTATATGAAATAAACAATTGGCCCCCTTTGCCAGGGGTGTGGCTCCGCCCCTGGCCACAACGGCCTATGCATGGGCTCTCTTTTGGGCTACAGTACAACCAGAACAAAAGATCAAGTCTGACCCCTGCTAGCCCCACCACCCCCTCTTGGCTCCGTCCCTGTTAACCACTCGATGAACCCTAACCCTAGAAACTCACCTCCGTTTCGAGGCAGAAGGAGGCATTGTCCTCGCTCGATTCACTGCTCCTCGAGACCATGGCGGCGACAGAGATTGTAGGCGGTGGCGAAACTCGCCGGCTGTTTCTAGGGCGACAGTGCGGACGACGACGACGCAATTCTGATCCGCTCGAACGGCGACAGCGCAAAACTGAAAAAGGATCTGGACATCTCACCGGGCAACCTAAATATAGAGACTTAAGGGTGGGACCGGTCCCGAATGTCAGGTCGAATAAAATAATAAAAAGGTTTGGCTATTAGACTCGAACGACACTAAAAATATGGAAATAAAAAAAGTAAGCAGAAAATCAAAAAAGTAAATAATAAAAAAGAAAACACACACTCGTAAGGGAACGGGCCGGCCAGTAACTGGGCCGGCCTAGCCGTGGCGCCCTCGCAATGTAGGTCGCATGCATGCCCTAGGTTTTAATGCTCGTATAAGTAAACCGCCGGCCTCATCAAATCTCTTAAAAAACGCCCTCCATCCCTCCTTCCTGCGTCGATCATGGTGCGCCGTAGGTCTGAGATTATGGCCGCGTACATGCGGTACCGTTCTGGCGTGTTGAGACTCCAACCTACGCCGGCGCGTCGTCTCTATGGTTGCGTGGACTGCCAGAATTCCGATCCGGCAATTTCTCGCCGTGTCGGCCTCCGCTCCGGCTAATGCTGCTGGTCAATCTGGCTTCGGTCGCGGCTTCGAGGCGACGATATCTCGTGGGCTCCATGGGGTTTTCGCTGGGGGTCGCTTCCTGATGGAGGGAGCGGGCTGGTTCGCAGTTCTTCGTTATTGCAATCTGTAGGTACTCTTCGTCGGGTGAGGCGATTCAACAAGCTGTATAGACGGTTCTCTGGTCGTTGGGTTAGGGATGGAGTGCGTGGACGTCGAGTCCCTTTGGCTTGGATGCTGTCAGGGCAGAGGACCCAAGGACCGGAAGAGGAGTTCATGATGATTTCAGAGCAGGACGCGGAGCCGGAGGCCAGACCTCAAGAATAGCTAGTTAATTAATAGCATTACAGAAATAAAGAAGTTCCTATTTTACAATGTTTTTTACTGTGTTTTAATATATTCCTATGTAAAACATGACATGAGAGCTATCTTTCTTTATATTCTTTTACTATATGAATGCTTTAATTTTCACTTTTCAATTCGAAAGAAAAATTACATTTATTCTGGTGTTTTTTTCATTTTTCTTGAGTTTTTTCAAAAGAAGGTCAAAATGGCAAGCAAGGATATTCATTGAAGGGGGCTGAATTTTTGGAAACTACCAAAGGTTCTATGAAATAACCAATATTTTTGTACCTTACAATGATTTTTTCAAAATTTTCAGAGCAAACTATCACACACTTTATGTTCAAATTGGAATTAATTTCAGAAAATCAGCATAAAGTCATTTAAATGTGCGAAATTAGGAACAAATGGCTAAAATTCATAATGTTTTGGGATTGTCCATGAAATTTGGACTAGTTTGTGTTAAAAATTATTGGGCACCATTTCGAACCATATTTTACGTACTTGCTTCACAAAATAAGTGCTTTTTGGCACTGAGAAAATGAAAAATGGTACTTATGAAAATATTTTTAAAAAACTTTCTTCGGTAACATTGTCTCCCATAGCTAGATACACCTTTGTGCCAAATATGGGGACAGTATCACAAACCATGCCATGTGAATGATCGTATCTTGCTCGTTTGGCTTGAAACCTATATATGTCTGTGGATGACAGACCTTTGTGCGGAGGTAGTATCCTTCGGAAAGTTTGAGGAATACCAAGTTTATCATTTTTTGTAGCAACTACTACACATAAAAGGAGTCCATGCCGAAGGATTTGTTATTCTGATGTTTTTTTCATTTTTCTTGAGTTCTTTCAAAAGAAGGTCAAAATGGCAAGCAAGGATATTCATTGAAGGGGGCTGAATTTTTGGAAACTACCAAAGGTTCTATGAAATAACCAATATTTTTGTACCTTAAAATAATTTTTGCAAAATTTTCAGAGCAAACTATCACACACTTTATGTTCAAATTGGAATTAATTTCAGAAAATCAGCATAAAGTCATTTAAATGTGCGAAATTAGGAACAAATGGCTAAAATTCATAATGTTTTGGGATTGTCCATGAAATTTGGACTAGTTTGTGTTAAAAATTATTGGGCACCATTTCGAACCATATTTTACGTACTTGCTTCACAAAATAAGTGCTTTTTGGCACTGAGAAAATGAAAAATGGTACTTATGAAAATATTTTTAAAAAACTTTCTTCGGTAACATTGTCTCCCATAGCTAGATACACCTTTGTGCCAAATATGGGGACAGTATCACAAACCATGCCATGTGAATGATCGTATCTTGCTCGTTTGGCTTGAAACCTATATATGTATGTGGATGACAGACCTTTGT
The DNA here is from genome assembly GCA_012064385.1 of Puccinellia tenuiflora. NCBI lineage: Eukaryota > Viridiplantae > Streptophyta > Magnoliopsida > Poales > Poaceae > Puccinellia > Puccinellia tenuiflora. The sequence goes on from QRDG01000336.1 coordinate 379,195, forward strand.
GCGGAGGTAGTATCCTTAGGAAAGTTTGAGGAATACCAAGTTTATCATTTTTTGTAGCAACTAATACACATAAAAGGAGTCCATGCCGAAGGATTTGTTTTTCTGGTGTTTTTTTCATTTTTCTTGAGTTTTTTCAAAAGAAGGTCAAAATGGCAAGCAAGGATATTCATTGAAGGGGCTGAATTTTTGGAAACTACCAAAGGTTCTATGAAATAACCAATATTTTTGTACCTTAAAATAATTTTTGCAAAATTTTCAGAGCAAACTATCACACACTTTATGTTCAAATTGGAATTAATTTCAGAAAATCAGCATAAAGTCATTTAAATGTGCGGAATTAGGAACAAATGGCTAAAATTCATAATGTTTTGGGATTGTCCATGAAATTTGGACTAGTTTGTGTTAAAAATTATTGGGCACCATTTCGAACCATATTTTACGTACTTGCTTCACAAAATAAGTGCTTTTTGGCACTGAGAAAATGAAAAATGGTACTTATGAAAATATTTTTAAAAAACTTTCTTTAGTAACATTGTCTCCCATAGCTAGATACACCTTTGTGCCTAATATGGGGACAGTATCACAAACCATGCCATGTGAATGATCGTATCTTGCTCGTTTGGCTTGAAACCTATATATGTCTGTGGATGACAGACCTTTGTGCGGAGGTAGTATCCTTCGGAAAGTTTGAGGAATACCAAGTTTATCATTTTTGGTAGCAACTACTACACATAAAAGGAGTCCATGCCGAAGGATTTGTTTTTCTGGTGTTTTTTTCATTTTTCTTGAGTTTTTTCAAAAGAAGGTCAAAATGGCAAGCAAGGATATTCATTGAAGGGGGCTGAATTTTTGGAAACTACCAAAGGTTCTATGAAATAACCAATATTTTTGTACCTTAAAATGATTTTTGCAAAATTTTCAGAGCAAACTATCACACACTTTATGTTCAAATTGGAATTAATTTCAGAAAATCAGCATAAAGTCATTTAAATGTGCGAAATTAGGAACAAATGGCTAAAATTCATAATGTTTTGGGATTGTCCATGAAATTTGGACTAGTTTGTGTTAAAAATTATTGGGCACCATTTCGAACCATATTTTACGTACTTGCTTCACAAAAGAAGTGCTTTTTGGCACTGAGAAAATGAAAAATGGTACTTATGAAAATATTTTTAAAAAACTTTCTTCGGTAACATTGTCTCCCATAGCTAGATACACCTTTGTGCCAAATATGGGGACAGTATCACAAACCATGCCATGTGAATGATCGTATCTTGCTCGTTTGGCTTGAAACCTATATATGTCTGTGGATGACAGACCTTTGTGCGGAGGTAGTATCCTTCGGAAAGTTTGAGGAATACCAAGTTTATCATTTTTTGTAGCAACTACTACACATAAAAGGAGTCCATGCCGAAGGATTTGTTTTTCTGATGTTTTTTTCATTTTTCTTGAGTTTTTTCAAAAGAAGTGCTTTTTGGCACTGAGAAAATGAAAAATGGTACTTATGAAAATATTTTTAAAAAACTTTCTTCGGTAACATTGTCTCCCATAGCTAGATACACCTTTGTGCCAAATATGGGGACAGTATCACAAACCATGTTTTACTTTGTTGAATATTTTATTCCAAATATGGTACAAATTGGGATTTTTTAATCAAGTCAACAAAAAACAAGTGTGTGGTAAAAAAAAGGCAGTTTTTTGTATTACCGTGCCAGTGCCACCTCAAGGCACCGTACGCCCGCACGCGGACACCTGGCAGCCACACGTCGCCGCTTCAGCTCCCCCAGGAGCCCCTATTTGATGTGACGTTCTCCGCCTCCCCATCTCCCACTCAGTCCAATCCCCTCCCCATCTCGCACTCAGTCCAACCGTCCACCCCGAACCCTAGCACGCCGCGGCCATGAGGGCTTCGGCGTGGTTCAACCTTGGTGGCCGCCACGACGGCGAGGCGTCGTCTTCCTCGCGCCGCCGCCGCCGTCCCCGTCCCCGTCCACGGGAACGGATCAACGTGTCCCGCAACGTTGCCGAGCTTTTCTGGCGCGAGGATGAGCCATTGCCGTGGGGCGACGTCAATCTCCCCCGCGGATGGCATCTCAACTGGCGCCGTGTGCCGTTTCGCGGCGAGCTTGCGAGGGGGCAAGTGCGCCACCGCGAGATCCCCCGCCGCCGCGCCTCCCTCCCGCCCGATCTGCGGGACGACCCGGAGTCGGAGGAGTCCGAGGAGGTGGACCTCGACGCCATCATCGACGAAGTCATGGCGGAGGATTCCGATGACGTCGCCGCACCGCCCGTGGCCGTGGACCCCCTGCCCGCTCAGCTAGCGGCCGGGGTGGAGTTCGCGAACGAGGCCGCCCTGCGTGCGGCTATAGAGGCCTCCGAGCTCGAGGAGCTCAGCATGTGGCCAGATCTGGCCCCCGCCCTCCGTGCCTCGGCCATGGAGGCCCCGCCGCCGCCTCCTCCAGAGCCATCTCAGCCCGTCGTCATCAAGATTGAGGACGAAGACGACGAGTAGGCCCGGCGGCGGCGCGTATCGAAGGCTCCGACGGCAGCAGCACCTCCCCCAGCCCAGTAGGCAGTAGCAATAGGGCTCTATTTTTCTTTTTTTTACCATATGTATATTAGGACGGCATCAGCACCTCCCCTAGCCCAGTACCAATAGGGTTGTATTATCACTATCTATGGCATGCTCTTGTACCTCCCCTAACCTAGTACCAATAGGGCTGTATTATCACAATCTACCTTCTACTTTGCACAGTCCCGTCCTTTTGAATTGTCTGTGTACCACTGCCACATAATGCATCTTTTCGGAAAACTATATGGGCTTATGTTCCAGTGAAATAGTATATTGCAGGCTTATTCTTTGTGTAAGATGGGGAGCTGGAAGAGGATTGATGCTGTTAAGGTAAACACGCTACTGTTTCAGTGCAATGTTTCCTAATGCAATTTGTTCCTAATTTGTTGTCGTAAAATTTCTGTGGATGCAGGTAACACATGCAGTTCGAAGGAGCATTTTGTGACACCTGTTGGCCTGCAAGAAATGGTAGTATTTCTGAGGAACAAATTAGTGGTACGTTGCGTCCCAATTTAGCTAGCTCAGGTGTAACCGAGTTATTCCCTTCTATATTTTCTTGCTTCGAGGATTGAGGCTGCAAATTCTTCTCCCATTAATTTCAATTTTTTTGCTCTTTCTGACCCTAAGTGTGGCTCACGAGATGTTTGAGGAAATGCCTAAAGATATTTGTAAGCTATAGTATATACACGGTTCTTTTGAATTTGATTAATAGTCGGTGTCTCTGAAAAGGTCTAACAAGCTTCGGTTTTGCTATTGCCTTTTAACATTTTTATCTGAATGTGCAGGTTAGTAGGCCATCTTGATGCAATGGTTCAACATGATCTGCTAACTTCAGCCTATAAATGAAGATGGTCAACTAATCGTTTATTTGAATATGGTCATGAAAGAAAAGGTTCCACTTGTATTCCTTTAAACAAAATTACTTTCTTGTGAAATTGTTACATAGTAGATGGGATCCTTCGGATACACATTTTGTGTTTGGAAGTGCTTGTGAAAATACCTAAATGAGTTTTTGATCCTGAATTTCATGGACTGATGAAGTATGATGCAAAACTAATGGCACTATCCAGTACATGATCCCTGCACACAGGGAAGTTGATGCTTGTGATCGCACATGATGCAGTTAAATAGTCCAAGATGGTTATTCTGATGCAGATTTTCATATAAATGTTGGCACCGAAATTTGTCCAGCGCAACACCACTGATAATACCATCTTTCGTGACGGCGATCGACTGTTTTACAGGCAAAACAGCAAAGGGTTTCCCCTCGCTTTCGTGGAGGAGAGAGCCGACCGTTTTACAGGCAAAACGGCAAAGGATCGCCACGCCCTAGGGCTGCTAGAACATGGCGGAGATAAACCGAACCAGAGCAGAACGTAAAGGAAAACAGAACGTAAAGGTAAAAGTAGATTTGTATTGATTCGATTGTGTCTGGTTTTTCCAATCGGCCAAGACCCTTTATATAACAGGGTGCAGGACTTCGCATACGCGGCCGGACGTACAGTACAAGAATAGAATTCTAAGAGCTAAACCGAATCAGGACTCTCCCTACCAGCAGAATCGGTCCTCTCCTAATTTCTGTTTGCCGTTTGCACATAACGAAACCGAACACGGCCACGTACAGGTATTCCTTAGGCCTAACAAATAATAAAATATTACGGCCAGGGTGCTAATCACAACAGGTAATGACGATAGACCAAATACCAGCTCTCATGTGTACGTGAAACTGGCCGTTGCACTTCTCCTCATGTGTCTTCATATAATACGCAAAACTCCTCCAGCTCAGCATCAAACTTGTTAGAACTTGTACCAGTTAACAATCTTGTAGCTCCAAAGCTTCTTGAATCCATCTCATACATATCATACGCAGCTTCTGGTGCATACAAATTCCTGTTGCAATACTCAAATAAAACACATTAGTTGTTCATCAAATCAATTTGGCTCATTGCTTTCTAGTAGCCAAATTATGTACTCAACACATGCCCCCCTGTTTTTCGGTAAAACTTGTGTACCGAAAAATACTCTGCACTGATTTTTTTCAAAAGACGATGTCAACATTTCACCATCCATTTACTCAGGGCGATAAACTTATATCGGCCACTGTACGTTTAATCTCTTTGTCACTTGGTAAAATTTCTTCAAATATTTTCATCAAAAGCTTTGGACAACTTATTTCTTTTCTCTAATCGGCTTTCAACTTAACACTAGTAAACTGTCACCAATATCAATCTTTTTCAGGTGGATCAGCCGATGGAAATCTTTGTCCAACTTTCTCCATGTTATTAGAATCCAAGCAATTTAAATGTAACCCATCTATTGTTCGGCGATAAAAATTCATCAACAAAGTATATGCCAAAGCTGGTCACCGAACTTTCTATTTCTTATCTGAATAATTAATATATGAAACTCTCAAATCACTGGCTCTAAATTACTTGACAATTCGGCTATTTCTGACTCATACACCGAATCCTCTTTGCAACGTACCGGTATTTGCTGAACACAACCAGAACGACATGCCCCATGCACCGAACTAATGCCCAGCAAATCGGTCTTATTTCCTATGGTCTCTAGCACCGGTTTCTCTAATATGAAAAGTTTGTCTTTGCTATAACCAGATGCCTGCTGTACTACTCTCAATGATTTACTAGAAACCTCAATATGTGTAGCACCTATAGCAATAAAAGTTACAAGCACGAATTGCAAAATTGTATTCGGCCTTTTTATTTGTGCAAGATGATTCAAACGGCATGAGGCTTCTAAACAATACCATGGGGAAAACTAAACAACACAAACGTATTGACTATTGCTTGAACAACAAAATGCAATCTCCATGGTACTTGCCTCGGTCTTCAATGATACTAAGGACGATGAATAAAAGCCACACCGGCCATGATCAGATATTGATCTCAGGGTGATAAAAGAAATACCGGCCGTCTGTCTTTGCTTTCAAAGGATATAAGCTGTTCAACTACTGAATTATATGCATGGCCGAAATAAATAAATAACAAACCTGATTATGAACTCCAATATTTCGGCCTCATGGATTAGAAACAAAAATGCAACTAATCAAACGAACAATGGTTTGGCAATACCCCTTCATGATGTGAATAATTATAATGCATCCATGGATCAAAATAAGCCCATGGTGGGTAACCAAACATACCTCGGGTTGAATTCCATGGCGTAGGCATAAATAGTGAAGTAGAATAATATGGAGGATGTGCTGGCCGAAATTCTTGATGATGAGACAGAAATCTTCGGCCTTGTCGCTTTTTGGTTTTATTATTTTTGTTTTCCAGCTTTGTCGCTCTTTTTGCAACAGGAACTTGCACATCCTTCTTGCCTTGAAGTTTCATCTTGGGAACCCACGCCATGTTCTTGCTCTTTAGCTTCTCGGCACTAAGCCGTTTCAGTTTCTTTTCTTGCCACCTTGATAAACCGAGTGGGCATCCCGGCTGTGGTTTTGTTTTGCATTGTGGCTGATCTTTTTTAGTCTTGGGAACTTCCAACTTGTCTTGTTTTGACTTGACAATTGGGTCCTTGAAAGTTACTCGTTTCACCTCCTTGCCCTTAGTAGCCAATGTCAACTCAATTGGCTCCTCTTTATTTGGCGTCGAATCTGAAGTAGCGCACTTGCGACCATCTTTTTTCACTCGGTATACTTGCTTGATTACTTCTTTCTTCACCCATGAGCTCCGGACCGATTCTTTTTTATTGACACGGTCTTTGACATGTGATTGCTGATCATTTGTTGATCTTTTTGGAGCTGCAAAATTTGGGTGAGATGATCTATAGTTTGATGGATAACGTGCCCATGAATCATACCTTTCCCATTGTGGATATGTATAAAAATCAGCACAGGAAGGTATCCATGACATTGGCATTGGCGGCCCAAAAGGATAATATGAATTAGTTGCACCAAACTCATCCATTCGCCAATCCCTGTCTTTATACTTTCGCCTTGGGGGTGATCTTGATGCCTTTGCACTACTTGGCCGATAAGCACTTCTTGCTTCATTTTCCTTTGATATTTTTCCATTTGCTGTGCGGAAGTAATTTTTGATTTCTTACCCGTGTGCTTATTGCGGCCTTTGTCTTTCTTGCTTTGGCATGCATCGATCCTCGAATTTTCTTGTTGCCCCCCAGTGCTTGATGTCTTCGGTGTAGCTTTAATGGAACTCTCGCCTTCAAGAATATCCTCAACATGCTCTTGAACAATTTCTTCACTTGTAGGCTTGATCCCATCATCTTCATTGTGTACCTGTTCAAATTGAGATAAATCGGCTGGAAGTAGCCGATGCAATAACTCCTGTCCATCATTATCGACCAAAATAGTTTGATCCTCTACTGGCATTTCAACCAATTTAAATCGTCCTATATCAACGGCCGATTGTACTATTTGATGAAACATGTTGCAATTATCAATACTATGATCAAACGAATCATGCAACTTGCAATACAATCGTCCTTGTAATGATGGCATAACGTTGTGATCAAGAATTCTAATATAATCATTTTCTAGCAACATATCAAAGATACGATCACACATGCTCAACTTGAAGTTATACCTTTTATCTTCTAGCCGATCTTGTGGTGAGAACGGCTCTGAAATTGAGTAACCAAATGGTTCAGAATTTACCTCACCCCATTCGGCCATGTATTGTTCTTCACACTCTTTTTCCGATGTCTTTGAATACACACTTATACTAGCATCGGCTCTCTTGCAAAACTCTAAACTTGGCTTTATATTTCTGAAATCAAAATAATTAGAGCACATATGTCTCACTTGAAACCACACGTTAGCCAAGTATGAAATAAGCAAAGCTAGCCACGTGTACATAAAATGCATAGCATTGTGAATCAATATCATTGTACGACATGGATCACAGTACCTCATTAAACTTGACTTTATGTTTCTGGAACCGAAACAATTAAAGCACGCATGTCTCACTAGAGACCAAATGTAAGCCAAGTGTGAAACAAGCAAAGCTACCCATGTAGATATAACATGCATATGAAATACTGGGGAAAACTTTGACTGTAATAATTTGTTATTATCGGTCTCTCTAAATGGCACAATATGTTGACCGATATACTTTGTAAGAATTTTATTAGCAACAACTAAATTACTTCTCTCGATTGGTCTTTCAAAGCTTATAAGAATTTTGCTAATAGATGCATCAATAATAAAGTTTTGACCAAATCGGAAAATAAGTAAATTATTTGTTACTTTGAAGACGTTGGCATAGTATGATGATGACATAACCTGAACAATACCTTGCTCCGCCTCTAGATAATTCTCCAACGCCTTATCTTCTTGCTTCTCTGGATCTTGTGCCTCTTCTCTTTGATGCTCTTTATCAACCGAACTTGGCTCGGCTATGTTTTCAATTTCTTTGGCACGAAATTCGTTGGGCAGCACGAAAACTCCCTCACATCCAGAAAAATCACACACGGCTGTTTCTCCATGCTCATCATGCTCTTGATCATTGAAGCTTGCTTCTTTTGGTTCAACAGATTCATCCAGTGTTTTTTTGTATTCGGCTTTTTCCATAACCGAATTAGACATACTAGACGAATTATTTCGCAAAGCTTCCTCCTTTTGCAACTTCTTGTATGCCTCATGTATCTGTACTAAACTTGAGAAATCACGGGCTTTTTTTCCTAATCCTTGGACAAAAGAACTAAACTTCGTGAGCTCAGCACCATCCCAATCAATTGTTCCTGCATAAGATTGCCCCCCAATGCTTTCACTTTCTTTCAGCAATGTAGTGTTGTCGAAATTTTGTACTTGTACAGGGGACGTGTCATAAGCTGCAACACTAGATGAAGGCTCATTAGCTCCTACCGAATTTCCATTTATTCGGCTATAACCATTGTCAATGTGTGGAACCGAATTATAAATATCAGGAGTTGCATACGGTACTGAAAAATTAGTAGCATAAGGCACAGCATATGATGGTTGAGGGTAATTGGCTAAATAACTAGAAGTGGCGTGCCCAATCTCCCTATCTATCGGCATATTTGAAGGTGAAGAAATATACTGGAAATTATTTGCCGATGAATATAAAGATGAAACACTTGATTGCATGCTATTAAAATTTTCAACATTAGGTGTCTCATATTGATTAACCGAATTCATCGTGTTGCTCATCGGCATGCAAATTGCTGGGGTTGCCGATGCATGAGAATTTGGATCTACATGTTGTAAGTTGCTAAAATAATTTGAAGCATGTATATTACTTTGCATCGGCTCTTGCACATAGTAAGAACTAGGGCTAGCCGATCCAGTATACGTATTAATAGATCCAGCAACATTATCACCAGAATAATTCGAATCTACATAAGAAAATTGATGATACATAATACCGTTGTAGATTGCAGTAGCTTCGTTGATGACGATTTCCTCGTAGCCGAAACGATCGCGAGACCGTTCGATGCTTCGTCCCCAGCGGAGTCGCCAAAATGTGTTGGCACCGAAATTTGTCCAGCGCAACACCACTGATAATACCATCTTTCGTGACGGCGATCGACTGTTTTACAGGCAAAACAGCAAAGGGTTTCCCCTCGCTTTCGTGGAGGAGAGAGCCGACCGTTTTACAGGCAAAACGGCAAAGGATCGCCACGCCCTAGGGCTGCTAGAACATGGCGGAGATAAACCGAACCAGAGCAGAACGTAAAGGAAAACAGAACGTAAAGGTAAAAGTAGATTTGCACTTCTCCTCATGTGTCTTCATATAATACGCAAAACTCCTCCAGCTCAGCATCAAACTTGTTAGAACTTGTACCAGTTAACAATCTTGTAGCTCCAAAGCTTCTTGAATCCATCTCATACATATCATACGCAGCTTCTGGTGCATACAAATTCCTGTTGCAATACTCAAATAAAACACATTAGTTGTTCATCAAATCAATTTGGCTCATTGCTTTCTAGTAGCCAAATTATGTACTCAACAATAAAGTAATTGTGACACAATGTTTTCAGTGTGAGAGAAGATGCCTTTGGCTGTAAAGCATGGTTGTCCTACTCGACAACCAACCAACCAGTGAGTAGCATTCCAACTATTTCACACATGTGTTTGAAACTTCTACAAGCTCAGAGATGTCTTATATTTGGATTCACTAGGTGCAATTATTAATTTCCTTGCATATTGTGTTGTAAATAATTTAGACGTCTATCTAGAGTTCTTGAGATGGCAAATATATGTTTTATGAGAGGCTTGAAACTTTCTCATTTATATTACTAGAACAACAAGTGAAATTGATTATTAGATTACAGACATTTGTTAACTATGAGTGGTTTCAAAAACTCAGATTTAACTTGAATATTTACTATCAGGGGAGCAAGCAGAATAAGCAATGACTTTGTTATCTAATCCTGTAGAATTATGTTATGTATTTGGAGTCTCTCCCTTTGTCTATAAATAGATTTCATGTTTCAGATACAAGCTGCTCCAGTTTATGTGTATGTACATCCTTTTAGCTTACTTATTTATGATATGTTCCACCATGGCTTGATGCTACCATTGTATTGCAATGTATCATGATATTCAGAATTACGTGAGAGCACAATGGAGGCACTAAGACTTTTTATGTCGATTTAATGTTTCTTTAAAAAAATCTTGAAAGCGCCTGCAAACCCTGTTCTTGGCGTCAACATAGAAGGAGAATTTGAACTACTTAAAGGCCTGTACTGATAGAGGTGTATGGAAATGCTTATCTAAATTAGCCATGGTCAAGATGTTTTCTGCTGAAACTTGAGTATTGGTACCAAAAGAGTACAGTTCTCAAAAACAGCTGGTCCAGAGAGGGCTCCTGCCAATTATCGCACCAGAATAGAATTGATTTACCATTTTTTTTATCTTGCAAGCAGAATGTTCTTTGTTGTCAATGAGTTTTAACACTGATTTTTTTAGGAATGAAAGCATGGCAACATTACTAACCCACGCGCAACATTACTAAATTATACAAAGTGTCTGGTTCTGCATTACCGATTTGAATTAATTGTCTGGTTAAACGTATAGGATTATTTGTCGCTCTGGTACGTTCTGAGATTGCAGCTAACTCGGGGTGAAAAACAAGAGTCTGCTATTACTCGGAACATCAAACTGTTATTGCAAGAAATGAGAGACAAATATTTTACGAGAAATTTTTGAACTATGTTCTGCGAGACTCTTTCAAATGCAACATGTATCATTTTACTTTTTCCGTTTGCGATGTACTCGAAAGGGATAGAAGATTTGGAACGAAGTCGTTTTGAGATTGCATGTACATTTCTCTGTTTTTACAAATGTTATATCGTGCGTTGCACGTGCAAGCTTACTAGTATATATAAGCACGAGTGATATATAAGATGTTCAGTCTCTCTAGTTTCCATACGAAATTTTATGGGGATTGGGCAGAAACAGGCAGAGTCCTCAAAAAATACACTGATCACCCAACGACAGTACGCGGGGAGATCACCAACTGGAATTTCCTGATCATCATCTTCCCCGGTCCACCATCCGATAATGCACTCCTACTTCAGTACTCAAACCATATTCCTGCATAAAAGGGCAGAAATAAGCAATAAGAAACTACAAGCCATGTAATCAATGAACCAAAGTAAGAAGAAAAATTATTTACTCTTACTTTGGATTTTCTAAGCATGTGGCCTTGTTATGTCCTGGTTTTTTGCATTGGCCGCACAGGCGTCTTGGCATCTCATCAAACGCTAACGGTCTACCATTTTTCGTCGTCGGATGATCCTCATTTGTTTGACCATTCGTGCCTTTTTTACGCCCGCCTTTCGTGCTCACTTTTTGAGGATCACCAATTGGAACTGTATGTGCTGTAAAATTATGTGAATCCTCTTTGGCAAAACTTCTGCTCACATCCTCCTTATCCTTTTGCACATACTTATATGATATTATCTCTTTCAGACAATCTTTCAACTTATTAAATAGGAAAGGGTCATTGCATGCAACATGGGATGCTTCTGCCTGTAATTGGCTGAGCTCACCGTATCTTGCACGCCCCTCTGCACTTGACCAACCCCAGCCGAACAGACCACTAGTACGCCTGGATGGCAAGCCACCTCTTGCTTTCTTTGAAAACCTTTTAAGAACACAACAGCTAGGTATCTCTGATAATTTCAGGTGCTTCAGTACATGCAGGATATGCTTACAAGGGAGCCCCTTCCGAATAATTCTCCGGCAACTGCACTTAGTTCATTCAAGTCTGCTGGGCAATACTCCACAATAAATACGTGCTTGTGATTATTTTTCCATGACACCAAAAACTTTCGATATCCTTGATTCCCCACTACTGTCTCACAAATTTCTAGATCATCAATCATTTTCAGTTCTCCTTGCAAAATGTAAAAGTTTACTTGAGTGAACACCAGTGCGCATGCCTTCTCAATATCCTTTGAATTGGTAATTGCCACTGGTAATGTCTGTGAATCAATGGTGTTTTCTCGCGCCTCTGTTTCACGAAATCGAACAGTACAGTTCTCAAAGTGCAAAACCAAGTCGACCAGTGTCATACCAAAGTTAAGATGAAGGTGAAGACATGAATTAAGACTCTCACTCCTCTGATTGCTTTTCATGCCAAGGAAGTATCCATCAGAAAGATAAGCGGCGGCCCATAAATGCTTCTTACTATACATCCTACTCAGCCAATCTTTGGTTTCGGGTGTTTGCCATTTCCGAACATACGCGCTCCATCTCTGCTCAAACACGTCATGTGATGTCGTGTAGTATATAAGTGCCCTGAATTGCTGCAAAGACAGATAATTTAGGTGCTTTTGCATATTCTTTTCAATGTGCCATGCACACAACCGGTGCCTCACGTCCGAAAGAACCTTCCGGATAGCCTTCATCATCGCAGCATCTCCATCAGTGATTATCGACTTCGGCTTCTTTTGACGCATTGCTTTCAGAAATGTCTCCAATAACCAAATATATGTTTCCACTTTCTCGTCGGATACAACGGCACACCCAAATACCGTTGTCTTACGATGATGGTTCACACCGACAAAGGGAATGAATGGCATTGCATATCGGTTCATCTTGTACGTGCTGTCAAAAACAACTACATCACCAAAATCTTGGTAGTCCTGGCGTGCTTGGGAATCATACCAGAACAAGCTCTTCAGACGCCCTTCTTTATCTGTTTGGTACTCAAAGAAGAACTCGGGATCCTTCTCCTTTAAGCCTACCAAAATACCAACCGCCGTGGCAGCATCACCATTATGAAGAAGCCTCTTCTTCTGCCTGCTGCACATGTTGTATATATCCTTTCTGGTAAAGCCTACCAGATCATACCCTCCATATCTGCTGATAAAATTTTGCATCATCATGTGCTTTCTAATCCCAGCAGCTCCCATTGCTATTATCTCTGCTTTTTGAAAATCCTTAATCTTTCTATGTGACCAGAGAAATGGAACTTCGTCGTATCTGGTTGTGTTCATCCACAAACTTCCCAACAAACCAAACTTGACGGGATTTATCAAACTTCACCGTGAACTCCGCCTTGCAGTTGCACCGGCTCTCGGGTCTTAGCCTACGGGTGCGGTTTTCCATGGTTAAACGCTTTTCCTGTCGTTTCCCTTCCCTTGAGCACACAAACTTTCTCAACCGCACTTTTCCTCCAATACCTTTTCCTCGCTTCACCCTCTCTTTTCTTATGCTGAAGCCATGCTGTTTCCCGTAGTTGTTATAGAACACGTACGCCTCATCCTGGGAGGCAAAGGTCATGGCCATTATCTTCCAGTAGTTATCCAGTGCTTTTTGCTGATCTTCAATTTCCTCTATATCTATGTACGGTTCCTCGTGACCGTTGTGGTCACCGTGAGCATTACTATCACCATCATCCACCTACAAAAATAAAATCAATTATACATTGTGTCCGTCCTAATGCAGTCACTATCCTACAAAATAATCAACATACCCGACTGATGTTATCCGCGTACGATTCATCTGCCTCTCCCTCTGAATCGTTGTGCTCATTTTCCCCAAAGACATGTACCTAAATAATTTACAACAAAATAAGATGATGTCAGATTGAGTGTTTTCAGTTCAATAGCGAAAATCAACATACACAACACTCACGTTATCATCATCAGCTTCATTATCACCAACATGGTCGTCCTCTGGAGGAAAATTTGTGAACGATGACCAATCGTGGTTGTTAGATTCATCAGCTTCTTCAATACCATCAGGATGGTCGTCCTCTGGGGAAAGCATTGTATACGATGACCAATATGAATCGGTGCTTTCAGCGTCATCATCATTCTCATCCGCACTAATATGGTCGTCCTCGAACGACCAAGACTCATGGTTGCTATTAGACTCGTCATTGCCATTTTCATTTGTACCATCAATGGAATATGAGTTGAATTCATCCATTTCTGTAAAACATTGTATATCAATTCTCTTTTCATAATAAACTGCCACAAAATGGTAGAGGTAATACGAAATAATTTGCACTAGTTTAATTCCTTTAAGACTTGAATGCAAATTAAAACCACATGAAATGACATTTACTTTATTCAATAATTTGCACCATAACTCGGTCAAAAAAGTAACCAACATTACTAGTCCATATGTATTAGGAAATAATATGCACTAGTTTAATTCCTTTAAGACTTAAATGCAATTTTAAACCACATGAAATGACATCTACTTCATTCAATAATTTGCACAATAACTCAGTCAAAAAATTAACCAACATTACTACTCCATATTTATTTTCCATGCACTTGTTTAATTCCTTTAAGACTTAAATGCAATTTTAAACCACATGAAATGACATCTACTTCATTCAATTATTTGCACAATAACTCAGTCAAAAAATTAACCAAAATTACTACTCCATATTTATTTACCATGCATACAAAAGCATCAAATAAAAACGAGAAATAAGATGCTGCTGCTTAAATACATGCTAGTGCTGCCTGAATTTACAAGTTCGATTGCACTGATGCTACTGCAATCTCATGCTACTGCTGCCTTAACATGCACTACAAAAAAATCACGTACTGGTCTGAATTTATACAAGTTAGATTGCTGGTAAAGATGTGAAGCACTCATGTACTAGGTCGATATAGATGTCACGTCTTCTTCGCGTACACGTCCAGCTGACGGAACTTGCGGGAGGAAGATCACGGAGGACCTGGAGATCAAGCGGATGATCGCCGGCCACCTGATACCGTGGAGGCAAGACGGGTTGACGGCAGCGGAAGCGGTGAGACCACGATCCGACGACCGTAAGACGACCGGGGATCGGGAGGCAGCCGCCGGATCGTGATGATGGTGCGGCAGTTGCGCACGGCAGACGCCGTGAGAACACGATCCAAGGCGTGATTGAAGAGGCGACGCAAGGCAACAGGCGGCCGTCCGACCAGACACAACGGGGGATCCGGGCGCCAGAAGCGGGGATCTGGCGAGGAGCGGGATCGGGAGGCAGCCGCCGGACCCGACGATGGTGCGGCGGCCTCTTTACGTCTACGAGGGCGCGTCGATCGGGCGGTTCGCTCGACTCGAACGATCGTGGGGTCGGGTGTTGGACGTCGGGACTAGGGCACCGTCTCCGTACGCCACCGTACACGAATACGCCCAACTACGGGATTGGATTTGGATAACGGGCGGGCCGGCCCTGCCCCACTTTGTTTTTTTTGTTCCCTCGGGGGGAGGGGGGGTCGTACCGAAGCAAGCGTGCAATCAGAAAAGAGATTAACATAACAATCGATGGAGGAAGACGGAAGAAATTCAAAACAAAGCCGACCCAAATAACTTACAATATTTTTTCTTATATGTGCAGCCCATAATCAAAGCAACCACAGTCTCTCTATCAACCTTTCAGAATCAATAGCTTGAGCATTCTGGCTCCATAAAGCCATTGTTGTTGTCTTCCTACTAAACACAAAAATGTATGAGGTAAAAAAAGATAAGCCGTTAGACTAAAAGGAAAAACCTTGTGTCGGTAATGTGGAGAGTTTGCTTAGGGGTCGGACGTCCTTTTACATCAATGGTAACAACCTGAGATACGCCGGTCAATATACCAATCACACCTGCACTAATGAAAATTACAAAAATACCATATCAGATAACACAGCCCTCAGAAAGATAACTTTTGTTGGTATGCACAGACAATATCAAAAGATCTAAAGTACTGTAAAGTAAAGTTATATGATATAAAGGCCATATGATAAAGTTATATTAGGTACTGCAAACTCTGAGGGACACGAGTGATCGTTCCGCATAACGGGCTGATCCATATATGATAAAGGCCACAAGCTCGTATTCCTCCGTGTGGAGGCGGATTTCCTCCACTGCTCCACACATTCTGAATACTCGACGAAGCACATCCTTAGAGACATGATGTGTCATATACTGGATCCAAACACGGAGAATTCTTCTCCTTGCGTCCACCTTGTACTCAGATCTCATGGCATGTTGTGACACAACGATATCTTGCCTCATTGTCAAAAAATCGTTGAGCAGATTCTGGAGCATCTTCTCAATGTTCGACATCCTGCCAGAGAGCTTTGTGCAGTTGATCTCGGAATCGGAAGTCATGGTGCTCCGATATGTGTTTACTTTAGTGATTATTGGATCAATCAATGTATTCCTTTCATCTGGTACAACTAAGTACTCTAGCTTACTCGTATGAGTAATGTACCACAATAGCAAAATCTTTTTTCTGTGAGCAATGCTTATGATTCATTCTCTACAGTTCTAGGACAAAGACAATGGAGGATTCTTGAAATATCGGTGTACCTGCGTTTTTCATAACTGATTACCACATGGTTCCTAAAATCTTGAATAAAGCTTCACATACTCAAGCTCAACTTGCAAAAGCAATTCAGAGAAGAAACCATGGCAAGCTACTAAGCTAGTCAAAGCCACCTACACAATCATGTGACCTCGAGAAACAAACGAAATCAAGAGAAATAACTAACATATCGATTTAAACAAAGTCTAAACAGCATGGATATGGTTCCTTCAAAATTAGACATAATGAAATAGCCAAATAACAATCCGAAGATTGAATAGAAATTTGACAACAACAATGAAAGATAAAGTTCAGTAGCTTTCACAAGAAATTGCATAATGCCACAAAACTGAATCCTTTTATTTTCTTTGGCTTCCAGCAAGACAATTGAGCACACACTACTCCAGATCCAAGAACTCATCAATGAAGGATACTACAAATTTTGGTTAAAAATTAAACGAAAAGGCTATACTTTGGATTTTGAGTAAAAAAACACACCTATGGAAGCTTTCCATGTTTAACATGCTAAATTCTGCAATATAAAGATAAGTGGCTAGTCTGCACATCAATGCAAATATAAAGGACTTTCTATTCAGTGCAATAGACAGATAGTATTTAGAGCGTTGCCAGTTATATAATAAAGTCAATACATATGAAATACGCTAAAATTAACTTATAACCTTAGCATTGTTAATTCTACGCACACACACACACACACCATTTTATCTTCAGTTAATGTAGTGGTATCTTCAAATTGATCTTATTTTTGTAATTATTAGAAATTAAAATCTGAAAAGTAAGTCAGCAATCACAGGGAGCCAGCGCACCTTCCGGCTAGCCGAGATCAACCCCAACCCGCCACATGAGCTCCTCCCGCAGCCCAGATCGGACCCAAAAGTCTAGCTCGCGCCTAATGCGCGCCGCCTGCGCAGCAACACCGCCAAGGAGGACCGCGCAGCTGCAGCGCATTTCCGCCAGCGAGAGGACTTCCAGCACCACAAGACGCCGGCCTGCGGTGACCAGCTGCCAGGGCCAGCAAACCCTTCAACCGCAGTGAAGGAAAAAATAGATCCGGCTGCCGCCTGCGGTCTCTGTCAGCCCTCGTGAGCCGACGACAGCGGAGGGGGGGGAGGGGGGGGGGGGGAGGTTGAGGACGGAGGCTACCATGGTTTGTGGCTCCGCGCAGACACCCATGGAGGATAACCGCTGGGGTAGGTTTCATGGGTAGACCTCATCATCGCCTTTCGGCATGGCCCTGTTTTTTCTGGAACAGAAGAGAGTTACCCCTAGCACACGATCACCTCTATCGCTGTAAGGTGGGGCAGTAATAAGAGGGTCCATTGTCAATCATGGAACGAACTACCACGATATAGTAATAAAAAGGTATCCCACCAGCCGAATCGGGCGTACCAAATTACTCGGTGCGGAACATCGAACGGCCAGCAACGCGTCGAGCACGAACCCTCACCAGGCGGGTCATCAACCCCGGCGTAAAGCTTCAGTTAATGAGCTTGAGCATGGACTTAAAATGTGAATCTAAGAAACTTGAATAGCTCGACATGGCATGCTTAAATGTGTATCACCAACGTTTTTGACGACTTGTCAAGTTGGGATGAACTATGAAGGCTTTACCAAACGCTTTATTTCTATAAGTGCAAATTATTCCTTCGATGGCACATTCACTCTGTCGAGTTTTTACCAAGCACAATCTAGAAAGGGGCCAGCTTGAGCTCAACACGTAAATCACCCGCCTAAGCATAGCCGCTACTCAGAGCAGTCCAAAGAGGCGAAGACGTACATCGTTTACCTGAGGCAATTCAGCAAACATCCTTCTTGCACTCCCAAGTCGCAAGCCCCCACATTTTAGATACATCAGCAACAATTTATGTCTGAGAACACTGTCCATTCCAACTCATATAATCAGTGCAATATCAAGGAGTCCAATGATGGTGCACAAAATCTCCTCCGGTTCCACCTTGCATCCCTGGTACAAGTAACAACCGAACAAAATAGTTCGTGAGGTGAGCCTTTCATTGAGCACTTAGCTATCGAATCATAGTAAACAATGAGAGCATGGGATATCTTCAGAACGTCATACTGTAACACAAATTCGCACACGTGAATGATCAAATTCAGCAGTACTTGATTATCTAGGAGGTCTACTTTTACTCTAGCCTAATACTCTCAGTTGGCACTTGAGCTGTAATCTCACAGCATCATCTGAATCCTCCCAATCCTAAGTGAATAGTACCAAATTCAGATGGGAGGGGAGGGGAGGGGGCCGAACCTGACGGCGGGCTGCGAAAAAGCGGTGATATATTCATTAGTTCAGACTTTGGTACCATTAACCGCTCTTGATCTTTCCTTGTATGCACCGTGCTATTGATCTTGAATCAATCACACAACTGGGCTCCCTTCTTTCCTTTACAGTAGAACCAAGAGACAAATAATCATCAAGAACAAAAACCGCTTCTTTGTTTTACGGAACCAAGAACAAAAACGTCTTCTTTCTTTTACAGAACCAAGAACGAAAAATCAGAAGAGGTTGGATAATTAAATGGAGGTGCTACTATAGATCAGGAGGTTGCAGAAAAAAGAACGAAAAATCATAAAAAGGTAGGATAATTAAATGGATATGCTACTATAAATCAGGAGCCCCCAAGAAGATAAAATCAAGAACGAATCTAGATCCTGCTGGATTTGTACTGCACCGGTAAGCAGCGTGGGCACGTACAGCGCCTCGGGATGTCTCGACATGATGCTGTCGGAGACGACGGCCAGGTGGCGCTCGAGGTCAGCGCTGACGATTTCCATGGCTTGCTGGAGGATGACTGGGAGGAAGAAGGGAACTACGTGGAATCCATGCGGTTGTGCATCCTAGCTTGCGGCGCATCCGGGCGAGCTCCCCTCACGCGCCGGCGATGTCTCCTGCTTTGCCCGGATGAGGCAGAGAGGAGGTGATGCGGTGGAATAAGACACAAATGACGCGTGTAAAAGTCACTGGGGCGCACGCGCAGGAGAGGCGACGCCGCGACCTAGGCTTCCTAGCGGGGGAGAATAGGAGGGGGAGTGGTGATTTTTTGTTACTAAGCTGTCGACCCGGGGGGAAACTGAGGGTGGGGCCAGCTGCTAGACGGACCCGGTTACAGCGAACGTAGAAAGGCAGCCAGGGTAAACAAAAAGTTGAGTCATAATGCCAACAAACGGCTTTGATCGATTTTAGCCCAGATCCTACGATCATTAACCAGGCGTAAAGTTTAGATAGATGTGGCAAGTAGCTATGATAACACATAGTTCTGCTGGCTGGCGACACGATAAAACTGTCTTATTTTTGGAGTGAAATGCATGCACGGTCCTTAAACTTGTTGGCTATGTCCAAAATGGTTCTTGAACTCACAAAATGATTCGATACGGTCCCTAAACTTGCTCAGTACGTCCGCGTACGGTCCGAAATGGGATTGACCACGTATTCTTGCCGACGTGTCGTTCTATCGGTCTGATGCAGAAAATGTTTGAAACTTCTAAAATCTATATTTTTTATTCTATCTATCTAAAATTTACAACTTGTACCTTTCTAGAAACCTTGGGATAATTAGAATACAATGACATCGTTAGTTTACAATTTTGATGAAATTTAAATTGCTCAAATTTGGACTAAGAAATTTGAGTATTTTATCATATCTTTAATTCTATAAATCATTTAAAAATCATTTTTTCAAAATCAGCTTTTCGGGGCGGTTTCTACAAACCAGCTGCGTACATAATTAGATATACATGCAATGCAACTCATCATGTGTATGTAACTATGTAAATTACATCATGTATAATCTTCCACGCTTTCGGAAAGTTGCTACTACCCGCTGCCCTTACGAGCTGCCAAATTACAACGTACAAAAATAAAAAGAAGAATGAAATTTCTCAAAGCCGGCAGGTAGCTATCCATGAAATGCAGGCAAAATGAGCTACTTCATGCATGGATGCAGACGCAGTGCATACGTTTGCGACTCGTCACGCTAGCTTGTTCATGCATGCACGCAATGACCCGGTGACGAGTGAAAGGCATCCACGGTCTAAAACTAGATTGACCCGTATTTTGCTGACATGTCTTCTTATAGGTTCCACTTGTAAGCGAGAGAGAGAAATGCACGGTACGAAAACTATTTAGTACTTAGGAAAAATATTTCCAGCCCCTAAGTATATTTGGAAAATCATATTAGTTTATATTCAATTATGGGCTAGGCTTGAAACAAAGTTTAACCAAATTACTTTTGAACATTGGCAAAAATATATTTTATTGGTACTAACAGAAATATATGATCCTTAGTTGTCATTTGCAAAATAATCAATTTAAATGATTTATGAAATTAAAGATATGATAAAATACTCAAAATACTCATTTGAAGTGTGAACAATTTAAATTTTATCAAAGTTGAAAATTAATGGTGTCACTGTATTCTAATCTTCCTAAGGTTTCCAGAAAGATATAATTTGTAAATTTTGGATAGACAGAGTAAAAGATATGGCTTAAAGTTTAAATCATTTGTTGGTTCAGACCGCTACAGTGAGATGTCAGCTAAATACGGGCCCAGTCTAGTTTTGAACCGTACGTGGACATCTTGAGCGAGTTCAAGGACCGCATTGGATCATTTTCTGAGTTCAAGGACCGTTTTGGACATAGCCAACAAGTTCGAGGACCTTGCATGCATTTCACTCTTATTTTTGTGACACGACCCAGCTGCACAAACGGGGAATTTACTCTCCCGTGGCACGTGGCAAGTTTGCTAGTTTCTATTATTACTGCGGTTTTCGGAGATTGGAAAGTAGAGAAAATTCAAACACGATTAAGAGACTGGTCAAATAACGAGTTGTGAGCTCCCAGAGTGGGTTACTAAAATACAAACAAAGAACACTGCTAAAATTACTGGTGAGTTCCCAGAGTCGGATTACTAAAAAATACAAACATAGATGTCTAACACTTTGGTCCGGGATGGGTGCCAACTTCGACAACCAGGATCACGTTTCCAGTCCACTTCTTTCTTCATAACAGCTAACAAAATATATATGATACTGGACCAGCTTCTCCTCACATGCTTTCTCAGCTAGCTAAGCAACTTGGTCAATGTCTCCAGGGCATCTGTCTTCCATGCACTCATCTCCACAAGTTCATTGTGGATCTTCAGGATAATGTCGCCACGAATCAGGTCCTCATATTTATATGAATCCCTCACAAACGCTATTAACTCTTCTCCAGTGAACATCTGAAAAGATAAATGTCCATTACATGAATGACAAATTTCCATAAAATGCTAAACATTTATAAAAGATTACCTCTATTTCATCTTCACGTGTTTGTAAAGGTTCGAACATGAACTTCAGAGCCTTCGCGACCTTCATCGTGTCCCAGCCTTCCGACTTAATGCCAGACACATCCTTCAGCTTGTCAGCAGCCCATCTCAAGGATTTCGAATGTCTCTTCGCAATCAATTCAGCATCACGCAAGATGCATGCCATCACAAGAACCTTCTCATTAACCTGGGTACAAAAAGAATAGTGATGTCACTAAAGAAGAAGAAAAAAGGTTCACATATTGCACCAAGAACTTTGGGTAGGGACAACTAAGGATTCTAAGTACACACTGCATGAACTAATCTAAGTACAAGGTTCATGTCAATCTTGCACTAAAACATGTCTAGATGCATGTGTGTAGAAAGTAGGTACAAAGTCTTATATTTTGATACGGAGGGAGTAATAGTGTAACAGTAGTAACTGACACGGAGCCACAAAGCAAAAAGCAATCCATCTATAAGACATAAAGGAAGGCAACTTGTTAACTAACCATTTCCGGTTTGACTTCAAAGCCATGACTACATAGGAATATTTGTATTCCTTGACACATTGGCAGGCGGTCCTCCCCCGTCAGCTTCACTTTTTCTTGCGGAACTAAACTATGCATGAGATTCTTCAGGCCCCACATCACCTCTATCACAGTATCATCAAAGAGGCAAGGTGTATCCTCCTGAAACAATTGGCAGATGTTCAAAGTTTTCCACGATTATAGGCAAACAAGGTAGCTTTATACTAACCAAGCTTGTTTCAATGATTCTTTTGTATTCAGGTTTTCCAACAGCCAATTTCTGACCAGGGTGGTGATGGCGCGAGATCATCTCACTAAGCTCCTTACTGACACCAGTACCATGATTAATGGCACTCGACTTGTCCTTGAAATTTTGGAACTCTTTAAGCCAAACAATCTGATAAAGAAATGAACAAGGCCAAGTATATTAAGGGGCAAGAAAAAAAGTAATCGAATATCCTGACATGTCACCCAATCACGAGGCATGATATTCAGTAAGTACATCGCAATCAATGTTACAAAAAACAGTAATTGGTAATCAGTGGGTGGTCTGCCCAGCAAGCAAGCAAGAGTGCATGTTAAATAGAGGAAATTTAGAATAATAGATAAAAGAAAATGGCAACCATGTAACATCTTCCATTTTGCTCCACATCCCTACATAGACCAAGCCCTAAACTGCTCTAGGCAGGAAACCAATTAGATGCAACGTCTCGGTAGGTTCTAAGTGACATGTTCCTACTCTGCCCAGTTACTGGTTGGCCTGGTCCACAGTGATTCTGCCTATTTTCAAATGTCCTACCAAGCACTTCTTTTTGAAACACTGGTAAAAGATAACAGTCCTCTAGTTCTTGCAATGCAGTTCAGAATAAGTTACAGCTCAATCATCCATGGCCCGCGGCTAAGGGAAGAGTTGTAAATAGCATATGTTTCAGCATGCACACATACAATCTTTTAGAACTGCCTTCACCAGTGTTGATGAAAATAGTTTTTGAGAGTGCATCCAGAACAATCACACTGCATGATTTTCACACGGCATTAAGGATAAAAATTGTGTGTTAAATCTGTTAATTAATACTCCCTCCGTCCTAAAATAAGTGTCTTAAGTTTGTCAAAACATGGATGTATCTAATCATAAAAACATGTCTAGATACATCCACATTTTGACAAACTTGAGACACTTATTTTTGGACGGAGGGAGTAAACAAATTGTGAACATTATTAAACCCTAAAACAGAACTAAAATAAACATGAAAGATCATAAATAGCATGGTTTGTAAAGGGGGTAAGGCGTCCTAAGGCGGAGGGGGGCACCTTAGCGCCTAAGGCAGCCGTTTTTCTAAGGCGCAGGGGGTGGGGGGCTGAGCGCCCTAAGCGTCGCCATAAAGAACATGATGAATAATAGAAGAACAGTACTCTATTTAAATTGGCGACAAAAAACCTGACAATCAGAAGGAAAGGATGCAGAGGAGGGAGCTCACCTCTCGTGACCTATAATCCTTGACAAAGAATGCCCAGATTTTCTGGAGGAGATACAAAGATCAGCTAGGCCGACGACAAATTAAGAGACCAGCAAGCAAGCACATGAGTAATGGAGCAGGGAAGAAATAACAAAAGCAAGTTGTACCTTCATAGCGTTTGGTTGGTTGAGGTAGTACTCCTTCAAACCGAAAATTGCGAAGCCAGAGGGCGTCTCAAACAGTACCAAGATCTCACCTCCATGCATGGCCAACCTGGGATCTGCAAACATGTACGCAAATTTAACATTTAGATAACGTGCCGAGATCAATCCCTAATTCAGATATGAAGCATGACGCCAGACATGAATCTGACAGAACCTGAAGGCCGATTCTCTAAGCCGTCCCCTACCCTACCTAACCTAACTGGCCGACGGAGGAAAGGGGAGGGTAAGGGTGTTGGGAGTCTGTGGGATCGAATCCAAATCGAAAATCGCGTCGCCAGATCCATCTATCCCCCATGGCATGTATGTGCTTCTTCAACCGCTCTAGAATCTTCCCGATAAAGAAAACGCTCTAGGGTTTGCTATCTCGTCGTTTTTCCCGCAAACTTTGGTGGGATAGATAGAGGAGGATAATGGCGGGAGGCGGGTGGCTCACCTATACGGGATACTGAAGCCGCCGGAGTAGGATTCTTCGAGTTTGAGATCGGGTTGTTTTTTCTGTTGCGTCGTCGCTTCCTCGAGGTCAAACTTTTTCCTCCGGGCGTGGGAAGATCACTACCGGCAGCCGCCTCCGCCGCCGCCGCCTCCGCTCGCCCCATCAAGGTCGAGGATGCGAGATTTCGGTGGGAGTTGTGGTCTGAAGGCCGATTCTCTAAGCCGTCCCCTTAACCATAGTTTAAAAAACCGGACCGGTAATCGAACCGGTCAGCCTCTCGGTTTAGGTTTTTACCGGTCGAACCACTGGTTCACCGGTTCACTGTCCGGTTTTTTAACCTGTAAAATAATATTTTTTCTATCACAAAATACGACAAATATGTATCTAAATAAATTCAGACTTGGCTCAAACATCGAATTTCTAGGCTTCCAGCCCTCCAGCAATAAAAATTAACACATAGTCTCATAGTCTCAATGTCTCATACTCTCCACTCTCATACTGTCGGCACAGTGGAAACCAGGGTACCACGGGCCGGCCTGCCAGGGCCCATAAGATTCTCCGGATGATATTCTGCTGAGGACCAGGCTCTCCAAGCCTGGCGAGCCTCGCGAGGATTTCCCCCTCGCGAAGGGTTTTCCTCCTCGCCAAGGATTTTCTCCCTTGGCGAGGGATCGCTCCTCGACAAGGTGTCTCCGACGCCGCCCGCAATTCTGCTAAGGACCAAGCTGAAGGGCTCGGCGAGGCTTTTTGCCTCGCGAAGCGCCTTCCTCGTGAAGCCATCTCTGCCCCCGCGGCAGAGCGCACATGGGCTCTGCGCCATGTGCAGAGTGACGCGCGTGCCTACGCGCGATGACGACGACGCCGCAGTTGCCGTTTCTGTGTATAAAGCAGTCAACAAAGCGGAGCCAAGCAAAGCGGACAACGAGTATTGTCTCTTTGGTGACAAGGGAACAGTCTGCAGCTACGCTCCAAGGACGACGTCACCGTGGGTCACCTCCCACCTCGGCAAGCGCCAGCCCGCTGTCCAGCTGGTCGGTGCCCCTTTTCAGCTTTGGTGACGCCGTTCCCCTGCCGTGGACCGCGTCCACAAACTTTACCTTTATGGTGGACTTCACCTTTACGGTGCACCGCGCCTCCCCCTTCGTCGCCATGTGGTAGCCCTTCCCGCCCAAATATTTGGGCGGAAGAGGTCCAGGGCGCCCATAAAGGGGGGAGGAGCACGCCCAAGCAAAAGGTTCGACTCTTCACTAGGTTCGGTCTTTGGAGTCTAGGAGCCTACCCAAAAACCCTAGATCTGAAGATCAGCAAGTAGCCATTGTTAGACACCTCGAGCTCGACAAGCTCTCCTTGTACTGTAAACTCTCCAAGCAGTGCAATACATAAAAGCAGGACGTAGGGGTTTTACCTACACAAGAGGGCCCTGAACCTGGGTAAGACCTTGTGTCAATCTCTGCAGTGCCGTCCGCAGCGAGCCTGACGAGCACCGTCGCCGGAGCACGTTGTGGATTGTTTGACTCCGTGTTCAGCCCCTTACACGATACCTTCGAGACACCCCTAGTCCCTGGGGACAGTTCTCCGACATTTGGCGCGACATTCGAGAAGCTGCAGGTGCCCTACGAGCGGCTCATGCCTACCAGGCCCTTCTCGGGAGTGACAGAGGGTCTTACCACCCCTTTGGGGCAGGTGAGGCTCCCCGTCACTTTCGGCACCCAGGCCAACTACCGCACCGAGCTGATCGACTTCAACGTCGCGCACATCGGTCTGCCCTACAACGCCATACTCGGCTACCCCGCCCTCGCCAAGTTCATGGCGGTGACCCACCACGCCTACAACCTCGTCAAGCTTCCTGGCTCGGGTGGCACCATTGTCATCCGCGGCGTGGTCTCGGACGCCCTGTACGCTGCGCAAGCGGCCTACAAGGCTGCCGCGGTGGCGTCACCCGCTGACGAGGACGAGGAACCCCTCCCGAGGCCCCCCGCGAAGAAGGCCGCAACAAAGCAAGTGTCTCTGGAGGCGAGCGGCTCGGGGGCTTGCGTCGCCATCGGCGCCAACCTGCCTCCCAAGTAGGAAGGCGCGCTCGTCGCCCTCCTCAGGGCAAATTCTGACATGTTCGCCTGAACACCGTCAGATTTGTCCAGAGAAGCAAGACTTCATCATCAAAAGGGAAAAACCTCTGGCCACGCCAGTGTAACGAACCTCTATTTCAGGTCATTCTGAACCTTTGCGCATCGCGCCAAGCGTATTTTGTTACTTCGGCAAGTTGTACCGTTGTTTACTTTCCTCTCTCGCTCGTATGATCCCCCATGCGTATCTCGCGAGCGGGGGCTAGCATGGTGCCATGCCACGGGAGCATCCCGGCAGCGCCTAAAACCCAAGGGATCCGAGCTCTGAACTTGCGGGTCAGCTCTCATGCATGTCAACTCCCAAGGAGCTCTGAACTCATGGGTCAGCTCCCGCGCACGTCAACTTGCCAAGGATCACCAAAACCTTGGTGCCCGTTTCTCCTCGCGAGACATACATGAAGGAACCTACGAGCACCATAAGATTTTTTAGCCATCTATTGCTTGTGGGTATGCCTATCTCTCCAAATGCAGGAAAACAGGCTCTCCAAGCCTCAGGCAAACGTCAAAGCGAAAACATCTCGCCAGGGAACCAACACCCTCTTCAAGGCGGAAACGCCTCGTCAAGCTAAGTACAAGAACTTGGTCGAATTTCCTCTTGCTGGTTTTTGCCCCTCGAGTCTCTTTTCTCTCTCCCACGCCTCATGGGCTGCTTGCACGTCAAAGGGGAGCCCCAAGCATCGCGCTTCGCGGAGCTCTTACTTCTTGAGGCCTCACGCACCCCCCGGACTTGTGGAGCACTGACTCGCACATACCGAAGCGGCGGTGGTGTAGCGCTAAAAGAGGGACCTAAGACGTAGAGCGAAAAAGACATGAGGAGAAAAGACAAAGGCTTCCCGAGGGACATTCACAAGCACACTCCAATATAACTTGACAAGTTCTTACAAAGTTTACAAGCAAAATGGCTAAGATAAAATGTGCCCTCTGCACGCCCGGCTGCAGGCAAGGAGCTCAAGCCGTCGCGCCTCCTGAGGTGCCTGCACGGTCCACGGCGGTTTCCGCCTCTTCCAGGGCATCCTCGTCGTCGCCTTCGATCACCACTTGGTCAAATTTCTTGGCGAACGCGTCGGCGGCCTGCGTGGCGGTCTCCCGCGCCTTGTCGCTGATGGCGCGCGGCGGCGCCATCACGTCCTCAAGGTCAAGCGAGGGCTGGAGCCTCACGAGGTTGCTGAAGACGGTGGTGGCGGCGACGACAAGGAGGTCACGACTCTCCTCCACGACGCGCTTGTCAAAGCTCTTCGCGACTCCTTCAAGCTTTCCGAGGAACTGCTCGAAGAAGTGCGAGTACGAGGTTTCGTCGTCGGTCGCCGCGGAGAAGGAGGGAACGTCGATCCTCAGGTCTCTCCCGACCGCGCACACGCGGCTCACCAAGCTCTGGAGAATGCTTTGGCGCTGGCGCGTCATGAACCGGTCAACCTGGCGCTGGTCTCATGCCTGCTCCACGCGGGCCGCGGCTGGCCCCACCTGCTGCCGGAGCTCGTCCAGGTCCCTCTCCAGGGCGAAGGCATTCCCCTCAGCGCGAGCCTGGGCCTCCCGAGAGACCTCGAGGCAAGAGGTCAACCGCTTCTCCTCCTGCTCAAGCTCCTTGATGCGCTTCTCGAGCTCCTTGCGCTTGATCTTGAGGCGGTCCTCGTGCTTCGCGACCTTCTCGTCATACTCTTTGGAGAGGTTTTCGCGGACGAGTTTGACCTTGAGGTCAGCCTCTTCTTGGAGCCTCTTCTGCTCCGCCGCGAGGTTGGCCTCGTCGGCGGCCACCCGACCCTCACGCTCCTCCAGCTGCCCCTCGCGGGTGGCCTGGTCCTTCGCGAGCAGCTGGACCTGCTCCTCGCGCCTGAGCAGCTCTTTCTCCCGGAAGGAGAGCTCCTCCTCACGCCGCACCTGCTCCGCCTCGCGGGGCGCCAGCTGTCCCTCGCGAGCATCAAGCAGCTCGCGGAGCTCCTTCAGGCTAGCCCGGGTGGTCTCGGAGTCGGCAGCAAACTTCTGCTCCGCAGCCGCCAGCTCCTGGTGCTTGGTGGTGGTTTCCTCCTCGAGTGCCTCCCTGGCGGCGTCGAGCTCGTCCATCACCTCCTGCCCCTCCCGCTTGACGCTGTCGCGGGTCTCTTTGGCGAAGCGGATCGCTTCCTCGCGAGCCGCCTTTGCCACCGCGTCCTGCCGGCGGCACATCTCCACCCTCTCGTGGAGAAGAATCCAGGCTTCGCCGAGCCTTGCCCTTTCCTCCGCCAGGGCATCTTCTTCCTTGGCGAGCTGCTCCTCCAGCCCGTTGAGCGCTCGCCGCGCCCGGTTGAGGACGATCCGGCGGTGGGCTGATTGACGCTGCGGCGCTTGCAGCGCCAAGGAGACTCCCGCGCTGCTGCTGGGTGCAGAGTCCTCGATCCTCGTCGAGGCGCCCGGGTCCTGCCTCGGACCCACGACCGCCTCTGGTGCGATCCGGGGGCTTGTGGGGGCGCCTTCCTCGGCGCTCGCTTCGGTTGCCCTCTGGGGGCTGGGCGCCCTCTCGCGCTCAGCTTCAGCGCTAGTGGGCTCCGGCGGCACCACCGCCTCCTGCTCCTTAGGGGCGCCTCCGGCCCCCTCTGCTACAGCCGCGTCCGCCGCGGCCTCGGGCGCGTCAGCCCTTCTCGAGGAGGCCTCCTCCTCTGGAGGCGGCTCCACGACGATGTCCTCATCCACGGTTTCCTCCATCTCCTGCTGGGCTGGAGGAGTCGCCGCCCTGATTGGCGACGGCGCCGCCTCTGCGGTCTCCTCCTCCGCGCGGTGCTCCGCCACGGGAGGAGTCGCCGCCCGGGTTGGCGACAGCATGGCCTCCTCGGCCACCACCGCCTTCGCGCGGTGTTCGACCACGGGAGGAACGCCTGCTTGCTGCGGCTCGCCGGCCGCAGGCGTCTCCGCAACGACGCTGGTGGTCTCTCCAGCCTCGCCGAGCCGCCGCCTCTTTGGCTCCGCAGGCTGCCTGAAAGGGAGCCAAGTTGAAGATCCTTCAAGAGGGTTTTCTCAGAAGCAAATGTCGAGGGAAAAAGAAAGATCAAAGACTTACTCGCCGGCCATCACCCACACCCTTTTCTTCGCCTTGGGTGGCTGGGTGTGGCTTGCTCCGGCCTCCTCCCGGGCCGCTCCTGTCTCCGCGCGAGGGATGTCTCTCGCGGTTGCGGCCCTCCTGTCGTGGACGGCCTTGGAGCGGGGTTCGCAGCGCCCTCTCCCGCCGCCGCTCGTCTCCTCCTCTTCGGCGCGCTGGGAGCGGACGATGCGGAAGGCATCCTCCTCGTCGCCGGAGGAGAGCACCTGGAGGTCCACCTCGGCGTGGGCGCTCCTGGAGGAGCCGGCGCCCTCGCCGACGGGGTCAGCGCCCCTCGAAGCCTCGTCCTCGCCAAGGGGGTCCTCGCTTCTCGAGGCCTCCTCCTCGGCGGACTCAGCCTCCTCAGCCTCCGGAGCCTCATCCATGTACTCCGGCTCCGCCGCCCACGGGTTAGGGCGAGGCCCGCGGTGCCCCGCGGGCACAATTCCCCACTCGTCGAACGTGGTCATACGCGCACGCTGCTCCTCGATGCTCTCCTCGGCGAAGACAATGAGCGGCTTGGCCGCCTCCTTCTTGGCGGACGGGATCTCCGGCGACGTGAAGAGAACGCCCATGATCTGGCATAGCACCTCAGGCGCGAAGCCGTCCCTACTTAGCCGCATTGCGTCCGTCTTGCCGTCGTACCGCCACACCGGCTCGGCGTGCTGTTGGAGGGGAGCGATGCGGCGCCTGGTGAAGTCCTTTGCCACCATCTGGCCGGTGACCCCTGCCTCGTGGATGTGACGGATGTACTCGTACACTGCGTCAAGCCTCGAGCCCCTGAAGTCCGCGCTCGCCCAGCGCGCCCACTTCCTCGGCGGCCCCTCGGGCACCTCCAGGAGGGGGTGTGTGGCCTTGGCGTCGACGAAAAGCCACTTCTTGCGGAACTTGTCTACTTTCTTCGTCACCTTGGTGATGGCGTCCTCGCCGCACCAGGCGATGGGGATGTAGTTATCGCTCCTAGCGTCGGCGATGCGGAAGGAGACGCACCCAAGCTGCTCGCCCTTGGCGGAGTTCCGAAGAGAATAGAAGCTGCGGAAGAGCGCCACCGAGGGGCGGATGCCGAGGTAGGCCTCGCAGAAGTGGGCGAAGATGGCGAGGATGAGGATGGAGTTGGGATGAAGATGGAGCAGTTGGATCTGGTACACCTCCAAGATCGCCAGGAGGAAGTCGGAGAATGGTGGCACCAGGCCGGCGTAGAGAGTGTGGAGGAAGATGGGGTAGAACGTCTCGGTGAGCCTGCTGCCAGCCGGCCTCATTTCGGTGGCGCCATGCTTGTTGGTTTTCGCCGCCGCCAGGTGGCGCACCGTCGCTATCGTCGCTGCGGTGACACGCGTCCGCGGCAGTGCTCCCTCGAGGGCAGCGGCGCGCGCCATCGCCGCGGACGTGCCCGCTTGCGCCGTGGCCTTGCCCTTCGGGTCGGTGGCTGCTTTCTTGGGTGCCATCGGCCGCCGGAGAAGAAGAAGAGTTCTCTGGAGATTGGAGCTCTCTGGAGAGATTGGAGGCGTGGGGAGAGATGTGCGGAGGAGTTATGGGAGAAGTAACGGGCGCTGCCTGCGCGCCCAGGCTTTATTGACCAGCTCCCAAGTCGTGGCGGGCCCTGCCACATCGCCCGTTGGAGCCGAGGAGGTCGTGGCCGCAGGTGCAACCGCTGCGTGACACGTGTCGCGGCCCTGTCAGGCATCTTTGGCCCCTCGACGCTTCGCCTTCTCCGTGGGCCTCGGCGTGCCCATCGCGGGCCCGGGGGCTACTGTCGGCACAGTGGAAACCAGGGTACCACGGGCCGGCCTGCCAGGGCCCACAAGATTCTCCGGATGATTTTCTGCTAAGGACCAGGCTCTCCAAGCCTGGCGAGCCTCGCGAGGATTTCCCCCTCGCGAAGGGTTTTCCTCCTCGCCAAGGATTTTCTCCCTTGGCGAGGGATCGCTCCTCGACAAGGTGTCTCCGACGCCGCCCGCAATTCTGCTAAGGACCAAGCTGAAGGGCTCGGCGAGGCTTTTTGCCTCGCGAAGCGCCTTCCTCGTGAAGCCATCTCTGCCCCCGCGGCAGAGCGCACATGGGCTCTGCGCCATGTGCAGAGTGACGCGCGTGCCTACGCGCGATGACGACGACGCCGCAGTTGCCGTTTCTGTGTATAAAGCAGTCAACAAAGCGGAGCCAAGCAAAGCGGACAACGAGTATTGCCTCTTTGGTGACAAGGAAACAGTCTGCAGCTACGCTCCAAGGACGACGTCACCGTGGGTCACCTCCCACCTCGGCAAGCGCCAGCCCGCTGTCCAGCTGGTCGGTGCCCCTTTTCAGCTTTGGTGACGCCGTTCCCCTGCCGTGGACCGCGTCCACAAGCTTTACCTTTATGGTGGACTTCACCTTTACGGTGCACCGCGCCTCCTCCTTCGTCGCCATGTGGTAGCCCTTCCCGCCCAAATGTTTGGGCGGAAGAGGTCCAGGACGCCTATAAAAGGGGGAGGAGCACGCCCAAGCAAAGGTTCGACTCTTGACTAGGTTCGGTTTTTGGAGTCTAGGAGCCTACCCAAAAACCCTAGATCTGAAGATCAGCAAGTAGCCATTGTTAGACACCTCGAGCTCGACAAGCTCTCCTTGTACTGTAAACTCTCCAAGCAGTGCAATACATAAAAGCAGGACGTAGGGGTTTTACCTCCACAAGAGGGCCCTGAACCTGGGTAAGATCTTGTGTCAATCTCTGCAGTGCCGTCCGCAGCGAGCCTGACGAGCACCGTCGCCGGAGCACGTTGTGGATTGTTTGACTCCGTGTTCAGCCCCTTACACGATACCTTGGAGACACCCCTAGTCCCTGGGGACAGTTCTCCGACACATACATGATAATGCAAGAATTAAACTTTCAAGTCTCAAGTTTCAGAACCATAGCACAAGGTCCAAATTCAACGATATTGGAAGTTCCAATTAGGCACATGCCCACGACCATGATGCTCTTCATCTGCGTAGTCATCATCATCTCCAACTCCAATACCTTCATCTTCTTGGGCAGCTCCATCAATTTGGCCGCTTATTGGGATATTTTCTTCATCATTCTCTTGAGAAGCATCGAAGTCATATTCATCATCAATCCATTGAGCCTCATCTACACAATAGTATGTGCTTAAAATCATAACTAATGGACAATTGGACAGAAATAAGAAATAACAAGTCTAGAAAAGAAATATTACCATTCATGGCAATGGCATTGCACATCTCGGTGTCATTTGGCATCAAACCTTTCCTGTATCTATCAATTTCCTCCACATTTAGCTCTTGGGGATCATCTTCAAAAATCCATTCTTCATCAAACTTGGAAATGTCCTCCAAACAAATTGGGTCATAGTTTCTTTTAAAGATTTGTGACCTACACATGTAATGGAAGGATGCAACCATATAAAAACAACAAATAAACAGGGAATAAATAAGAAATCAGGAAATGAACAACAAAAAGTACTTTTGTTCCAGCCTCGAGTTGCATTGAACATAAGCCATATCATTCATCCTTTGATGCTCAAGTCTATTTCTCTTTTTGGAATGTATATGTTCAAACAAGCTCCAATTTCTTTCACAGCCAGAAGCACTACACGTTTGGCTTAAGACACGAATAGCAAGCTTTTGCAAGTTTGGAGCACTACAGCCATAAGTCAACCACCACTCATCTATAGCAAAGAAATGATACATATTAGTATCCAATATGCTGAAATTACAAAGAAACAATATAAAGGAACAAATGAGATAAATAGACATACCAGGAAGCATTGTATCTCTATCATTAATGGCTGTCACTCGACCAAAATCACCTTCTGCACCTCTGAAAATTCTCATCTCCGCTGTCAAAGCCTTGCGCAAAGCCGGATCTTTTGCTGCATATCTCTCAATAACATCTATGACCCCAGAGGTAGTGGTATGATATTTTGACATAAGGTCTTCATCATATTGGTTAGTTGGGTTAAACCAAAAGCCAGCTGCATGTAGGTTTTTATTTAAATGCTTATCCCACCTCTCCTCTATAGCATTTAAAACAGGTTGTTGGATTGCTCTCTTCTTTTTCTGAAACCTCATCTCAATCTCTTCTATTGCAGAATGTAATGCTCCAAACAGATATCCCATGGCAGGCCTTTCATCACTATCAACAATTCTTAGCACACGAACTAAAGGTTCCGAGAAATTACAAATGGAAGCACAATCTTTCCAAAATTGTTGATCCAATACAAGGTCAACAAACTTTCTTGCTTTCACTTCTCTTGCATGTGGGGCTGATGTCCATTCTTTTGATATAACCATGGTACGAAGAGCATCTTTTTGCTTGTATAGACTTTGCAATGCAACAAAATTAGTAGCAAAGCGAGTAGGTGCTGGACGAAGTATCTCATGTCCACTTGTAAACTTTCGCATAAGAAACAGTGGGTGGCAATGGTTGTACAAATATCTAGTGATTTTAGATGCATGTGCTACGGCTGATTGCACTAATTCAAGTTTTCCCAAATCAGACAAGATCAAATTCAAGCAATGAGCAGCACAAGGAGACCAATATATTGAAGGAAACTCAGCCTCTAATTTCTTTCCAGCTAGAACCATGTTTGAGGCATTATCAGTAACAAAATGCACTACATTTTCTACTCCAACAAAACGCACAACATCACAGAATAATTTGAACAAGAAATCACCAGTTTTGGAGCTGGCTGTAGCATCCACAGATTTGAGAAATATGGTACCTTTCGGACAATACACAAGGAAGTTGATGAGAGTTCTCTTCTTTCTATCAGTCCAACCATCAGACATAATAGTGCAGCCACTATCCTTCCATGCTTTCCGATAGCCCTCAGCAAACTTCTTAGTGGCTTCAACATTCTTCACAAGCAAGGGACCACGCATTTTGTACATACTTGGCCCTTTGTAACCACTACCAATACTAGCAATTGCATCAATCATCGGTTGATAGTATCTAGAAGTAGTTGCATTGAAAGGAAGAGATGCATCAATAAACCATTTATTAATGAGTAAATCAACTCTTTCAACTGCTTCTTGAGACTGCAGCACACTCTTTATTGTTTGTTGATCACCTGGCTGCCCTCTAGATAAAAAGAATCTATCAGCTGCACGGTTTGAGTTGCTTTTGCTTGATGCAATAGCTTTGCCTTTTTTTGCTCGAGTGGATCGAGTGGCAGCGGCAACCTCTTGTGGTGATACTTCCACACAATCATCACCACTAGCACCACCAGTAGCACGGGCTGTATGTTCATCCGGTTCAACCGGCGGTCCGGTCCTGTTTTTTCCGGTTCAACCGGCGGTCCGGTCCGGTTTTTTAAACTATGCCCTTAACCCTATCTAACCTAACTGGCCAACTCCTTAACTATTGATGGGCCAGGCGGAGTAGCCAGCCGCAAGTATTGATGGGCCAGGCGCCAGTATTGATGGGCCAGGCGGCCAGCCGTACAACAAGCGCAAGGACGGCAAATAAATCGAAAATTACAAATCGGTCCAAAAAACAATAAAAAGCACCTCAGATGATAAAATTGCAAAGTGACCCTTCTCTCTGTCTGCATTATTACAAATTGTTTAACAAATCATAAAATTTAAAACAAGTTTTTAAAATGAAATTACATAAAACCTAGACCTCGCCTCTGCGCCTCCACATGTGCTCCACCAGATCTTGCTGTAATTGCTGATGAACTACTGGGTCTCGGATCTCCTGACGCGTTGCAAGGTAGGCAGTCCATGATTTCGGTACAGGCAGCCGCTCGCTCTCATCTGGATCGTCGCCCACGAAAGGACCCTGTCTGAAGTATGGCACCTTCTTCTCCTTGTCATCCACTGGATACTTCCGTTCGCTCTCAATGATCATGTTGTGCAAGATCACACAACAAGTCATCACCTCCCATATCTGATCTTTCGACCAGGACATGGCGGGATACCGAACAACAGCAAATCGAGCTTTGATCCCACCAAATGCCTGCTCTACATCCTTCCTGCAAGCCTCCTGGCACTTGACAAACCAAGCTTGAGCCGTGTTCGGCACCGGGTTTGAGATGGTCTTCACAAATGTTGATAATTTTGGATATATACCATCTGCCAGGTAGTATCCCTTGTTGTAATGGTGCCCGTTGATCTCGAAGTTCACCGGGGGAGCAGTACCTTTAACAACTTTGGAGAAGACAGGCGAGCACTGCAGGACGTTGATGTCATTATTTGATCCTGGCATTCCAAAGAAGGAATGCCAAATCCAGGTATCATACAAAGCCACTGGCTCAAGTACGACACTGCAACCGCCTTTGTTCCCTTTGTACATCCCCTACCAAGCAAATGGACAGTTCTTCCATTTCCAGTTCATGCAGTCGATGCTTCCTAGCATCCCAGGAAATCCTCTTGCTTCATTCTTGGCTAGAATCCGAGCAGTGTCTTTAGCAGTGGGTGATCGCAAGTACTCAGGTCCAAACGTGCCAATTATGGCTCTGCAGAACCTTTAGAAGCACTCAAGGACGGTGGACTCGGCCATGCGCAGATAGTCATCCTGCGAATCAGCTGGGGCTCCATATGCAAGCATTCTCAATGCGACCGTGCACTTCTGGAGCGAGGAAAAACCAACCGTACCGGTGCAATCCTTCTTGCAAATGAAGTAGTTGTCGAACTCTCGGACACCATGCACAATCTTGAGGAAAAGGTGTCGATTCATCCTGAAACGGCGCCGAAATGTCTTCTCGCCGTGTACTGGATCGTCGGCGAAGTAGTCGGCATATAGCATGCAATACCCCTCGGCACGCTGGCGTGCCTTGCTCTTGCGCCGACCTGGTGCCAAACTACCGCGCTTCGGCTGTGCATCGGCGTCGTACAGGCCAACCAGACAGGCGAGCATCAGCAAGTGCTCTTCGTCGTCGGCGGCGGCAGAGTCGGCTTCCTCGGCCAGCAGAACGGCGAGCATCTCCTCATCGTCGGAGTCCATCGAGGCAAAGCGTCGAACACCTCGCGGGCAGGGTGGACGCGGATGTGCGCGAAGCTTGATCGCGACGGCGATTCTCGGGTGGAGGCGGATGGGGCGGGGAGGGGATACGGCGGAGGTGAGTCGCCGCGGTGGTTGGCGGTGGTTTTGGTGGCGAGCTCGCGGCGGAAGGGAGGAGTCGGGGTGGCGGCGACGGGAAGAAGGAGATGAGGAAAGGACGAATATGTTGGTGGAAAGGTGCGTTCTCTCGCCGACAGGGGTGGCCCGCGCGGTTTTTCCCTTTTGCCGGCGCCCCCAGGCCGAACCCAGCCCGGATAAAATTTTGGCAAAATCCGACGAAAAACGAGGCCTTGGGGGGGTCCTGGGGCGCGACTACGGGATTTTTGGCCCACCGGCTTCGAAAAGTGCTCCTGGGGGGGCTTCGTGGGGGGACGGCTGGAGTTGCTCTAAGGGTGTGTTCGGTTCTGGGATGGGGTGGAATGGAATGGAACCATTCCATTCCCAGAACCCATTCTTGCGTTCGGTTGGAGCGAGGAACGGAATTAGGTGGTTCCCCAAAAGGGCATATTCCCTCTAGATGCGGAACCAACACGTCCGGCCGAATCGGTCGGACGAGGTGGAACGCACAGTGTCTCCCTCTAATTTAATCAAGTTTAGCTATAATTAATCAAGTTTAGCAATAATTAATTAAGATTAGTAATAATTAATCAAGATTAGGAATAATTAATCAAGTTTAGTAATAATTAATCTAGTTTAGGATATAATTAATAAAGTTTAGAAATAATTAATCAAGTTGAGAAATAATTAATCCAGTTTAGGAAATAATTAATCGAGTTTAGAAAATAATTAATCGAGTTTAGAATTCCATTGGAGAGCTTTCATACACTTATAGCTCTATGTGCATCCGTTGCATGGCAATCACTACTCCTCATACAGTGTCAACTACAAGACTTCCTTTTGTCTTGTGGTTACCCTCTCCACTGTTTGAGCCTTTCTTTTTGACCTTCCAAACCTCCATCATTATTCTCTTTGCCATAACATCATGGTGCTAAAGCCACTTCCTACTTGCACTAGTTGAGTAGACTTCGAAACAGTTGATTTGTGAAATAGATGGATTAGGACACTTGACTTGAGCTTGGCTATTTCCAATCTGAAGCTGATCCCGGCACTCTGCCGGAGGGGAGATCGATCCCGGAGGGCTCTTCATCGACATGCCTTCCTCCGGGATGATTTGTGAGTAGTCTCACCTTGGACTACGGGTCCATGGCAGTAGCTAGATGGTAGTCTCTCTCTCTTGTGCATCATGTCTTATGATCTTGTGAGCTGCCTAACATGATCAAGATCGACTATTGTAATGCTATGTGATGTGTTTGCTGGGATCCGATGGATTATGAAGTTATGTTCAGATTGTGCATGATTCTTATATGAGTAATTTATGTTCTTGCATGCTCTCCGATGTGCGTAGTTACTTTGGCCAAGTGATTGTGCGCATCTCCAAGAGAGGGTATTTATGCTAGATAGTGGGTTCATGCCCCCTTTTGTTCCTGGGCACGAGTGACAGAAACGTCTAAGGGCGAGGGTGTGTTGTTGCTACTAAGGGTAAAACAGCGGTGTTAATGTCTATTTTGATATTAGTATTGCTTACATCATGCACTTTACTTAATGCAATTGTCTGTTGCTTGCAACTTAATACCGTTGGGTGACAGGCTGGATAGCGATCCCACGGTGGACTATTTAGACAAAGACGCAGTTGGACTCAACGGTCTTTGTTCCTTGTCGTGATGCCTCCATAAATATTATCATGTCCTTTTTGTCATAGCTAAATTGGGTTTGTGTCATAATCTTGTCAATTGCCTAGCTGTAATTCGTTCACCCATCACATGCATATTTTATCTACTTGAGAGACTCCACTAGTGAACCCATGGCCCCCGGTCCATCTTTTTACATTGTTTTCAACCTCATTTACTTGCTTTTAATTATCATTACTCCTCTGGTCACTTTTCATATTTTATCTATTTCATCATACAATTAAACGCTTTGTGTTATGCGAGACCAGAGAGATTGACAACCTCTCCGCCGTTGGGGGCAAAGTATTTTGGTTGAGTGTGTGCAGGTCCACATCTGTTGAAGGTTAAGTGCCAGAGATCTTCAACATTCACCTCGTTGTTGATTTCAAAGTCCTACTGGTTTGATAAACCTCGGTTTATTAAACGAGGGAAAACTGCTACTAGCTACAATTCCGCCTTCGCTTGGGGCACCACCCGACTTATTAATATCCACCATCAAGTAGTTTTCTGGCGCCGTTGCCGGGGACTTTCGAGCTACAGCAAGGGGAGTCTCATACTCTCAATCTCTTTACTTTGTTTTTGTCTTGCTTGCTTTATATCTCGTTTAGTTTTTTCCTGTTTCAAAATTTTAAAACCCAAAAAAAAAATTAGTGTAATCTTTATTTTCGTTGTGTTAGTATGCTTAGTTATTTACTTGTTCTCAATGGTTAACTTCTTTGAAACTAGATCTTATTGGCAAGGCGGGTTCACAGAGGAACAAAAAGAATATTATAAGGAATACCGCTTGTCTCAAAAAGGGATACATTTATGAAAAATAATAAATCAACTGAACAATTATGCTAGAGATTTGTGCTTTAAATATGACATATCTTATTGTTGTGATGAATCTTTATGTTGTTTGAATTTTGAACACCTTCCTTTCCAATGTGCTAGCAATGATACTGAAATCTTAGCATCTTATGCTAAGGGAAACTATGATTTTTATGATGTGGAACAAATAGAAGAATTTGTTGCTTGGAAGGGTGCTTATGAAATTACTTCTTTGCTTGAAAATGTTGATGATAATCTGAAAGTTTTGCTATACTTAAATATTGCATGGATAATTACAAAGAAGATAATGCATTAATGCTTATATTACTGAATATCTTAAGGGTTTATCTCCCCCAGAGGAAGAGACTAATGCCATGCAGGAGCCTATGGAAGAAGAAATTGCTGAAATTGGAAGCTCATTAGATGAAAAAGAGGAGGAGAGTGACGAACAAAAGGAGGAAGAATGGACTAGCTACCCATCTCTACCTTCTAATGAGAGTAACTCTCTAACTCATACATTTTCCTTCCTCACAAAAGGAGAATGAATGCTATGATCCCATTGATTCATTTGAAACATCCCTTTTTGATAAAAATGATCTTGTTATTTATGATAATCCGTGCTATATTGATAAATCTTATGATAATCCTTTATTTGCTACAACAATTGATATGCATGATAATGAGGAGTTGTGTTTAGAAAGTTCATATGATAAAGCTCTTGATGATGGTCCTATATTACTTGATGATAAAAATTATAATGCTATTGAAAGTGGGTTTAATCCCACTATTTTTGAGATGGACCAAAATTATGTGCTTGTAGATCATGAAAAGCATGTTTTAAGTGATAATTATATTGTTGAGTTTGTTCATGATGCTACTGAAAATTATTATGAGAGAGGAAAATATGGGTGTCGGAGTTCTCATGTCACTAAAACACCTCTCTTTATGCTAAAAGTTTTGAAGTTGCACTTGCTTTGTCTTCCTATGCTACTAGCTTTATGCTTCAATGAATTATTTTTGTACAAGATGCCTATGCATAGGAATTGGGTTAGTATTAAAGATTTTTGGTATTTAATTCTTGATGCTCTCTTTTGTCAACTCTTATTCTTATGTGAGCATCATTGAAATTACTGGGCCTAGCTAAAAGGCGTTAAAGAAAAGCGCTTGTTGGGAGGCAACCCATCTTTTATTTTCAGTTTGCTTTTTGCTTTTCTTGAGTCATGAAGTTATTACCTCTGTAGAAACTTCATTGTATCTTTTTCTTTTAGTTTTTTGTGCCAAGTTTAGCCTCTAATGCATTGAAAGTGCGAGGTATTGTGTTGCTGTCCAAAAACAAATTATGTGCGCCTGTTGCACAAAAATCCTAAAATCGCCAGAATTTATCTTTTTCTGATAATTTTTTACAGAAAGCCTGAAGCTTTTATCTATCTTTCGTTAGTTTTAAGTTTTTTTGTTTGAGTTGCAGAAGTGCCTCGAAAAATTCGATCTTTACTGACTGTTCAGATTTTGACAGATTCTGCTTTTATTTTGCATTTGTCTCTATACCATCGTCATATGTGATACTCTAGGGGTGGAGTGCCACATTGAGTCTTAGTAAAATGTAGCTAATGTATAATAAAGTTGGTTTGCAATTTGTTATGAGTTGAACACATGTGCATTTTAAATTTATGAGCACTAACCCTCTAATCAAATTATGATAAGTTTTGTGTGAAGGGAGTTTTTAAGTTCCAAAGGAGAGGAATATGAAGAAATCGAGGATGGATCAAAGCTCAAGCTTGGGGATACCCCCATGGAACCCCCTCTGAATATCAAGAACTATCAAGAGTCAAAGCTTGGGGATGCCCAAGGCATCCCCTCATCTTCATCGACTATCATAAGGTCGTCTTCGTTGAACTTCGTTTTTATCACTTTACATATTATGTGCTATGCTTGGAGCGTCTTTTTTACTTTCAGTTTTATTTGTTTGTTTGCTGGTCATATCTTTGTTGGATCCTATCTTTATTTGTGTGGGAGAGAGACACGCTCCGCTTTTTCGTTTGAATACTCCTTTGCTTCGATTATATCTTTTTGAGTATTCTTAGCTATTGTTTGTTTTCTAGTAATCTCTCGCTTTTAGCTTTTATCTTGTTTAGAGCTTCTAGTTGTTAAGTTAAACTCTCTTGTTCTTCACATATATTTGTTGGAGAGTTGTTTTGGTTGCTTGGTTAATGTGTTAGATCGGAAAAATGCTATGCATGTGGCAGTAGTATGAAATAGAAAAAAACCTGCATAGTCTTGTAGATCACTATGTGGATAATTTGATACTCTTCAATTGTTTTGAGGCACTAAAATAACTAATGGTTAAAATGTGTTGGTTAATGGTGTTAGAGCTGATTAGTGGAGAGGTGTTATTAAAGCATGGAGCTGTACTTTTCTAAACTAAACAACCCAAGTCAACAATGCTAATGTGTCATGAATTCTACTAAGTTGAAAATAAGTCCCTAGTGGGTAGTTACTGCAACGGTCGGGGAAGCCAACGGGGCACTTGTGTCGCCGCCACGATCCCTCTCGGGGTGTCTCTAACCATTTGTGGAACATTGAAACTGCTAGTTGTTTGCAATATACGAAATGCATTGTGAGCTTTGGTTTTTGGCACTTCCACTTCCATATTTTGCTAGCCTCTTCGGTGCTACGCAATGCCCTCTCTCACATTGAGATTGGTGCATACTTCGCGAGTACATCCAACTCCGTGGGAGAACTTCATCCTGTTCTCCTACACATAAGCCAACTATCTTCCTAAAAACAGCCACCATACCTACCTACCACGACATTTCCATAGCCGTTCCGAGATACATTGCCATGCAACATCCATCATTACATTATGACTTGATGTCGTTCTTCATTATCATATAGTTTGCTTGATCATTTGAGTTAGTGTGCAGCGTGGCTTGCCACATGTTCTACATTTTTTATTTTTCCACACTACGATCGATCATGCATATCTTCTTTTATACATCATGTATTAGTCTTATGAGTTATGAGTACCAAAAGTGTGATGATCATCTTGTAAAAATAGAGTGTTGCCCCTACCTGTGAGCATATTGAAAAGAGTCCAAAGTGGCCACATAAAAGAGTCCAAAA
Organism: Puccinellia tenuiflora; assembly: GCA_012064385.1. Classification (NCBI taxonomy): domain Eukaryota; kingdom Viridiplantae; phylum Streptophyta; class Magnoliopsida; order Poales; family Poaceae; genus Puccinellia; species Puccinellia tenuiflora. The sequence goes on from QRDG01000336.1 coordinate 421,313, forward strand.
GAGACCAATGAGAGAAAATTTAAAAGAGCCATGGAGGCCACAATTAAAAAAAGAGAAATATAAAAGAGAGAGGGGGCAGCACTACTATCTTTTATTCCACACTTGTGCTAGTAGCACATACACTTCATTATAGAGAGTTTTCATGTTTTCATTTGTATAACTATGTGGGGAATTAACGTTATAGAACTTGGCTTGTATATTCCAAGGATGAGCCTCCTCAAGTGAGCTCTAGGTCTTCATGAGCAAGCAAGTTGGATGCACCCCCACTAGTTCCATTGGAGAGCTTTCATACACTTATAGCTCTATGTGCATCCGTTGCATGGCAATCACTACTCCTCATACAGTGTCAACTACGGGACTTCCTTCTGTCTTGTGGTTACCTTCTCCACTGTTTGAGCCTTTCTTTTTGACCTTCCAAACCTCCATTATTGCCCTTTTTGCCATACGGAAAAGACTTGCTACCCCCATGGGTAGCTACACACCCTAAGTTTGATCGAAACGTATATGCAATGGTAAAATGAGATTACTCAAGTAGACAAGAGGGATGTCACTAGTAGAGTTGGTAGAATTATTAAAAAGTATTTTGAAAGTTTTTCGAATTTTTTTTCATCCGCTGTGATTTTTTTAGTAAAGTTTGACCCAAAAGTCAACAAAAAGGTCAACTATGATAAAAAGCTAGAAATGACGACCAAAAAATATTTTTTAGAAAATTTCGAAACCAGTTTTGTACACCAAATATCCGTGTTTTACTAGGAAAACAAGCTAAAACGGATACATACGGCTTGCATCTCCGTATAACGCATGGGTGTGTAGCTACCCATGCGGGTAGCAAATTGTCTCTCTTTGCCATAACATCATGGTGCCAAAGCCACTTCTTACTTGCACTAGTTGAGTAGACTTCGAAACAGTTGATTTGTGAAGTAGATGGATTAGGACACCTGAATTGAGCTTGGCTATTTTTATGAATGACTAATTATATGCTTTGAAAAATGATTGATACTTTACATTGGAAACATAATTCACAATTCTTCTTCCTAAACCTTATGTATGGTTCCATGTCTCCAACGCACTTATTCATGAAAAAATTCTAGCATTTGTTAGCTAGCGTTTGTTAATCATTGTTTGCTTAATGTCAACTATAGACAATTGTTTTGTATCACCTTATTCACTTAATGTGCTTTGCATTACTATCTTGATCAAGATTGTGTTGGTAGCATGTCTCATCAAAAATTATTTGTTATCACTTACCTACTCGAGGACGAGTAGGAGTTAAGCTTGGGATGCTGATACGTCTCAAACGTATCTATAATTTTTGAGTGATCCATGCTAGTTTTGTGATATTGTCACATGTTTTTACTGTTATTTATATCATTTTTATGCATTTTGTCGAACTAACCTATTGACAAGATGCCCAGTGCCAGTTCCCTGTTTTTGCTGTCTTTTTGTTTCAGAAATTTACTTCTGGAAATATTCTTGGAATTGGACGAAAATTTACGTGGATTATTTTTACGCCAAGACGAAGACGGAGTCCGAAGGGCAGCCTCGGAGGCGCCCCACAGGGCGCACGTGGGTAGCAGCCGCGGCCTGGGGGGAACCCAGCGGGTGGGGCCCGCCCCTGCCCTGTGGGCACCTCCTCGGCCCCCTTCGACGCCTATAAAATCACAATTAACCTAAAAACGTCGAGGCGGCGATTATTTTCCAGAAACTCGACCCCGACGCGCCGTCACCAAGAACCCTAGTTCGGGGTCCAATCTGAAGCTGATCCCGACACTCTGCCGGAGGGGAGATCGATCCCGGAGGGCTCTTCATCGACATGCCTTACTCCGGGATGATTTGTGAGTAGTCTCACCTTGGACTACGGGTCCATGGCAGTAGCTAGATGGTAGTCTCTCTCTCTTGTGCTTCATGTCTTATGATCTTGTGAGCTGCCTAACATGATCAAGATCGACTATTGTAATGCTATGTGATGTGTTTGCTGGGATCCGATGGATTATGAAGTTATGTTCAGATTGTGCATGATTCTTATATGAGTAATTTATATTCTTGCATGCTCTCCGATATGCGTAGTTACTTTGGCCAAGTGATTGTGCGTATCTCCAAGAGAGGGTATTTATGCTAGATAGTGGGTTCATGCCCCCTTTTGTTCCTGGGCACGAGTGACAGAAACGTCTAAGGGTGAGGGTGTGCTGTTGCTACTAAGGGTAAAACAGCGGTGTTAATGTCTATTTTGATATTAGTATTGCTTACATCATGCACTTTACTTAATGCAATTGTCTATTGCTTGCAACTTAATACCGTTGGGTGATAGGCTGGATAGCGATCCCACGGTGGACTATTTAGACAAAGACGCAGTTGGACTCAACGGTCTTTGTTCCTTGTCGTGATGCCTCCATAAATATTATCATGTCCTTTTTGTCATAGCTAAATTGGGGTTGTGTCATAATCTTGTCAATTGCCTAGCTGTAATTCGTTCACCCATCACATGCACATTTTATCTACTTGAGAGACTCCACTAGTGAACCCATGGTCCCCGGTCCATCTTTTTACATTATTTTCAACCTCATTTACTTGCTTTTAATTATCATTACTCCTCTGGTCACTTTTCATATTTTATCTATTTCATCATACAATTAACCGCTTTGTGTTCTGCGAGACCGGAGAGATTGACAACCTCTCCGCCGTTGGGGGCAAAGTATTTTTGTTGAGTGTGTGCAGGTCCACGTCTGTTGAAGGTTAAGCGCCGGAGATCTTCAACATTCACATCGTTGTTGATTTCAAAGTCCTACTGGTTCGATAAACCTCGGTTCGTTAAACGAGAGAAAACTGCTACTAGATACAATTCCGCCTTCGCTTGGGGCACCACCCGACTTATTAATATCCACCATCAATGTTCAGATTTGAAAAATGTTCAAAGTTAAAAAATGTTCATATTAAAAATGGTTAATATTTTCAAAAATATTCATATATGAAAATGGTTTACATTAAAAATGAAAATAAAATAAATAAACAACAAACAAAAAGTAAAGAAATGACAACGGAAAATAAAAAACGGGCCGCACACGTGGGGGAGTGGTGCGGCCGATCAAAGCCCGATATGGGTTGGCCCACGCAGGAAGAGTTGCGGTCGAGCTGGTGCACCACCTCAATTTGAGCTATGCTTAAGGGATCCTGTCGTAGCTGTGGTGCGATTTGGACGTGGTGCGAGTTGTAGTTCTAGAAATTTTATGACGTCAAATCTCACTAAAACTGGGGTCAGGAATTTTTCATTTACTTTACAAAGTAATGGTACACTGGAAAACGCTACTAAGATATTTGCTACACTATACTCAATAGATATGTCTCCCGTGATATAAAAAAATGCAATTACGAAAAATAAGGAGACGTACATTTGTTCTCTAATTTTAGCCTATGTCTATACAGCAAGACAACTAACATAGTTTGCTACAAAATATATTAAAAATCATCACAAGATAAGGGTATTTTTAATGTATTTACAATATAAAAAGACTATATGTAACATTAGTAAAAGTGTATATTTAATTAACACAAACTAAATATGGGAAAGGTACACTTCATTAAGACTGTAATATAATAATAAAGTTATACGAAAATATAAAAGTTTAGTGTAAAGTATATTGGTTTAACTCTGTTTAAATTTAGGACTATGTACACTGATCAAGTCAATAAGGATTTGGTTAGAAATCTCTTTCTTTCTTAATCAGTAAGCATGTAATCATATTGACTATATATCGTTGGCCTACAAGACTTTGCACAAGCGTGCGGACGCAACGGCATAAGGTTCCGTAAATCATTATATGGTATATGAGCCGTGTTCTAACTCTACCACCACAATGTCCCAAACAATCTCCGAGAACAATCTTCAAGTTGCGTCGTTTGCGGCAGAACAACGTGAGCACTCCTGCCATACATCCACGAGGACTACGGGTGCCCGGACGACGGCAACTGAGTTCCGCAAAGAGAACAAGGACGAGGACGCTGCAACTGAGTTTCTTTTTCTTTCATAGAATGTGCTCGATTACTGTTGATGTGATCGTGCGAAATTTATGTTATTTCCATGTATGTTTCTTTCAGCCTGTGTGCGCTACTTAAAACACATCTGCTTTGTTAGTAATTTTTTCTTCGGTCAAGGTTAGTTTCTGCCATCCGATTAGCTAGATAGCAAAAAGATTTTTATTTACATTGGTTTTCGGGTACAGTGCACTCTACTTATTACAACATGTATTACACTGTAATATTAACATCTCTCGGGTCCTGCGAATGGGCATACGCCCGCTGCGCCATCTCCTCGCAGACCACCGCCACCACCGCCGTGGGGAGGAGTGTCGTGTTGCTAAAAATCCTCCGGTTGCGCTCTTTCCATGCCCCCAAATTGTATAGATGAAGGCTCCACTTTCCTTCCTTCTCTGCTCCTTGGGCATGCCCATATTAATGTCCTCCCAAGTCCCACCACAAGTTGATTGTGCGGCCGGCTGTTGGAGAGGCATTTCCCAGGTTGCCGTCAGTTAAAAAGATCTCCTCATCATACCTTGGTGGTGAAACTGCAATCAAGGAGGAGAGGTTGCACCGTCTACTGTTGGATCCTGCATAGCTTGCAAATGGGATCATGCGGCCAACCCCGGATCGCCAAATTGCCCGAGGTCAGAACCTTCCCATGCAGCACGAGCCAAGCAAAAAAAAACCACATTTGGGTTCCACATGAGCTTTCCACACCTTATCGGTCCTGAACGGAGCACATGTACCCAAAAATGTCATATGTACGCCGAGGCCGTCGAGTAGACTCCGGACGCCGTCCATCTCTAGGTTACTTACTTACTGTGTCTTGCTGTGCTTGAAGGATTATCCTGCGCAACACTGACCATAGCTTCAGCCTCCAGGGATTTCTCCATTTGGATCGGTGTGGAAAGGTGCACAAGCACCTTCATTCAGTTCATGTTGGTGAGCTCCTTTTGGACCGTCCGCTGCTTGCGCGTGGCTATGGCGAAAAGCTCCGGATATTGCGTCTTCAAAGCCCATCCCAGTCTCCATCTAGCATGCCAAAGGAGGCAACGGCTATCATTCCCAATGGATATATCAGTGGAGGAGCGGAACAACTCCATATCCGCAGCGTAGCAAGGCAGGGCTGATCCATGCCATGGTCGTGATGGGTCGGTCCATGCATGCGCACCATGACCATCTGATCCGCATAGCGCATCCAAATTTCTCCATGTCGAAGATGCCCAGCCCACCAAGAATTTTTGGCGACAATCGGTAGGCTCACTTAGGCCTACGTGTCCGTCGTGGCATTTGTGTGTTCCTATGAACAATCGCGTAGCCCCTTTACACACGGGGGTGTGAGTTGTCTACATACTTCCTCATGGGTTTTTTACCGACTATCGTGTTGTCTAAATGTTCGACCGTACATTCTCTACCAACGTGTGCCGAAACCATGTTGTCTGGTTGACCGTCGTGCCCTGGGGGGGGGGGGGGGGGGGGTGAAAGTAGGGTCTCGTTCCATATACTTTTTTTTAAATGAGGTAAATTTGAGTTCTGTGTCATTCCATTCATTGGAGGAAGCAACTGGTAGTGGCCGCAGCAATGACATAGGCACTAGGCAGCATCTCTCTTGCTTTTTTTCTGTCATGCATTAAGCAAAATCAGATCCGAGTAAAATTTTTCATTTCCAGCTCGTTCAGTCCACGTTAGTCCACCAACCGCCTCTTGACCGATTACTTTAGTCCACGTTCAGTCCATGGGCAAGTGTCGATGCGCTAGTAGTGTCTCAGGAACCGAAGAACCAAGCATACAGCCAACTTTCACTACTGCTTGTTGCGCCAACAAAAAGGATTTGCGACTGGATCGCAAGAGGTTTATCTCTCACCGTCAGTGGCTCTTTGATTTCCTGGCTCGCTCAAATGAGCTTCAAGCTACAACCTTAGCTGTTGTTTTCTGGCACATTTGGGAGGCCCGAAACGATGCTAGGAATTCAGAAGTTAGGCCTAATCCGCAACGGACATGCGGTAAGATTTTATCCTATGTTGACCTGATCAATCTGCATCTTCTCAAACAGCCTTCGGTTCAGAGGTGTGACTCCAGTTCTTCAGCTACGAGATGGACTCCACCGCCGCCGGGTTCGTTTCTTGTTAACTCAGATGCAGCGATCTTTCAGTCCAGCAACAGGATGGGGGCAGGAATTCTCATTCGGAATCATGATGGGAACTTCGTGGCAGCTTGCCGCCACCAGCTCCCTGGCCTGGCAAACCCCGAGTTCGCTGAAGCTCTCGCTCTTCGTCGAGCGGTCTCCTTCGCTCGCCAGGAAGGAGTTGACAGAGCCGTCTTCGCCTCAGACTGTCTCTCCCTAATTCAGCGACTCAACTCACCTGTGCTGGACAGGTCAACGATGGGCATCGTGGTGGATGGCATCAAGGACCAGGCCCGTGACTTCACATCGGTCTCTTTCGTCCATGTGAAAGGATTTTCAATGAAGCAGCGCATCTGTTAGCTAAGTCGTGTGATAGTGTGTTATCTAGTGATGTTTTTCATTCTGTTCCGGAGTTTATCCGGCGAACCTTGTGTATTGATGTGATTTAATCAATAAAGCGATGTTTTCTGTCAAAAAAAACAAAAAGGAACAACCCCTGAGAAAGAAAGTTCGCACGCACTACGACGTCTGCGCGCGCGCGTGCCGGCGGGAAGTGCTCCAAATCGAGGCCGCCGGCCCACATCCATTCCCATACACAATGTTTTCGTCCCGTTTCATACCCACTGCTACTACTACGACTCGTACTCCTCTCCGATGCTAGCCCAGTGGCCGCCATTGCTGGGCCAAGAGAGAGCCGCCGACCCGTACGTGCGCTGCGTATCTGCTCCTCCTGCCTCCTTGCCTTTCCGGTTACTATCCGTCTCCATCTCCTTACCTTTTCTCTTTTTGTTTTCGTGGTTCTTTTCTTTAGTGACTGTGGGCTCTTCTTTTCACATATTTGGATATTCCAACACCGTTTGCTCCCTCCCTCCTTCCTTCGATCCCCTCTCCCTGTCTGTCTCTGCCAAAAATGCAAAAGCCGGTGCCTTTCTCGTTGGCCTTTTGCGGCCTGGCTGAAAGACCTGGCCAGACTAGTGGAACTGACTGCCAGCTTCTTTTCACCCGGTCTCTTCTCGTTTCACTTTCAACGCCGATCCACTAACAATATGCAGTACTGTGAATGAAAGCGTAACGTCTCCCCGTTTACCGATGATGGATGTGCATGTCTGGTCTCACCATGACACTGATGTGTACACTGTGTAACGGAATGTAGGTGCTGTATCAGCCAGTATAGACGTAGGTGCAACTCTGTCGTGGCCGTGGGCGCCAAGCAAAAGCAAAGACTACACTACTACTCCCTCTGTTTTTTATTATAAGACGTTTTACGATTTTCGGACATAGTGCAAAAAACGTCCTAATGACGTGTCTGTCCCCACAAGTTCCCTTAAATTACACACAGTACCCTCCCGCAATGATACAAGCGAACCGGTCATTATACTGTAGCTAGTTTAAAATTTGAATCATCCATCGTCCCCGCAGATCGCCCCCGCACAGGCGCGCGTCGCTAGCGCCTCCGGAGCATCGCCAGCTCCTCCGCACCTCAGCCCCAAGGTCTCCGGAGGCGCTGGTGCTCAAGATCGCTGGCGTAGCTCCAGGTCCTCCACGTCCAGGCCCAGCTCCTCTGCGCCTCAGCCCCAAGATCTCCAGAGGTGCTGGTGCTCAAGATCGTCGGGCTCCAGGTCCTCTGCGCCTCAGCCCCAAGATCTCCGAAGGTGCTGGTGCTCAAGATCGCCGGCGTAGCTCCAAGTCCTCCACGTCCAGGCCCAGCTCCTCTACGCTTCAGCCCCAAGATCTCCGGAGGTGCTGGTGCGAGGTGCTGGTGCTCAAGATCGCCGGCGTAGCTCCAGGTCCTCCACGTCCAGGCCCAGCTCCTCTACGCTTCAGCCCCAAGATCTCCGGAGGTGCTGGTGCTCCAGGTCGGCGGCGTAGCTCCAGGTCGCCCAGCCCCTCAACGCACAAGATCGCCACAGCCACAGGTCCTCTGCACCCCAGCCCCTGAGCATCTCTGGCAAAGTTCTCACCCCAGCTCCTCGGCGCCAAAGTTCCAGATCCTCTCCGAGCAGGTACTCACCCAGGTCCTCTACGCCAAAGCTCGCCGGTACCCGAGGTCATTTCCGACACAGCTACTCGCCTTGGGTCGCCGCCGCCGCCCCAATTCCTGATCAAGTTGTCATATCAAATTAGTACAGATCAAGTTGGCACATGATGCACATGAAATTCAGTAACCTATCAAGTTGGAACATCAAATTTCAGTAGCAGATCAAGTTGACACATCAGATTCAGTAGCAGATCAAGTTGACACATCAGATTCAGTAGCAGATCAAGTAGCACTAGCAGTAATGGAAAATTTGGACCTGAACATGCCAGCACGTGAAATTGCAATGCTAGATCTAAACCTGACACCACCTCAAGAAGAGGAGGTCAACATACAAGAAGAGGTCAACATACAAGAGGAGATCGACATACAAGAAGAGGATGTCAACATACAAGAAGAGGTTGTCAACATACAAGAAGAGGACCTCAAGATGACAGGTGCTTAGTTTAACTTTCATTAGGAAGCATGCAAGTTTAAACTTCAGATTAAAAACATGCAAGCAAGTTAAAATTTCCTAGAATTTCAGTTCAGTAGGAAACATGCAAGGAAGTTAAAGCAAGTTGTTAGGAAATTTCAATATTCAAGCAACTGAAAACAATATTGCAAGCAAGTTCAGTCTGCTTTTCCTAATGTTTGCTTCCTTATTGCAAGCAAGTTATGAAACATGCTCTTGAGTACATCATCTCTATAGAGTTTCAGGAAACAAGCAGTTCAAGTTTCAGGACATGCATTGCTTGCAGGACATGCATTACTTGCAGTTGTAGTACTTGCACTTGCAAGCATGGCAATATTGTTACCCCTGCATTTCTTGCAAGCATGGCAATATTGTTACCCCTGCATTTCTTGCAAGCATGGCAATATTCATGGTCAAGGTTGAAATTTCCAAAGTTCTGTGTACTAAAATCTCTTACATGAACAGCAGAAGAGGATGGCATCATACTCCGAGGAGGCAATGTTGATCATCAAATCGAAGAAGATGATGGCATGAATGTCGATGACAATGCTGGTGGTGTGGCTGCAGGTACATAAATTGGAGTATTAGCATACAGTTTCAACAAGAATTTGAGCAAGTACAGTTTCAGCAAGAATTTGAGCAATTACAATTTCTTATTGTTGCTCCTGCTACTCAAGCTACTGTTAGTAGGTGTGCAGCAACATTTATTTTTGTTTTATTTCCTATTGTAGGTGTACAACCCAAGAAAACCAGAAATTCACTCACTGATCAACAAAGGTATGCAGCTTACGTGGCAATGCACACCTTGTGTATGAACCAAGGAGGCAAGTTTAAAAGGAAGGACAAGCAAGGAATTGCAAACTTTTTCAAGGCAGACATTCAAATCATACAAAGAATATGGAAAGATGCGATGCGACAAATCGCACAAGGTTTAGAAGTGGATGTTGCAAGCAGAAGAAAGGGCAGATGTGGAAGGAAGCCACTAGAAATCGATTTGTCACTAATTCCCAAAATTCCACTCAATAAGAGGTCAACCATAAGGTCCCTTGCTTGGCAGCTGAAAGTCAACCCTTCAACTCTATACACAAGATTCAAACTCAAGCAGATTCGAAGGCACACAAGTTCACTAAAGCCTGTTCTAACAGAGAAGCACAAGAAGAACAGGGTTCAGTTCTGCCTAGGTATGGTTGACGAAACTACGACAAGAAATGCACATCCTCTTTTCATCAACATGCACAGAATTGTGCATGTTGATGAAAAGTGGTTCTATATGACCAAGGATAACAAGACATACTACTTGCTACCTGATGAACAAGATCCAACCAGACCAATACCTAAAAATTGCATTGGGAAAGTCATGTTTCTTACTGCCGTGGCTAGACCACGATACGACAGTGAAGGTAACATGACCTTCGATGGAAAAATAGGAATTTGGCCGTTTGTAAAAGAGGTTGCAGCACAAAGAACAAGTGACAACAGGGCACGGGGGACACTAGAGATCAAAACACTAATAGTGAATAGGGAGGTGATGAGGGAGTACTTCATAGAAAAGCTGCTACCCGCAATTCAAGCTGTTTGGCCTGAAGAAGACACAGGACAAACTATTTTCATTCAACAAGACAATGCGACACCGCATATCTTGCCTACTGACCCCGCGTTCATGGCAGCTGCGACCAATACCGGACTGAACATCCAACTGATGCAGCAGCCAGCCAACAGCCCAGACTTGAACGTCCTTGATCTAGGGTTTTTCAGGTCAATCCAATCTCTAACAGATTCTCTAAGCCCCAAAACTCTCCGAGATCTCATTAAAGGTGTGGAAGATGAATTTGATGCATATGAATCTTCCAAGTTGAATAAGATTTTCCTAAGTCTAATGACCTGCATGCTTGAAATAATGAACAATGATGGAGGAAATGAGTATTCGATACCTCATGTGAATAAAGCAAAGTTGGAAAGGCTTGGCCAGCTACCCTCAAGGATTTGTTGTCATCGGGAAGTTTATGCAAGAGCTCTACAATTTGTAGGTCAGGATGTGCACTAAATTCATGTTTGTGTGCTACTGAAACTGTGTGTAAGTTAGTAGAACAAGCTACTGTACTTGTATCTGTTGTATCAGAAGTGCAGAGCAAGCAAATGCACATGCTACTGTACTTGTATCTGTTGTGTATTGTACTTGGAGTATCTAAAGTAGTTATTTTTCGTGTATCTACTTGGAGTATCTGGTTATTTCTTGTGTATCTTAAGCAAACAGTGCAAGCACTACACTACACTGGAAGCAGTGCTACTCTAACACACACTGGAAGCACACTGCAAGCAAATGCAAGTAAAAGTAGTGTTTGCTAGCAGCAGTTAACAACAGTAAACGCAGAGGCCTGTAACTGAATCAAGTTCAGTAAACGCAGAGGAGAAAAAGATTGACGTACGGGCATCACCTTCGGTGTTGCTGTGGAGGCGAGTGGTGCCCACGTCGTGGTCGATGGCGGCGACAAGGAGTGCTGCGTCATGAACGAAGCGGTAGCGCGAAAGCAGCAGGGAGGCTAGGAAGTGGGAACGCGAGCGCGCCGCTCGGTCGAGCCGCCATGAACGAGGGGGTAGATCGAGCGACCATGAGGACGACGGAGTCTTCACCCGTATCCGCCGCTCTGGTGCTCCGACACCACTCCAGGTCCGTCGCTCGGGCGCTGCTCCACATCCAGCACCTCTGTCGCCAGATCCAGCGCCAGAGCAAGCAGATCCAGCGCTGGCGCAGGTAGATCGAGCGCCTCCGTCACCGGCGATAAAAATGAAGTCTTTGCCACAGATTCGTGGCGCACGCGGAGTGTGAGGTGTTCGAGAGAAAACGGTGTGGTGGGGGAGAAAGGGGCGGTGGGGAGCGGTGGGGGGAGGCGGCGGGGACGGTGAGGAGCCAGAGAGCAAGAGGGCAACGGCGACGGCGGGGAGCGAGAGGGAGCGGTGCGCGTCTGCGCGAGTGGACGAGAAGGAGAGCGAGTGGGGACTGGGGAGCGCCGTGCGTGTCTGCGCGAGGGTAAGACGGGAAAGTCAGAAAAATTTTGTACATGACAAAAGTTGTACACGAAAACGTAAAACGTCTTATATTTCTAAACAGCGGGAGTAGCTACTAGTAGTATAGAGTATAGTAGTAACAGTATGAGTGTAGAGGTGGAACAATGGCCGCATCGATCGGTCAGTCCGTGGGTTGGCCGGTCTGTTAGGCGCGCGCAACTGCAACGAGTACTCCTGAATTCCCGATCCATCCCATCGTGATGTAACACTTGCACTGGCCGGAGCTGGGATTAGTCAATTAGGTGGACGTACGGCCATATATACTAATCTGACTTGCACATCACTCATTTACTCCCTACTTATGCCCTTGCGCAAGTTAAGGCCCCAGTTTAACATGCTTGTCATCTTTAGTAATCAAAAGCTGTTTTAGTCAAACTAATAGATGTATAAGCCTCAAGTCTGAACGAAGACTTAGGGCGTGTTTGGTAGCCCGGGCCAGCAGAGAAAATCTCCCCTCAGCCCACTTTCACGTGTTTGGTAGCCCGGTTTGACGACCTGGGCAGTGCCCACCTGACCCGGAAAAGGCTCCTCAGCCTGGCTGAGGAGAGAAGCCACAATCGAGCTTCTCTCGCGAACCCGGCTCGCTTCGCCCGGCCCCCGCGTGCGCCCTCCGCCCCCAGACCTTCACCCCCACCTTTCTCTCCCTCTCATTTCTTCTCAACCTCTCCTCTCTCCCTTCCCGTGCTCCTCTCTCCCCAACCCGACGCCGCCCTGCTCCCTTCTCCCGACGGCGCCGATCGCCGTAGAGCTCCTCCAGCACGGCCGCGGAGCCGAGCTCCTCCAGAGCCGCCGCGGAGCACCGTCCCTCCTCCTCCTCCTTGCGCCCTATCCCTCCTGGCGCCACCGAGCTCCTCCAGAGCCGCCGCGGAGCGCCGTCACCTCGCGCCGCGCAGCTCCGCCCACCTCGGCCTCCCCCCGACGCCCTGCGCCTCCGCCCAGCGCCGCCGTCCACGCTAGACCGGGCCCCGTTGCCCTGCGCCGCCTCGCGCCTTGCGCCGCCGCGGACGGCCACGAGCACTGCAGCCTCGCGCCGCCGCGGACGACCACGAGCACCGCAGCCTCTCCTTCCCTAGCACCGGCGAACTCCGCCCCCGTTTCCTGCCCTCGCGCCGCCACGGACGACCCAGGCGAGGCTGCCGGTCCGCTCGTCCGCTCGCCCGACGCTGTTGTCCTCCTGCCCGTCCGCCTCTTCCTCAGCCCGGCGCCGCCCACTGTCGCCAGAGCCTCCCAGCGCCGCCCACCGCCGCCTAAGGCTCCTTCCTCGCGCCCAGCGCCGCCTAGCTCCGGCCAGCTCGCGTCCAGCGCCACCTAGCTCCGGTCATGGACGATGGGAGTGGTGTGAGGACCTGATCGCTTTTTAGGTTTTCTGTTCAGGGACCTGATCGCGTTTAAAAAAAATTTGGCATGGCTCAGAGCATACAGGCTACCAAACATGGTCTCCACTCAGCCCAGCTTAGCTTATACAACCTACCAAACAGATAGAGTAAAACAATTTGTATGTGGTCAGCATAGCTGGAATGGGCCGGGCTGTGTTGAGATAGAGCATACGGGCTACCAAACACACCCTTAGACTTGGCAGCAGATAGATCACTTTCGGAGTCGCAAAGCTTGGCATGCAGCATCATGCACCTAAGCTCGGCCTCGACGAACGGAGCACCCTTCTCTTTCTCGCCGTCCATCTTTGGGGGCGATGACCGAGAAGGCCGCCGGAGATGATGGCGATGGATTTCGTTTGGGAATGAGTAGCTTGTCCCAGGCTCCGAGCATGCATGCATGCATAATTGCATATACGCAGCTCACTGGACGCCATCATAACCTTGATCATGAGCTACCTATAGCTTTGTCTCGGTACTGGCAGGGGATCGAGCAAGCCAAGGTTAGATTGCGATGTCTCTTCTGCCTTCTTGTTTGCCATCATGGGCGTGGTTAGCACTGCAATGCACCAGAACTAATCAACACGTTATCATTAAGGAGCATAAGGGCATCTCTAGCCGATCCCTTAAAAATGGTTAGAGGAGTAAAAGTACTGTTTTTCTCCTCTAACGTTCACCTAACCGAACCACTGTAACGTTTAGTGGAGTAATTTTTTTTAACTCCAGCCACGTCCCAACTCTAAAATATACTCGACCGGGGTCGTCCGGAGTAAAACTTCTCACATCTCCCACTCGGCCGCCGTTGTCCCCCACTCGGCCCGGCCACTCCGGCGCCGCCCTCCGTGCCTCCGCCGGCCTCCACGCGCCACCGCCGACACCCCGTAACACCCTCCGCACTCCTAACCACTTCAATTCAGTCGCCGTTGCTCGGCTTCGTCAGATTCGACGAATCTACGACCGCTTCTGCCATCGTCGGATTCGACAACCACGGTCGTTGTTGACGCGTTTGTCCGTATCTGTCCCCAACCGCTTTGCGCTGCCTCTGAATATATCTTCTTCCTCTAGGTGCTCGCACTTTGCCATTCAACCGACCGTCGGTCGTCCGGCTCGACCCTCGCGCGGCAGCTCGTCGGCCAGCCGCTACCAATCATTAAGTGTGATGATTGCGAGCGTTTGGTGCAACAATGGGTCTCGAACACGGAGAAACATTCCAGATGGATTTCTTTTCAAGTGTGAAATACATAAAGTAGTGCAATTTTATATCATTGTTCTTCGATTCGGTGCAATCTGAAACTCAATTGTTTGCTTTATGTTATGTAGAAAGGTTGCATATTTTGGAATTGAAAAGAATAGTACATTGATTAGTAGGAATATACTAGATGTTGGTGCATTAGTTGCTAGATGACACAATATCGAAGATTGAGGAAACGGAGAAGGAGATTTGCCAGATGTGCAAACTAGAGAAGTCAAAGGAGAAGAGCAACAATGTAGACAATAGTTATAAGGAGATGGAGAAATGATTGATCGGACTTGTAGGAGCTATGAAGAAAGTTGTGTTCCTACAAGCGTGTAATTTTTCTTGTATTTTTTTTCTATCAGCAAAGAACTAGTGAAGTATGTGACCAAGATGTCGTTTAATTAACTAATTGAGTATCGTACTTAAATTATTCTCTTTTGAGGTTAACTATAGGGGATCAGTTAGAACAACATTTTTTAGAGTGCAAATATACCACTCAAAAAATAAGGGAAACACTTGTGATCACCCGGGGGATGACGTCCCGCGATCCTCCGGTTTGGCTGCGCGACGCGTGTCTCATAAAGCGATAGACAGGCAGGCATCGAACTGTTTGGAGGCCCACCAGCACGGCGTTATCCTTTCCCGGCCTTATTTCTCGTCCACTCGTTCCTCCCTACGTCCGTTCTCCATTTTTCCTCTGGATTTGCTCCGTTGCCGTCGATGTCGCCGCCCGCACCGCCAAGTGCTCTGCGTTCCCAAGGTCGAGCCCATACCTGGCGCGGGGCGAGGCTCGGTGTCACCCGCGTCGGGCGAGCTGCGTGAGCAGCGCCCGCAACACGAGTCTGTCTTCGTCGTCGTCTCCGGGCTGGGTGGGCGCTGCTCCGAGATTGGCCCCCAAAGCTACCAAGGGCAGACGACCCTGCTCTGAAGGTTGGCCACCCGTGCTACCAAGGGCGGGCAGCGTTGGTACGCCCGGTGAGCGGTGGCCACCGGTGCTACATGGAGGAACTGTTGCGAGAGTGGCGGTGCTCCCATGAAAGGTCACCGGTGCTGTTGAAGGGGAGCGGCAGTGCTGTCGAAGGAGCGCGACGTTGCTCCCGTCGAAGGTCGCTGGTGCTGTCGGAGGGGAGCGGCGGTGCTATCGAAGGAGAGCGATGATGCTCCCGTCGAAGGTCGTCGGTGCTGCCGAAGGGGAGCGGTGGTGCTGCCCAAGGAGGACGGCGGAGCTACCGGCCATGGGCGACGGTGCTACCAGTCGAACGTCGAGGTGCTGCAATTGCAGGCCGGCGATGCTACCACCGGTAGTCGACAAGCCTATTTGCGGCGATCGACGGTGCTGCAAGTGCTGTGCCACGGTGGTGCTGGCAGGATTTTGAGATGCTGCCGGCGATGCTACTATGGGTGAATGGAGATGCTACCACGGAACATCGGCGTTGCTGCAAGCGCCTACCATGGTGTTGTTGCATCGGCGACGCCGGCGTCGGTGTTCTCCGACGACGTCCATGGCTGACGGAGGAGTGTGCCGGCGTGCACACGAATGGGGGGAGAAAGAAAAGTCGTGAGAGATGCTGCGTCGGCGACGCCATGTAGCGGTTCTCCGGTGACAGCCGTGGCTCCGGCGATGGCCCGTGCCCTACACCTAGACGCTGCTTTGAGCACTGGGCGGTGGTGCGGTGGGAGTTGTAGGCGAGCGGCCGTGCGTCGACCAAGCTGAGCACCGATGGTTAGAAGTTGGGGATTTTTTTCCCATCGTCGTGCGCGTGCTGGTAGGACGGGTGGTTTCTGGCGGAACAGTTGGGACACGTGTCAAGCGCTCCATCCGGGAGATTTTTACCCCAAATCCCTCGGGGACGCTCAGCACTGCCCAAAAAATAAGGAGCTATATAAGGGCTAAATTTTGAAGGACTCTCCCTATGTGTCTCTGCCAAAAATGCAAAAGTCGGTGCCTTTCTCGTTGGCCTTTTGCGGCCTGAAAGACTCCCAGCACACTGGTGCACCCCTAGTGGAACTGCCAGCTTCTTTTCACCCGGTCTCTTCTCGTTTCACTTTCAACGCCCATACCTCCACGAACCGTGAAAGAAAGCGTAACGTCTCCCCGTTTACCGATGGTGGATCTGCATGTCTGGTCTCACCATGACACTAATGTATTCCATGTACGCATGCATATATTGTACTACTCCTGTCTAGGTGTTGTATCAGCTAGCAATTCAGCAGTAGTATAGCTAGCTAGCTACTAGCTGTAGCCAGTGCAACTCTCTCGTGACCGTGGGCGCCAAGCAAAAGCAAAGACTACACACTACTCCACTAGTACAGTGTATTCGGTTTGAGCGTAGAGGTAGAAAATGTCTGGCAATGGCCGCATCGATTGATCAGTTGGCCGGTCTGTTAGGTGCAACTGCAACGAGTACTCCTGAATTCCCGATCTATCGTGCGTGATGTAGCACTTGCACTGGCCGGCTTGACTGGGACCTGGGTTTAGTTAATCCGATCGGTGCTTCACCACATATAACCGTACACTCTAATCTGACTTGCACATCAGTCATTTACTATTCCCAACAAGGCTTCATTCGCAGCCTTGCATGGATCAAGCCGTATATCTTGCGCAAGTTAAGGTCCTAGCCTTAATTTAACATGTTTTTTTTTTCTTTTCGAAATGGAGGTTGAACTCCCAGCCTCTGTATTAAAATGATACACATATTTTTTTTATATTATTACAAGGAAATACATCGATCAACCGAAAATCACCTTTCCTACAAACATGATGAAGGGGGTGGACTAGTCGAAACCGTATGTCCTGACCTCACGCACCTACGCCTAAAACTGGTGGTCTCACCAAGCCGCCAACGGCGAGCCGGGAGCACAAACCGGTACTAAAGACCATCAGCGCACCACATGCGTACACTCAAAAGTTGTTGCCGCCGTGTTTCACGAACCCATCTTCAGGAGTAGTCAACGCAGTGACCTTGTTAGGCCCACCGTCGACGACACCATGACGCCAGGCAACACAATCGTCCTCCATCAGGGCTCCACCCCCACTCCCTTAGGCATTTTTTTTAATTTCTCATTATGATATGTAATACCCTCTTTACTTTTATTCTGGAGACTTTTGAACATGTGGTGGCTGTGTGCATCTTAGCTATGCAGAGGCCGGGTGTAATGCTTAAAATTGTTTAAGTAATAAAATTCCCTTTATTGAAAAAAAATCAAGGCTCCACTGCCCCATGCCGCGGAGACTCGCCGCCTTCGATACGGAAGACAACACGCCGCTACGTCCCTTCCAGCCAACACCTACTCCAAAAGCGATGTCTCTAGGTGGGAGAACAACGTCGCGCGCCGCCATCATCCGAACTGGGAGACCCATATCTGAAGTTTCCCCCGGAACAGCCCAGGCGAGAAGACGAGAGCTGCAACAATGGTGCCTTCAACAAGGTAACGACGTCAAGACGCCGCCATCGCCCACCATGACTGAAATCGGTGTTGCTTTCCCCGGCAACCTCGCCTTCCCGAACCCGCCGCCGGCAAGATCGCCACAAAATGTGAGGTCGCCGCCGCCGCCATCTCCAATCCGTAGGTCCGGAAGGCTACAGTTCTTCCATATCTAGCGTCTTCAACGTCGGGGATAGCTCTACCGCCACACAACTCCTACGACGAACCTGGGCTTGGGATTCCGTGATCCGCCGCCCGTAGGCGCCGCCTCCTAGCCAAACATCCTCGACGGAAGGGCATCTCTTCACCGACGAGAGAAGCGGCCGCAGGAGGTCGCGCCGCCGTTCCAAAACACTGCCAAGCGCTGCCCCTCCCAGCCATGTCACGGTCGCCCGAGGGCCCCGCCGTCCTCTTCATCAGCGGCGCGGGGGTTAACTGATAATTGAAAGTCTCAACTAAACTAGCTAAACAAAATTGTCGATCAAGGTCCGGCCGGAGAGTTGGCAGCAGATCCCTTTCGGCCTCGTTCGGTAGAGGTGTCTTGACAGGTTTTTCTGGGTATTATCCCGGCCCAATTAAAAACACGAGAAAACACGAATGGGCCGTTCGGCAGGCCGGTCTTGACCGGGCTCAGCCCGAGAAAACCCCACGTTACACATCGGGTCAACGTGTATTCGCGACACTCCACCCCCCTCGCGTCTTGGACGTTGGCGGTGCTCGCAGCGACGCCTTGATCTCCCTTCGCGCCGTCATCGCTACCTCCGAGCTTCTTCTGCCGCCGCCGCCGCCGAGCTTCATTCGCCGCCCTCTTCTCCGAAAACCTGGCTTTTTCTCCCGTAAGTCCACCTCATCCCCTCCTCTCCCTCCCATGTACTAAGATGATCCCTGTGTACAGAACGGACAATTGAGCTAGAGGATTGGGGTGGAAGTGGATTAAGGTGAAATGAAGTGGATTGGGTGTCACATGTGTTTTCACCAAACCATGTGTAGTTTATACACACTAATCCCCTCCACACCACCTGTGCCGAACAAGGCCTTCGGAGTTGCAGAGCTCCGCAGCATCGATCACTGACTAAGCTTGGTCTCAACGGAGCGCCGTTCTCTTTCTCGATGTACGTTGAAGTGCAATGATTCGTCGAGATTTTTGGGGGAGATGATCGAGAAGGCCAGAGACGATGGCGATGGATTTCGTTTTGGAATGACTAGCTAGCTTGTCCGAGCATGCATGCATATATGCAGCTCATTGGACGCCATCATAACCTTGATCATTTGCTACCTATAGCTTTGTCTCGGTACTGGCAGGGGATCGAGCAAGCCAACGAGTAGATTGCGATGTCTCTTCTGCCTTCTTGTTGCCATCATGGGCGTGGTTACCACTGCGATGCATCAGAACTAATTAACAAGTTACTACGTAACTCTGTTCTAAGTATAATATAAGCCTTTTTAATATGTTAGTTTAGCTTGTTAAAATTCTTACATTGTAAAACAGAGAGAGTATTATTTAGGAGCATAATCAAGATCGATTTTACATGTGTACAAAGCAAGAGCTTTGCCGTACGTGTATCCCATATAGGCTGTCGTAGGTTCAGACTTCGGAGATTCCTGGGTCTTTATCTCTTTCTGTGCAAGGGAAGTTAACCAACACTGTCATGTTACCTATCGATCACACGTGCAGCCTATAGCGATACTTGAATGAGTTAACTACAAGGGTTGATTACATTATCATCTTCTCCAACTCATAGATAAATATGTCCGGCGGTGGCTTTGCTGTTGGCGAGGTGGTTGAGGAATGAGATGTAGCATCTGAATGCCGGTGAAAGAGAAACGAATTCATCGACACGAATCTTTCCTAGTATTTCCGATTGTCGATGACAATAGGATCAAAATCCTAGGCACTTAATTAACAATCCGGGTGCTGTCCCTCTAGGACAGACAAAGCAACATGAATGCTAATCTTGGGAGATTACGGCTAACCTCCTGCTCAGCGTAGATGCGTGCTAACTTCCAAATAATCTGTGTCCTGCTGTTATTTTGAAGAAAGGGGTATTTCAGTCGTCTGCCTTGTCTGATGTGTCTGCCGTTACTACTGAAGAAAGGGGGGAAGAATTCGCAAATTCTGAAGCGGGCCGAGCTTTGGACTTGCAGTTAATGACGTTTTTTAATTCAAAGTTGCTACGCTCGACGAGCTGGTCTTTACTAATCTCTACTCTCTGATTTTTATAATGTTTTTTTTTGAACGGTGATTTTTATAAAGGGTTGGAACTTGGAAAATCAACACAACAGTCCCCACTACCCACCACAAACAAGTGCTAGAAACGGAGAGAAAAGTGTCAACAAAACTAGCAAAAAAGAGAAGCTTCTTTCGTAGAAGCCCAGATACGAGAGCCACAAACCAAACCAGACCAGCGCGTGCCCACGGAGCTCCAGACCGGGAAAGAACTGGAATCCACACCAATATCCCAGAAGAGAAAATAAAGCAGACACCACGCACCAGCGCACCACCGGCCACGGTTCCAGCAAAAGAAGTGAAGAAAAAAGGTGGGCAAAATCCAAATGCAAATGATCACTCCCACTCCCACTCGCCACAAATCCAGTCAAAATTATAATTCAAAAATACAAATGAAACCAAAGCAAATCACAGCTCAAAAGACCAGCACAAAGTGCAGTACCTTCCCGTTCAAAAAACAAAAAGTGCAGTACCTTGTTTAATGTTTTTACAGTACTGTACGTCGATTTCAAAAATGAAAAAAAGTACGGTACCAGTGGTTGCTGCTGCCAGTGTTTTGCTAACCATGTCGAGCCGCCAACGTTTTCACCTATCAATGAAACTGGGTCCCGCGACTCTTCAGGGCCACATGTCGGTGAGAGTAGACTGCTTCGACTGATGTGACCTGATGGAGACGGGCGGGAGGCGGGTGTGATGTCACTGACACAGTGCCCCACGGCGCGGCCAGCCAGTGGCGCATAAATCGGCCCGCCATAATAACGCCCGGAGCCAAGCCCAGCCGCGGCCACCACCACCATCCATCCACCGAGCGCAATCCCGGAGCAAGAGGGCGGCGCGCGCCGGTTCTCATCTCCGCTCTGCTCTTGGCTCGCCTGCGTACGTTGCCCGTCACAATGGCGACGGCGTGGGTGCGGTCCCTCAGCTGCAGGTCGTACGGCGTGGCGGACGCCGTCGTCGCGCCGTCCCCGAGCAAGAAGGCGCAGACCCAGCCGCTCCTCCCCGTCTCGTGCGCCACCGCGGCAGACGTGAGGGACTCGGTGGCTTCCGCGCGGCACGCCTGGAAGCAGCATCAGAAGCCGCGCCGGGAGAGGCGGCAGGAGAGGAGGCAGCAGCAGGAGGACGCGAGAGCGCGGCCCAAGAAGAAGCCGAAGCAGATGGCGGCCGCGCTGTTCATGCCGTCGCCCGCCGCGGCGCCGGTGAGCTCGGCGTTCCTGACGATGGCGGAGCTGCCGGACGGCCACTCGTCGCGGCAGGTGGTCGAGCTCATCTTCTCGTCCGGCTGGGGCCCCGCGGCCGCCGCCGCGCCGGAGGTGGAGGCGATGTTCCGGGTGCACAGCGCCGCGCGGGCCGTGGCGCGGTTCGAGGAGGCCAGGGCGGCCGCCCGCGCGCACGGCGCCGCGGCGCGGTGCGGCGCCGACGGCAACGAGATGATGCGCTTCCAGTGCCGCCCGGCCGCCGGCGCGGGCGCGGGCGGCGTCTTCGGCGCCGGCGTCGCCACCTGCCAGCTCGGCCCGTCCGGCTCCGCGGTGCGCACCTTCGCGTGCAGCGGCGCCGCTCACGCCAGAGCCGCGTCGTCGCCCGGCGCGGGCCGCAGGGCCATGCTGGTGTGCCGTGTCATCGCGGGGCGTGTCCGGCCGGCGCACGGCGAGGACCAGGCGAGCCGGCACCGCTCCTCGGAGTACGACTCCGTGGACATGGGCGACGGCGAGCTCGTCGTCCTCGACAGCCGCGCCGTGCTCCCCTGCTTCCTCATCATCTACAAGGTCTAGCCGCGCCGCCGCGGGCGCGCCAATTAACCACCACCCGTTAATCGACATCCACCCGTACCTAAAATCACCATCTGCTCAACTTTTTTTGTCTCTTGTTTAACATTCTGGACCAGAGGCGGCAGGCGCCACTGCCACTCTGCCAGTACGTAGGATTAACCGAGACTGAAGGCCAAGCCCTTGTGTAAAACAGTAAAAGATTGCTTCTTTTTTTTCCTTCGCTTTGAATCCTGATGAAATGGTATAGAAATGTTCCTTTTTTTTTTTTTTTTTTTTTTGCTTCTCTCGCTTTTACCATCCATTCAAACATGGATACCTCTCCCTCCTGGCTCTGTACGAAATCTGTTCTGAAATTTCATCTTGTGTGGCATCTTTTTGCCCTCTTTCCGGCGCAGAGATTTGTCGCCGTAGGTTTAAAGCTGTCTTGTCGCACAGCAAGCTCTCATGTTCGCTTCCCCTTTTGCCATTGCCAGGCAGAATTTGTCGCCGCCCTTGAGATGATTAGCAGCCGTATGTTTTTTGTCAGGTGGGATATAAGAGGAAGTTGGCAACATCTTCAGAGGCCAGGCGCAAAGTTTTCGGGCTCGTGATCTGGTTTATAGAGGAAAACATGTTTCCTGCAGGCCTCTTTTCTTGGCCCCTTGCTACTGCTATTTGTCCGTATCCATCCCTTGCCAAATTGCTTGGTCTCTTCCTAGTGTTCTAGGCTCTCGTGTCTGTCAGGAGTGTGTAGAACTAGTAGACTTGTGTGCAGATTCCTAATACTATAGTTCTCTTTCAGGTGATCTCGCTCTGCTGTTTTGCTGCCAGTGTCATTTTCGTTGACATGGCTAGATTCCTTGATCTTGTTAACTACACAGCACAATTCCAAGTTATGTACTACTATCATATAATATATATACTGCCTTCAGGTTGTTTTACCATTTGCTCTGTCCTGTTTGTACCATCTCCTAAGTTGGTACTTGTTATTCATCTTTCTTCGTCTTACCCATGTTCATACTACCATCGATCCCGATGTGACTACCCCATTGTGTGTCTGGCTACTCAACATGTAGGCCCAACAAAGATATAAGCCTGCAAGATTTCACCTCCTGCCTCATGGATCTTCAATGTCCCGCTGCCGATCGAGGGATCACGGCGTGTAGCATGGCATGGCATGTTATGGTGTCTCTTGTTGAGGCACTGAATCCAGCTCACTGCAGCTAGTTATGGCTGCAGCCAACACTCGGCCGAATGTCTCACCGGACCACCCTCTGTGTGAATCATTGGGCGGACAAAGATATAGAACCCTGGATAGATTGATTGGAGGGACATATTCTTATGGTAGATGCCTACATGTTAACTCTATGGAGCACAGGGACATGGCAATTTTATCAGGTAATTTATCGTAAGTCCTGGAAGGGACCTAACAGGAAATAGCCTTTGGCTTAATATTTAAAGGATATGGGGATGAGATGCAGTGCTGCAGCCCTGAATGGCTAATTGCTGCAGATCACAGCCATGTGGTCAGGTCAAGCAGTCTGAAGAGTAATACTAAACGAGAGTGTCAGTTTGATCCATGATCCATCAAATCGATCCCTGGAACCCACACCAGCTATTCCGCCTCTCCTGCTCTCGTTAGAGCAACTCCAGCCGTTGGGCAACCCCAGGGCGATTTGCCGGCGCAAAATCGGTCGTCCTGGGGGGCGCCGGCGTATTTTTGAGCCCTGGGGGTGGCATGTTTCCCAGTCGTCCCCCCCCCCCCCCCCCCCCACCCCACGACTTGCAGAGGACGCGTGGCGAGCGGAGGAGACTTGCGGAGATGGAGCAAGGGGACGAACACGGCGGGGACGACCCGGAAGACGGCGGATGCGGTGGCGCCCGGCCTCAACCAGCTTCTCCGGCTTCACCACCACGGACACTCCCGCGCCGCCCCTCGCCATCTCCACGCGCGCCCCCGTAGGACACGCTGGCGGTGTGCGTGCCGTGCCCGTCGGCGTCCCGCGTCCCGAGCCCGTCGGCGTCCCGAGCCCGTCGGCGTCCCGAGCGCCGGGAAGGCCGGCCCCGCGTCGCAGCCGCCGCGCCACCGAGACAGATCACCCCGACGACGACGGCGACCAGAGCCTCGAACCGCGGCGACCTGGTGGTGTGCAGCTGCCGGACCTGGTCCTCGAACGCGGCTAGCACAGCCGGCGGCGCAGCTCGTCGGCGCGGGACGCGGGGAGCGACGCGGAGAGGCTCGAGCGGTTCGGCGCCGGCGCCGTCGGGCGAAGCGAAGGCGGCGGAGGAGTACCAGTGCGCGTGGGAGGCGAGCGAGCGGCGCGTGGGGGTAGGTGGAGGGGATAAGAAAAGAAAAGGGAGGAGAGAGGAGAAGAGGGAGAGGGAGACTGGATATATTTTTTACATGTAAAAGACATCGTCGGCGCCCCCAGGGCAAACCCAGCAGGCTGGGTTCGACGTGGGGCGCCGGCGTATTTTTTTGACTAATCCGGCGAAAAATGGAGGTCCTGGGGGCACGGCTGGAAAATTTTTGTACCGCCGGCGTATAAAAAGTGCTTAAAAAGTGGTCCTGGGGGGCTCGTGGGGGCTGGCTGGAGTTGCTCTTATGCTGCATCGCACTGAATTGCTACTGTACCTGCACCATAAGCTGTAGCAAATGGCCGTATATCTCTGCACTCTCTCTGCACAGGTATGATTAGGCATAATTTGCCAGTGTTCCTTGCAGACTCCTGCCAGTAAGCACATAACAGCGTACAGTAGTGTACGCGCATACATACGAGTAGACATGTAGGTACGTCAAAGGGTTCATACTTCATACTCTGACTATGAGGTCTTGTGAACAAGTCTCCTTGGCTGCTGTTACTGTTAATCCTGATGTGACGATGCTGGAGAGGTGGACAGAGGTCGTCGTCGATGCATGTTTCTGTGATCGCACGAGTAAATCTGAAACAATGATTCGGGCTGTGCGAGCACTTACTCTGCCTTTGCCGCCGCCCACCGACCCTTCATTACGACTCGATGTGCAACTACTGATCCTCTGCTGCTGCGAGCTCAGGTCAGGTCATCATGGTGAGATCCTGCGCTTCGCGAGCAACAGTGGCGCTTCATGATATCGCCCGTTAAGCGCGCGCAGCGATGAAATGTCTGCGAACAGCGCGCCGGCGAGTTCATGAACCACGTCAGATCTGCACCATGTACTGTTCGGTGGCAGAAAAAAAGGGTGTGCTAGTAAAACTGCACGTTGTAATGTACAGAGACATTTTTTTTATTTAGTATAATACAAAAACCCGTAATTTTGGTGGGTGGGAAATGTCAGGTTGCATTGTTGGTTGTTGCCGTTCCGGACTTCCGGTCCGAAGCTGGCCTCCACCGTGCCGACAGATTTTGGCCAATTTCCGGCGAACCACCGGGACTGCGGCCAATTTGTGCCGATTCAGGTGGCGGTGGACTCGTGACGGTAGGACGCGACAATGAACTTGGCGGGGCAAGACCTACCAGGCCGTGTTGATCGATCAGGACCCCACGGGCGACATGGAGGGGCGCCCAGGCATCTGATCTATCATCTGGTATAAACTATTCTAATTGGCAAGAAAAGATAAGAATGCAATTCATTGCTTTTAATTCCTTTTGTTGGAGTATTGTTTGCTAGGGGTTACGAAGTTCTAAATAAAAATGCTCCCTATGTGGCAGAACAAAAGAATATATATCTAAATGCTCAAGCTTCTGATCTATTATAAAAGAATGTACACTCTCACAGAGTGCATTTTTTCCTTTAATTGCACTTGTTCGTCATTGTCACATCATCATCATGTTAAAGATGCAGTCTTCATCATGTTGGGGTTGTGTCACCTGAGGTAGACGACAACTCCTCCGTTGTTGATCCCCAGATTCAGTAGTGGGAACCCTCTGAGTTTGATGTTACCGAAATATCTGCAGCTCAACTCTACCTTGTGTGCATATTTCGAATAGATTGTCGAGAGAGCCACCCACTGGAGATCAACTGGATTGCACCTCTATCGAGGCCCTTGAAGGCCGTAGATGCGGTAATATCGAGTCTAAGTTGTCGACGGATGAACGATCGACGTATGGTCTCATTTGTGATCTTTAACATCTTCTTCATGAATTTAGATCATCCTCTTGTTGTGTTGTATAGCTAGGCGTCTATCTTTTTTTCTCTAATGTCGAGAGTCATATAATGATGTACCTTGATTCCTAATGTCAATATATCTTGCTTTGTTAAAATAAAAGTTCAAAAAAGAAGAAGGGAGAACTCTCACGAACTCACAATCGAACAAGCAGCTAAGAGCATGTCTAACAGACCCCCTATTTTTCTGCCCCTTATAACGCGAGTAGAGGGCCCTGTATTCACTTTCCACCGGCCGAAAACTCGTCCGAGCTGAATACGGGGTGGGGATACGGGGTCTGCTAGCTCGGACGAGTTTTCGGCCCGTAAAAACAGGGTTTTGCACACCTATTTTGACAACTATTTTCCGATCAAACATGGCAAATGCAAAACATGCGATGCTTAATTCATAGTTTCTACATCACAACGATCATTAGTTATGTTCTAGCCATGGAGGTTCCTAAAAGTGTTGCCACCACCAACGCGATCAACGCGATACACCATCAATCGCTTGCCGCACGAGCTTGACGCGCCTGCAACTTCCTCGTCATGATGTCGGCCTTGGTCTCCTTCCACCACGCCAAGCTGATCCTCGTCCATGTCCTTGGTGTTCATCATCATGATCTCCTTCTCCTCGGCCAAGAGCTCCTTCATCGCCTTGGTTTCTTTGAGTGCCAACATCCTAGCATCCAATTCGGCCTTGCGCTTTGCATCTTCCCGCCTAGCTTCCACCTTGGCAAGCTTCACCTCCTTCTTCTTCTCGGTGATGATTAGCTTGGTCTCCAATGTCTTCAATGCTAATGCCTCCTTTGACTTCATGAGTTGATCCATCTTCTCCTTGAAGCTAGTTGCCTCGCCTTCTACCCTCTGCCTCTCCTTCTCTTTCTTGCTGCCCTCGGGCTTGCCTTTGTTTCTACCATTCATGTCTTCCTCTTCATCATCCATGTTGAGCATTGCCTCCTTCTTGCACTTTGGTTCTTGGTCCCTTAACTGCCACTTGGGAAGGTGTTGAAGCAATGAAAAGCAATGCTGAAACTGAAATTCCTTATGCTTGGAGCCGGCCATGTCTTTGTACCGCAGTTGAGCATACTTGGGCTGCACATCACAACAATATAGTGTGATGTTTGCACATCAATAACACATAGTTTGCACAAGAACTAATTTAGAAAACTCACATAGTCCTCCATAACGCATCCACTTGGTGGATTATCCGCCACTTGGTCCATGGCAGCGCTCCAACGAGAACAAGCAGGTTTGATCGTGTTCCACCGGCCTTCAAGGGAGCGGTAGGATCGATCCGCCATACTCTTCGTGCGAGGCTTGAGCTGGTGGTAAACATCCTCAATGCGCTGCCAATAACGCTTGCCGGTTTGGTCTGTGCCGGTGCACGCATCCATTCCCACCTTACCCCACGCACGGACCAATGTCACGTCTTCAATCTCGGTGTAGTTGGACGTGCGTTGCTTCGGCGGCGCGGACGAACCGGCAGCAGCCGGGTCGACCTCAACAACGTCGTCGTCGACCTCTTCGTCACCCTCCTCGTCGTCGCCATAATCGCCATACTCCTCGCCATGAAGCTCCTCATCGAACGCACCAATGCCGGCGTCCAGGTCCACCGTTCCAGCGTTGAGCATATCCATGTAGGTTGAAGTGGGCTCATGGTCGAGCACCTGGCGGGCGTCGGCGACGGGTGGCGTCGGCGCGGGCGGAACGGCAGCAGCAGCAGCAGCAGGTAGTGTGGCGGCCTTGGACGGTGGGGCGGCGAGGCCGACGCGGGTGGTTGGCTTCTTCGCCTTCGGCTGGGCACCCCTCGGCCCCGCCGCCTTCGTCTTCACCCGGCCTCCTTTCGCGGCTGCCGCAGGGGTCGCAGCCGGCGCAGCACCGGCCGCCGCCTCTTCGAAGTAGACCTTCGGGATCCTCTTCCTCTTCGATGGGATGGTGGCGGAGATAATGGCCGCGACGTTGCCGTTGCTCGGCTGATCCTCCACGACGCCGACGGTGACATTCACCACCCCTGACGACGGTGATGCATCGCCGGTGGTCGGAGGGGCTTGCAGAAGGTCCATTCCGGCGAGATCGGGCCGCGTGGTGGCCGGGGAGGGCGGGGCGGAGGAGATCGGGCGGCGGCGGCGGCGGCGGTTGGGCTCGCTGAATCGCTTCGCGCGCAGTGGAGGGGAGGAAGAGGGGTTGGGCCTGTATTCCGCGCCTCACCCCGCACAAGTAGGGGGCGACTCGTCGCCCCGTAACGAAACTTGTAAAAATCCGTCCGGGGTGCCCGATTTAGGGGGCCTGTTAGACGGCCGGGTAGAGCCCAACCCCGTATATCGGCAGTTATTTTACGAGGTTGGGCCCTTTGAGGGGTCTGTTAGACTTGCTCTAAAAGCCTAAAACCATCTAAAACGGTTGGCGAGGCGTAAACCCCCACCCCTTCTTCCCTCCAAATCGTCGACGCCCACATGATCGAAACGAATAGGAACTCGAAAGAAACACGACTCCTCGACTGGAAAACCCCGAGATAGCACGGCGAATCCAAAAAATTCCAAGCCTCTAGCTCTGCACGCCTCTTTCCCCTCCCCTCCGCCTCCCATGCCGTCGCCGTCGCTCCGCCTCGCCGTCGTTGGCGCGGGTGCGGCCGGCCTTGCGGCGGCGCGTGAGCTCCGGCGCGAGGGCCACGTCCCCGTCGTCTTCGAGCGCGCCGCCGCCGTCGGGGGCACCTGGCTCTACGCTGCCCCCGCCCCCGCAGCCGCCACCGACCCGCTTGGCGCCGCCGCCACCCACTCCAGCCTCTATGCCTCGCTCCGCACCAACCTCCCCCGCGAGGTCATGGGCTTCCTCGACTTCCCCTTCACCGCGACCAGCTCCGTCGTCGACGCGCGCAGGTTTCCCGGTCACCAGGAGGTGCTCCGGTACCTCGAGGACTTTGCGCGGCAGTTCGATCTGTACGGGCTCGTCAGGTTCGAGACGGAGGTGGTTGGAGTCCGGAGGGAGGCCGCCGGGAGGTGGGCGGTGACATCAAGGAAGCTCGGGGAGAAAGGGGAGCGGGACGAGGAGGTGTACGATGCTGTTGTCGTTTGCAACGGGCACTATACAGAGCCTCGCGTCGCCTCCATACCCGGTAATCATTCTCCGTAGCACAAAAATTTGGGAATTGCGCAAATTTGATTTGAATTCTAGAAGGAAGTACACAATCTAGTATGTTAGACCTTCCAATTATTGTCACAAACTTACTTTGTCATGGATTTTGGTCATCAGATCCACAGAAGTATTGCCAACTTGGATTTATTTTCTGCACTTGAAATTGCAAGACTTGATTTAGGATTGGTTACGAAATCTGTATTTCTCGAACATTGACAGGGGCAGATGCCTGGCCTGGAAAGCAGATGCATAGCCACAATTACCGTGTGCCGGGGCCATTCCTTGATCAAGTGAGTGTTTCTCACTTTGATATCTCCTCCCCTTATCTGTTGATGTGTTTGACTATCTCCAACTTGAAGTATGCATTGCATTGGTAGGTAGTGATTGTAATCGGGGCATCGGCAAGTGCAGTTGACATTTCGCGGGACATTGCAAGCGTTGCAAAGGAGGTCCATATTGCCGATAGATCAGCGCCGGCTTCCACTTGTGAGCAAGAGCCTGGATATAACAACATGTGGCTACATTCCATGGTAAACCCCTTTTTTCACGGTGAGTTCAATATGGTGGCTATATATCCATTAAAGGGGCTACCATTGTTTCTCCAGATTACAAAACTAATTTTTATAAATTCGAAAATGTGTTCTACTGCAGATTGACTGTGCACGGGAAGATGGCAGTGTGGTGTTCCAAGATGGCAGCTCAATCAAAGCGGATGTCATCATGCACTGTACTGGGTATAGTCATATAGCATACCTGAAACCCATCTGCTACACAAACCTTTTCCATTTCGCTATGTTTGCTCAGGCTAATCATGTGTTCCCTCCTTCTGTCTGTTATCTAGCTACCTGTATGACTTCCCATTCCTTGGCGATGATAGCACCATCTCTGTGGACGACAACTGCGTTCATCCATTGTACAAGCATGTTTTTCCTATAGAAGTTGCTCCTGACTTATCTTTCATCGGACTGCCATGGAAGGTCAATTTGTTTCCAACTTGCTGCTTTTCAGTGGTGATGCACATATAATTTCCTGTCAATGCTCTAGGATCTATAACTCACGCCTCTGTTTCATTCAGGTTATCCCTTTTCCACTGTTTGAACTCCAAAGCAAATGGGTTGCTGGTGTTCTGTCTGGACGCATCAAGCTTCCATCCAAAGAAGAAATGATGGAAGATGTCAAAGCCATGTACTTGAGACTGGAAACTCATGGATGGCCTAAGAGATACACCCACAACTTTGGTGGCTATCAGGTAGCCTAGAGATGCATGTGGAAAGTTCTAGTTAACGTAGTTTTTATAAACTGTAAATGCGCCTTGCTCATCAACATTTCACAGTAGATACAATCCTTGTTCCTGCTAAGCATGATATTTTTGCAGTTTGAGTATGATGATTGGCTGGCAGAGCAATGTGGCCATCCTCCAATTGAAGAATGGAGGAAGCTGATGTATGCTGCTACTGCGAAGAACAAAGCAGTTCGTCCGGAGAGCTACCGCGACGAGTGGGACGATGATTATCTGGTTGCACAAGCAAAGGAGGATTTCAAGAAATACTTATAATCTATGTTGTGAATGGTGATTCTCATCCCTATTTTTGTTTTCATGGCGTCAATGATAGTCATTGCAGTAAGTATTTTACAGTTGAAATAAAGTTCAGTGCATGCGAGGTCCCAAAACTGGAATGTCCATTACTTTGTGACTTTTGAATCGGTTCATAGTTACAGGATTCCACAATGTCGTCTCATGAAAAAAAAACTTCGAGGATTCCAGATTTTGTGATCTCTGGTCAAAAATAATTGCACCAGCCGGGAATTGAACCCGGGTCTGTACCGTGGCAGGGTACTATTCTACCACTAGACCACTGGTGCTTGTTGAATTTATTTTACCACTAACCATTTATACATTAGTTTCCTGAGCGTAACTGAAGTAGTAAAACATATTCTACTGTAACTGCAATTACATCAGTGAACAGCATGGACTGAAGTACTACAACATTTTCTCCTGTAAGTTTGTAACTGCGATTGCATCAGTACTAACTGAATTACAAACATATTCTCCTATAACTGTATCTGTTCGCACTCCGAATGTATGTAGGAGACCACTGAAGTTTGTAGTAAACCATTTGGAAAGTGCAGTACTTGACAAGTATACTGCGGGAACATTTGAAAATGCAAATGACTCGAGATATTTACACGGAAATATTATCCAAAATTCCAAATCCAAGAGAATGTTGTCAACAGCATTTCATTTCTTAGACCTACGTCTCGACGCTGTCATCCTCCTGCTCGTATATCCTCTCCGGCTGGCCTTCGTCCAGCGCGCGCACCCGCCTGCGTATCCTCCGGAGCGCGCCGTCCACGGCGAGGTCGACCGCGTCCTTGCTCGCCTCCCTAAGCTCCTCAGTGCTCCCGTGCCTCCGGTAAATCACCCTTGGCGCCAGCTCCAGCGCGCGCTCACGCATCCTCCGCACCTCTGCATCGGGCACGGCCGCGAGCGTCTCGGCGATCTTGACGCCCCCGAGCACCACCGTCTCCTTCTGTATGTGCACAGAGAACTCGTCGTAAAGCCCGGGGGGGAGATGCCAGCCGTACTGCCGCCTGGCCGCGGCGTCCTCGAAGAACACGGGCACACACCCGGCGAGGATGGCGTCGAACGTCGACCGCCGCGTCGGGGTGTCCCCTGGCGGCTCCAGGCAGAACTTGGCGCCCAGCATCGGACGCATGTATCTGAAGGGGTCGTGCGAGCACTTGCCGGCCGAGCAGTCCACGACGACGCACGCGTCGGTGCGGTTCGCGCACTCGGCGAGGATGGAGCCCCGGATGTTGGGCCTGGACGGGCGGGAGACGCCGCCGGCGTAGAGCATCAGCGTGGTGCGGCGGGAGCGCCGCGCCCGCGCAAGCCAGGCCTCCAGCCGCGGGAGCGAGGCCGGGTGGAACGAGGTCGGGTGCGGGATCGCGTGCTCCTGCCACGGCCACGCGCGCGACTCCAGGGCCAGGAAGGTGAAGTTCTCGAACTCCGGCAGCCGGACCAGCGACGTGGTGCCCCATAGACGGGGATCCGAGTGCGGCGGCTGCGAGTGGTCCCACGCGGACCCGGCGAGCACCATGAAGTGGTCGTGCCCATGCCGCCGCGACAGGATCTGGGGCCGGTCGCGTGCCAGGAATTGGGCAAGGGACGCGCCGTGAAGCGCGGAGGAGTTGAGGAGGGAGGGGTCGAGGATGTAGGGGAGGGAGTCGAGCGCCGCGTAGTACGGGACGAAGACGGCGTCCGCGATTGCGGGCTCGGCGACGAGGCAGCCGCGCTCGAGGAGGCGGCGATGGAAGAAGGGCTCGAGGAGGCGCGCGTCGGTCCGGTACCAGGAGTGGCTGCGGGCGTGGGTGCGCGGGCCGAGGCCGTGGTTAGCGAGCGACTCGCAGGACGGGGCGGAGGTGGCCGCAGCGGACGGGTCGGCGAGCGGGAAGGCGGCGTCGCAGTGCCGGAGGAGGTACGTGTTGAAGCGTGGTGGGAGGGTACGGATGTGGATCCGGCGTCCAGCGCATGGGTCCGCCGCGTCTCCGGCAGCGTCCCCGGAGACGCCGGCAACGGCGCCGAGGACGATGAGAAGGAGCAGGATGAAATTGGGCATCTTGGGGGAGTGGGCGAGTCACTGTGAGATTTTTTTTTTTTGGGCCCGTGCGAGAGGTCGTGTAACTGTCAGGACGTTGAGGCACACATGTAGGCCGTACCCCGTAACTGTCAAGGGTTGAAGGCGTCAAAGAAACTATAGGGTAATAACAGGCGGGCTAAATCTCTACTGGAGTAATATAAAAAGAGAGAGGGGGTATGATCCAAGCGATCTGGGCTCTTGAATCACAATCCAACGACCCACAACCTCCTAATGATGAGCACCTCATCATATTCACTCCCACACCCGAATAATAGGAAAATCGGCCGGCTCGCGTGAGATCGTGGGCACGGTTAGGCCGTTAGCATGATGCACGTCCCCGTCCATCGCTCCAACCAAGCAACCACCGGCCCGACTACACCAGCCCGACGTCCTTCTCTCCTCCCTACTAGCCGGAGCCCGACGTCCTTCTCTCCTCCCTACTAGCTGGAGCCCGACGAGACGCCACGCTTCGCCGGAGCACGAGACGAAATCGACGACGCCGCGGCCAGCCGCGGCGGAGAAGGTTCCGTCGACCCGTGACCGAGCCGGAGACGGGGTCGACACGGCTGGCCCCACGTCGCCGCCGCCATGCCTCCACGCCGTGGCGCTGTTCCCACGTCGCCGTGTTCCAGGACGCCGCCGCCCGCCACCACTGCGCCTGCCAGTCGTGAGGACGCCGCCTCCATGTAATACCCCGTAGTTCAGAGACCCGGAAGGGTAGAAATAGAATTTGTGCATTCGCATAGCATGCATCTAAAAATGCGGGTAAATTTCGCGCTTTTAAAATAAAAGAAATAAAGTGATCGATGTTTCGCTCGACTCGATGAGTTAGGGTTTAGATCATCCTGTCAAGTACGATAAACTTTGAGATGACCTTTATACCCAACTAAATTGAAATCACAAGAATAAGAAAATAGTCAGTTATTGCTCGACAGACTAGTTGGTCAAATTAGTCGATTGTCGAGGTACTAGCAAATCAAACATGACCTTTCATAATTCTCGACACTTCTTATCACATATCTATAAAGACAATATATCCATCCCAATTGAATACAAAACACAAATATCAAGTGATCATAAATGTTCATATACAAATTTCTCATCTCATACATATATTATATCATCTCATCAAACATCAACACTCATCCATGATCTCATAAGTATCTTTACCCTACCAGATCATCAATTCTTACACACATCATCTTAAATCCATCTCACAAAACTCTCTACATAAACCTTTAGAACCATAATGTCCAAAGTCCATTGAAATACAAATATGATCTTATATAAATCTTACAAATTCCCCAAACTGAAAGAATAAGTAATATTACATCAATTATCGAATAAGCACATCTCAATTACAACTTCAAATATAAATGTCCAAAGTAAATTTGGATCCAAAAAATACAAATGGAATCATATACAAATTTTACAAATTTAAATTGAAAGAATAATATTACTACATTTACAGAATATGTACTTATCCCAAATGAAAGAAAAGAGCTTGCAAAAGCATACAAGAAAATCCTATAACTAAATCTTTAACTAGATCTTTTTATTTTTGATCTTCTCAACTTATCTTGATCTTCTTAGCTCCCAATCTGTTCAAATCCTTTCCTGCAAAACAAAACAAGATAGAAAAGAAGAAAGAAAGAAAGCAGGAATCTGTTCTTATGCACTTCTCTAGAAAGTGTGTGACATTCAAAGGTTTTGTGCGATGTTAAAAGAAGTTTGGTAGCAAGACTGGCCATCTTGTTAACAGACCCATTTTTCATACATGAAGCAATTGAAATCATCTAAAAATAAACAAGGACAAAAGGAAAGCTTCTTATGGTTAAAATGTTTGCCTTCACCACAAGGGTGAGGCAATTTAATTTTGGAACTTAACTAACTGATATTAGGAACTTACACTAATATCCAAATATTGACTAGAGGGATCAATATTAAATCAAAGGCAACAATGGATCATTTGGATCATTTGAGACATCATGGGTCAACTAGGCAACAAGAAGGCAACAAGGGACATGATCCATTTGAGCAAGATACAAAGGCAACCTGGGACAAGAGGCAACATTGATCCATATTTATTATCTTAGACAACAAAGACAATTAGTCAATCCCTCTAATCTAGTCAAGTTCCTAATAAAAAGAAAAGCTCACATTCTCATATTTCTCCAATGATATTAGTTACCAAAGAAGAAAAGCTAAAGGATAAAGCCCACATTATCACCACCCATATAATTGAAAGCCCATATGAGAGAATCAGCCCACAAGCCCATCTAGTAACAAAAGCCACTTGGCATGCCCAAAAATAAATCCTACAAGAGATAATGATCAAACTTGAGTAGATAAGCATGCCACATAAGGGGATAAGAACAATGACTAGGCATGTCTATCCACAAGCAAAATATCTACTATTACTTCAACCCCAAGTAATCCTCATGCTAGGCCTGTATGGACATGCTTGCCCCACCTAAAATTCGAATTTCATCTCAATGATATTTCCCGCAACTTAAATAAGTAACCAGACGCACCACTTCTTTCTCACATCAACACAATCATATCAGCAGCTAAACATACTCTTCCATATCAGCCATAGCATCTCAAGAACACCACCAAATCATGCCCAATCTTTAGAACAACTAGGAAATAGGTCAAGCAGCGAGGAGGAGCAGGCTAGCCACAAGACGCAGGTTATGTTCAGAATCCAGAAGACCAAGCTTCTCTTCAGCAGCAGGTTGCTAGGACCTAATCTCATATAGCATAGGTGCATATCTTTATATGAGAGGGAAAGAGAGGAGAGGGGTACAGCAAGCTACTCTCTTTAGGAGAGGGAGGAGATATTTCTCTCAGTTTGCATAGTAATGTTATGCAAGCTCATCACAGAGAATTAAAGCACACAGTAGAAAGAATCTGTTCTTAATAAATCTGTGCCTCAGCCTTTGCATCATTGGCAGGGGCAAGAAATCAAGCACGACATTTGTTCTTGTCAGTTTCAATAGCCAAATCTATCCAATAATGCATCTTTAAATATTTCCAACCACCTCAGCATCGTCAGATCATGCTAGGCATGAATCTGAACACTGTGCACACTCCTAAGAGGCACCACAGTGAGCAAATCATGCAAGATATCTTTTACAGAGTCACTTTGCACCACACAAATCAACTATACTCCGTATTTGGTGATCACTGGCAACATCCAGGAATTATTAAAGCATCCACAAGATCATCTGGATGAGTAAATCATCTAGATATCCTCTCTGAAATTAACTATCAGAAACACCCAAATAACTGAATCAAACTTGCAGAATTAGAGTATCAGCAAGCCACACATCCCAGGGATGAACAAATCATCCAAACTGAGGCAGCACATCAAGCACATAAAATAGATTAGTTGAATTAGTGCTTGACTAACTCAAGCAACACAACACAACACAGATAGACAGAGAACCTCATCACCTAGATAGAAGTTAATAGTAGGTGTAATGGTCACACACACATCACAGCTTGTTTACACAGTAGTTCATCACCAGGATGAACTGGAGTAGCAGCACAACCATCCCAAGACCAACCATTTCATCGGCTCGATGGCCGGTCACAGAGAGAGCACATACCTGACGCACGGCACACGAACACCATGGCGTGACGGGACAGGGCCCGTGTGAATGGATCGTATGGGCACCTAGAGGGGGGGGGGGTGAATAGGTGCTACACCAAATTTTAAATCTTTTTCAATTTTAGGCTTTAGCAAAATGGTAAATTATCTAGACATGCATCTACGATGAATTTACCTATATAACAAGATGACAATTACGATTAAACAAGTAGCACAACGTAAGAACAAGATAGATGGAAAGAGGTAACCGAAGGGAAGCACGCGGAGACAAGGATGTATTCCCGAGTTCCTCCTTATTAAGGGAGTACATCTCGTTGGAGGGGTGTGAGATCGCCAGAAAGGCCTACTCAACGCCACAAAGGCCTCACCCTATTCTCCGATGAACTTTGCCACAAAGGCTTGGTTCACCTTCCACTATTCAGAGTCCTTCAAGGCGGAATCCGGAGCCCTTACACGGTTCTTGGGGCACACACCCACAACTGAATTGGGGGCTCCCAAATCAACAACACTGTCATAAATACAACAACAAATGAGCACAAGAATCTAGGGTAACACAAAGCTAACCCTAGAAACAAGAATCCTCGAGTGAACGAGGGGGAAATGAAGAACGGCTTGGTGAAGATGTAGATCCGGGTCTTCTCCTTCAATCCTCCGAAGATCAACGCGTTTGGACGGAGGAGTTGGGAGATCTTGTGATTTTGAGCTCTCAAATATTAGGGTTCATAAATGCTAAACGAGCTAGCTGTCCTGAGGTAGGTGGAGGGGTATTTATACCCCTCTGAGAATTATAGCCGTTGGGGGTCACTTATGCCGGAGACTCCGGCCTAAGTGGGCCGGAGACTCCGGTCTCCTTCCGGGGTACCTCCGGACTGGCACCAGAGGCTCCCCACACCTTGTTTGCATCGGGGAGGGCCGGAGACTCCGGTCAGAGGGACCGGAGTCTCCGGTGCAGGACGGAGACTCCGCACCCGGGCGGAGATTTGTCGAGGACGCAGGACTGGCCGGAGACTCCGGTCACCAGGGGCCGGATACTCCGGCCTCCCGGAGACTCCGGGCACCCTCCGGTGGTACTCCGGAGGGGTATCCAGTACCGCACCACACGCTGGCCAGAGGGCAGGAAAAACCAGGGGGCCGGAGACTCCGGCCAGGAATTTTCCTGCAGCAGGAACACTTTGCCATTTCTTCGCTTTTTGGTGAGTGATACTAGAGGTAGAAAAATGTCAATTAACCTGCACCACTTAGCATCATATTAGATAATCATTAGTGTTGTTAACTAACACACAAAACAAATAGGGTTTAGGAAATGTTCTTTCAATCTCCCCCTTTTTGGTGTTAGATGACAACACTAGGATTTGCAAAATAAAAAGGATCATATAATGTGACAAATAGCATCTCCCCCTAAATGTGTGCATATTAGACAAGTTACACATATGAGAGGAAACCCACATATAGGGGAGGATGCCACAAATAAATTAAGACATGATATATCAAATACACAACCATTTGCAAACCAAATGAGACATGATATAGAGGGTTGATCTTTGAGTTAACAAGCATACCTTGGTGTGAGAATAAAAGATAATTCCAATGCACATCTCACATCACAAATAACTCAACCAATAGATAAAAATTGATACCACCATGTCTCAAGCATAAAACGACAACTAGATCCACATCTCACACATAAAAAGTAGCAAATAGCAAATAGAGTTCAACACCAAGTTCAACACACGAATAATAAAGGGACACAAGCTCTCAGGGAATGATAAAAGCAAATGCTTGTGCCCGACCCATGCAAATCCCACGGAAAGCCTACTAGAACCATTTCTCCCCCTTTGGCATCGAGACACCAAAAAGGAAGAAAGGCGATGCTAACGGTCCCCAAAGAGATCACTCGGAGTCCTCGTCGGTGCCGTCATCATCATCATCATCATCATCATCATCCTCATCATATTGCGAGCCACTAGCCTCCTCATCTTCTTCAATCTCCCTTTGAGGCATTGGAGCCTTGCCGGTGTTACGCGAGGAAGAAGGCATATTGGAGGACACGTCCTCAAAATCAAAATCGGACCACGGGAATTGCCTTGCGTGCCAAGCATCATAGGGAATGGCCGGTTCACTACCGGAGGATTCATCATCATCAGATTCTCCCGTTGCCTTGCCAATGCGAGGGGGAGGAGGAGGTGGAGGAGTCTTGTCCCTCTTTTTCTCCAACTCCTTGAACAATTTATTTTGATTGGAGATGATTAGCTTCCTTTCCTTGTAACCTTCGTAGTGTTCCCGGTGGAGGCACACATTCATGCGAAGCACCATCTTTTCAAACCAACTAAGCTTCTTTATCCTCCTTTGCACATCATCTTTGCCCTTGCTAACCCATGAGGGAGGGTCGGCATTCTTACTCCTCCTACGAACGGGTGCCACATCTTCTTCCTCCTCTTCTTCACTTGATGCAAACGGAACACGAGAGGGACCACTTGAAGAAGAAGGCTTGTCATGCTTTAGAATTTGGAGGGAGCCGGCCTTGTGAACGGTGAAGTGCTCACGGTTGAGAGTTGGCACTTGATCAAGGATTAGCCTCATCACATAAGGTGCATAAATAGGATTCTTCATCTCATGCACCGCCCAATGCAACTCGCATTTGATGAAATCCATCACATCTATCTCATAACCTTGACAATTGACTCCGGCTTGAAGCACCTCATAGGAATGAACAAGAAGGTTGACAAGCCCTCCACGAATTGCATCCACATTCCCGGCTTGGGGTGCAATATTGCTTCTAAACATGCGAAGGAGTATATTGAATGTGGGA
This sequence comes from Puccinellia tenuiflora, assembly GCA_012064385.1. Taxonomy (NCBI): domain Eukaryota; kingdom Viridiplantae; phylum Streptophyta; class Magnoliopsida; order Poales; family Poaceae; genus Puccinellia; species Puccinellia tenuiflora. Next base: position 460,339 of record QRDG01000336.1, read on the forward strand.
AGAAGATCCTTGTTGGAGCCAACGGAGGACTTGTTGAGGTAGAGTGGTGTCATCTTGTTTTTATCATAATGGACCCCTTCCGTGTGCATAATTCTTCCTTGGGAGGCTTCACCCGAGCTGACGAGGTTAGGGCTCGGCAAATCCCTGGGTCGAGTACCCCGGGTTGATTGAAGGGGAGGAAGATGAACGTTGGTGATCACGACGGCTAACAGGGGGCGATTTACCCAGGTTCAGGCTCCCGGAGGATAACACCCTACTCCTGCTTGTCTGGAATTATGATCAAGGTGGCTACAATGGCGAGATGGCAATCTCGCTAGGGTTTAACTGGCGGCTATGAGTTGGTGTTCGCTAGTTGCTTAGTTACCCTAGACGAGGGACCCTCCCAGCCTTTATATGATAGGCTGGGTCTCGGGTGAACGGTGCTGATGGCACGTACAGGATGATCAAGCTGATGACCTAACGTCGACTACCTTGGGCCGCACATCATCCTTCTTGGGCCTTCCTTGGGCCTCCCTTGGCGTGACCCAGGTACCACCACCGTGGGGTACTCGAAAGGTAACCCCACAACAGTAGCCCCCGAGTGCTTAGTCGAATCGCAGAGTCGGGTAAAGGACTCCTTCCTTCCGGGCACGCCACCAGGTTCCTGAAAGGAACAAATAAAATGGTCGACTCCGGCCGTTCAGGGCTTATGGAGGACTCCGTAGTCGAAATATTGACTGCAGGGTAAAAACTGCGAGTATTGCTTTGATCGGTAATTTTTCAACTGCGACTGTTCTGAGTCATTCGGGAGCGCGAACAGCGCTCCCGATGGGAGTAGCCCCCGAGATTAAGCTGAATTGCTTGCAATTGAGGTTAAACTCAATTTTTCTTCAGTCGAAAAGCCTGCTCCCGATGGGAGTGAAGAAGGGACTCGAATTGACGGAGTCGCAACTTGCTTTGCATGACTTACTTTGTACTCGGCCGGTTTGGCTTACTGCTTAAGTTTGCTCAGCTCATGGAGCTTACTGTATTTCTTTTGCAGTCGAATGGACTTGTCGAGTCGACTCAGCTCTTAGAGCTTACTGTATTTTTTGTTGCACTCGAATGAACTGTCCGGGTGCTCCATCAGCCCATTGGCTTACCACGCCTCCGTAGATGATGTCAGTGCTGACGTTTTCGGCGTGCTCTGCGTCCGATGGGACGTGACATGGTGGTCCCAGTGCCAGCATTGACTGATCTGACCGTTGGGCGCGAACTTTTCGCGGCGTGATGAAGACGCCTCGATTCCCGCGCGTAGTGGGCGGCATGGCCGGCGACGGTTGCTATCTCCGCGCGACACGTGGACGGCCAGATGTTGTCTCGAATTGCCGCTTCGTTGAGGACGGCCAGGATGAACTGACCCCGCGGTATATAATTTTCACCGCGGTGGGGAACAGTTCATCCATCCCCATTTCGTCGTCGTCTCCACTGCTTTCTCCTCCATTGCTGCCCTTGCGCCCAGTTCTCCAGAGCTTTCTCCACTCTCCCGAGCGAAGATGGGCTTGAAGAGAGCGAAGACCACCGAGGGCACCGCCGCCGCCGCCGATGCAGGCATGAAGAAGGTGGATGGCGACTGGGTGAAGTCGTCGGTGAAGAAGGCCGATCTCGAGAGCCTCCGCGCGCAGGGGCTGCTGCCGCCGACGAACCAGGCGGCCGTGCGTGCTCCGGGAAAAGAGGTACTCCCCTCCCCTCGCGATGGGGAACTCGTCTGCTTCGTGGAATTCCTTCCACGGGGTTTCGGGTTCCCCATCCACGATTTTGTTCGTGGTCTCATGTATGCTTATGGGATTCAGATCCACGATCTGACTCCCAATAGTGTCTTGAGCATCGCGAGCTTTATCGTGCTCTGCGAGTGCTTTTTGGGAATCTCTCCCAACTGGCTTCTATAGAAGTCGCTGTTCCTCGTCCGCAGGAACGCTGGGAAGTCGAAGCAGGTCTACCCAGTCGGCGGCTTCGGCATCCAAGTGCGTGGCGACACCACGTACTTCCAAATAAAGAAGTCCAACTCCGTCCAGAACTGGCGGAAGAAATGGTTCTACGTCAAGTGCGACCAAGAAGGCCTTCCCGACTTCGCAGCTGATCACGCGTTGCAGAAGACGAACGCGTGGACGCACCCGCTGTCGAAGGAAGACAGGGAGGCGACCAAACCGCTGCTGGCGCTCCTCCGCGATCTTCTGAAGACCCTTGGGCGCGAGACAGGTGGGGTGCATCTGATTGCCACCTTCTTCAGGCTTCGGGTGCAACCGCTCCGTTCTCGCGTCCACCCGATGTGGGCACGCGAAACCAGCGATGAACTTGACGACGAAGAAGTCGAGTCGAAGGTGAGGAGCATCACCAGCCTCCGAGCCGCCGATACGTGCAACGTGAAGTGCCCGGTGAAGCCGTATGGGCCGAACAACCCTGTGCCTGAGGTAAGCTTCCTTTTTGTTGTGCTTCTGTCTTGTATGTTCTGTCGAAATTTTCTTTTGTCTGACCCGAATTTTTGACAGGGTCGTTCCAGCTTTGTCAGCCTTCCTCCGCTGATGGAGAACGGTCCTCACGAAGAGGCAGAGATCTTGAAGGAGGACGAGGATGATGACGATGAACTTCCTTCCGCTAACTCTCCGAGCGAAGAGGTGGAGGAGGATGATGAAGACGAAGAGCCGCTGCAGAAGCGGCAAAGGCGAAAGAGTGGCGAGTCTGCTTCGGCTTTGTCACCCGCAAAGCAAGTGGAGGTGGAGGACGTGGACGAGGCGAGCGAGTCGTCCTCGGGTGCCAGGCACGCGAGCGACCCGACGGAGCCTTTGGTCGTGCCTCCCCTTAGCTCTGCGCCACCGACTGGGTTCGCGAGGATGCCCTCCGTCTCCCTGGGCAGCGATGATGATCAGGACGTCACCAGGTTAGTCTTTCAACCATCATCTTGTTTTGTCGAGTGTCCTTTTTGCCTTTGCGAGTATTTGAATGGAATTATCCTGTCGCAGCAACCGTACTGGCGCTGTCGGTTCTTCGCCTCCAGAGATGGAGCACACTTCTGCTCCCGTGTTCGAGCAGACCGCGAAGGCGACTGAAGAGGAGCCGCGGGCGGGTGATGCGTCGACTTTGAAGGCTTCGACTTCCTCCGTGCCAGAGAAGACTGCTGATGCGACATCGGTGGATGCTGGATTGCTTGAGCATGTAAGTGTCCCTTGACTCAGTCTGCAAGATCTGTATCGGGTGCGCGAACAGCGCTCCCGATGGGAGTAGCCCCCGAAGATGTGCGTGACTAGAATAGTCGGGCGCAGATTGATGTCTTGTTCTTTGCACAGCCGTTTTGTCGCCAGCTGCTGGGGGGAGCCGTAGCCTCCGTGCGAATGGAGAAGGAGGAGGGTCGACTCCGCACTGTTCTGGAACAAGCAAACAGTGAGTACTAATATTTGCGTTCGAGAGGTGCTGCGACTATCTTCATTGTTGACTTTGCTTCGGTGATCCACAGGCGAGAAAGAGAGCATGGCGAAGCGGATCGCGGAGCTGGAGAAATCCCTGGGTGCAGCTCAAAAGTGTGAGCGAACCCGGGGTGATCTAGAGAAGACCCAGGTTGAACGCTTGCTCGCACTCGCCAATGTAATTGGAGGTAAGTATCTCGGCTCATTGCCTACTTGGTCTTGTGTCGACTTCTGATGTTTTACAAGTTTGGTTTTCTCTTCGTTGTTCAGAGCCGTGCGGAGGCGCTCCTCCGGAAGATACCTCCAGTGAGAATCTCGACCTGGAGAAAGCTGTTGGCTTTGTTGACCGCGCCTACGCGTATGCTTCGGCTGCGCTGCAGCAATCTTCGGCGGCGCTGCAGAGGTCGAAGGATGCCTTGGCGAGTGTGCACCGGAGCATCTTCCCCAATCAACCGTCGCCGGTCGCTGTTGACGCGCTTGCGGCTCCGTTTGAAGGCGACGCGACCACCATGGCGGACTACACGCGTGCTCAGACGGTACGCGGCTCAGAGCTCACTTTCCAGCTCCTACTTGGTCACCAAGTCGCAGGTGACTTTGAGAAGGTTGTCAGCGACTTCCCCCGGAGGCCTGATGGCAAGACCATGTCCCTTAGCTCTGTGAAGGCGCGGGCGAGTCAGTTGGCCGTGAAGTTGGTTGCCACCTTCGAGAAGAGAATCGCCAAGGCTGCAGAGTTCGCTGCTAGGAAGAACCGTTCTCAGTCAGAGTCTGCAATGTAGTTTCCTTTGTTTTAGGGTTCTTCTTCTTTTGAACTTGGTCTGTAATGAAACTCATGATCTGCGAAGTCTTTTGGCCGCGAACATACTAGTGTCGAAATATAATTTTGTCTTCGAGTCTTCTGTCATATGAATTTGCTTGACAATGTCGAAACTTGGCAGCCTGAGATGGGTGAGACTCCCGGGGTTGCTGGAGCCACTGGTGCGGGTGAGGACGAGGATACCTCTTCGGCTGCACCCACTCGCCCTTGTCGTCAAGCTCCTCCAGCCCACGCGCGAAGTGTGAATGATCAGCGAGTGATCACTTACATGAGGAACAAGATTACTGAGCTCGAGTCGAAGCTGAAGGTTGCCGAGTTGGAGTTGGAGCGCTTGAAGTCGCGGCCCGCTGCGCCGTTCTCCCAGCGTGAGGAATTCCTTCTTGGCCAGATAGACTTGATCAGTCGACAGCTGCAAGGTTGGCCTTCAAGCGATTTGTTTTGGCTTCTTTATGCTTTCACTGTTCTAAGTGCTGGGTCTTCATGCAGATGTGAATGCTGACCGGAGGGCCGAGCAGGGTCGAGTGGACGAGCGGGTGGATAGAGAAGCCGCCGGTGACTCACTCGAAGCTCGTCAATTTTGGTCGGACAAATCCAAGGGCAGTGTACTTGCTAGGATGCTGGATCGCACCTGGCGGGCTGCTGTGCTCTTGGAAGGTTGCAGAAAAACCCTCCTGCAGGTCAACAAGGTGTTCTTTCCGCACAACGAGCAGCCTGACGGACTGCCTGCGCTGCTGGAGAGGTACCGCGAGGGCAAAGGCAAGGCGTTGAAGGAAGTCATGCACACCCAGCTTGTTGCCGGGGCGAACGTGGCGCTGGCGTACGTTCGAATGCACCGGCCCCATCTTGCCTTGGACAAGGTGCTTGACGGCTTGCCTGGAGCAGGTGACTACGCCGATACTCTTGCGGCTGCGCGTCAGATGATTCAGCAGGTCCAGGCCTTCAGTGAGCAACTTGTGGGGCCGCTTGATGAGCCAAAGGAGGAGCCTGTAGAGTAAGAATACCAGGCTGTTGTTGTATAGCATTAGTTTGTAAGAGATATTTTCCCAGGTGGGAGCATGAGTGTATGTATGTCGAGGTGGTGGTAGCCTCCGAGTGAATAAATTGTATCTTGTGGACTTCTGTAGACCTGTATGGCGCAGCCCCCGAGCGGATCGAGTGCGGCCAAGGTATGTCGAGTCGGGCCTGTGCGGCGCAGCCCCCAAGTGCTTCGAGGCGTTTTCGAGTCAGGCCTGTGCGGCGCAGCCCCCGAGTGCTTTCGCGTGCGGCCAAGGCGTTTTCGAGTTTAGTCCTGTGCGGCGCAGCCCCCGAGTGCGTCGGGTGGTGGCCTAGGCGTTTTCGAGTTAGACCTGTGCAGCGCAGCCCCCGAGTGCGTCGAGTGGCGGCCTAGGCGTTTTCGAGTTAGACCTGTGCGGCGCAGCCCCCGAGTGCGTCGAGTGGCGGCCTAGGTTGACTTAGACCTGTACGGCGCAGCCCCCGAGTGGTTCGGGTGGTGGCCGAGGATTTTTGAGTTGGACCTGTGTGGTGCAGCCTCCGAGTGCGTCGGGTGGCGGCCTAGGTTGACTTAGACCTGTACGACGCAGCCCCCGAGTGGTTCGGATGGCGGCCGAAGATTTTTCGAGTGGAACCTGTGTGGCGCAGCCCCCGAGTGCGTCTAGTGGCGGACTAGGTTTTGACTTAGACCTGTACAGCGCAGCCCCCGAGTGATTCGGGTGGCGGCCGAGGTTTTTTCGAGTGGAACCTGTGTGGCGCAGCCCTCGAGTGCGTCGAGTGGCAGCCTAGGTTTTGACTTAGACCTGTACAGCGCAGCCCCCGAGTGATTCGGGTGGCGGCCGAGGTTTCTTCGAGTGGAACCTGTGTGGCGCAGCCCCCGAGTGCGTCGAGTGGCGGCCTAGGTTTTGACTTAGACCTGTACAGCGCAGCCCCCGAGTGATTCGGGTGGCGGCCGAGGATTTTCGAGTGGAACCTGTGTGGCGCAGCCCCCGAGTGCGTCGAGTGGCGGCCTAGGTTTTGACTTAGACCTGTACGACGCAGCCCCCGAGTGGTTCGGGTGGCGGCCGAGGATTTTCGAGTGGAACCTGTGTGGCGCAGCCCCCGAGTGCGTCGAGTGGCGGCCTAGGTTTTGACTTAGACCTGTACAGCGCAGCCCCCGAGTGATTCGGGTGGCGGCCGAGGATTTTTGAGTGGAACCTGTGTGGCGCAGCCCCCGAGTGCGTCGAGTGGCGGCCTAGGTTTTGACTTAGACCTGTACGACGCAGCCCCCGAGTGGTTCGGGTGGCGGCCGAGGATTTTTCGAGTGGAACCTGTGTGGCGCAGCCCCCGAGTGCGTCGAGTGGCGGCCTAGGTTTTGACTTAGACCTGTACGACGCAGCCCCCGAGTGGTTCGGGTGGCGGCCGAGGATTTTTCGAGTTGCTTGCTGATAAAAGTAAAGGGGAGAGCTTGTTCCTCAAATCACTTTATTGATTTCTGCGAGCAGGCCGCCTCATTAAAACCCTTCCAGTCCCCTCAGGTACCCTGGCGAGGGAAAGAGTGCGTCTGAAACCTGCCGCTTCTTGACATTGTACATTATTACAAATTGGGGTCGATCAGGCATAGAAACGGCGCAGTTGCGCAACGTTCCACGGGTTACTGCAGACTGTCCCCGTCTTCGAGTCCTTCAGGCGGTAAGCTCCGTCACCGATTGCCTCTGTCACAATGTATGGACCCTCCCAAGGGGAGGCGAGTTTGTGCACCTTCTTCTGCTTGAGGCGGAGGACAAGATCAACAGGAACAAACGCTCTGGGCCGTAGTCGCCGCCCGTGGTAGTTGCGTAGGTCTTGCTGGTACACGGCTGTGCGGGTGAGGGCGATGTCACGTGCTTCGTCCAAGGTGTCCATGTCGTCCTCGAGCGCTTCTTCTGCATCGGACTCTTCGTAGGCCACCACTCGGGGAGCATCGAACTTGATATCACAGGGCAGGACTGCTTCTGCGCCGTAGACCATGAAGAATGGCGTGTATTGAGTGGATCTGTTCGGCGTGGTGCGCAGACTCCATAGCACGGATGGCAGCTCTTCGATCCAGGCGCCCGCGGCGCGCCTCAGTGGTACTCGCAGGCGCTTCTTTATGCCCTTGCAGACTAGGCCATTGGCTTTCTCGACTTGTCCGTTGGACTGCGGGTGCGAGACAGATGCATAGTTGAGCTTGATGACTTGGTCAGAGCAGAAGTCCTTGAACTCTTCGGCTGTGAAGTTCGTGCCGTTGTCGGTGATGATGCTGTGTGGCACACCGAACCTGAAGATGATCGACCTGATGAAGTTAACTGCTAAGGAGGCAGTCGAACTTGTGATCGGTGCTGCTTCGATCCACTTCGTGAACTTATCGACTACCACCAGGAGATGAGTGTGTCCGCCCGGAGAAGACTTCTTGAGTGGACCCAACATGTCGAGCCCCCATTGAGCGAAGGGCCATGCGAGTGGTATGGTCTTCAGCGCCGATGCTGGTGCGTGCGGCTTGTTGGCGAATTCTTGGCAGCCGATGCACTTCCTCACGAGTTCTTCTGCGTCTTGCATTGCGGTGGGCCAGTAGAACCCTGCTCGTAGGGCTTTGGCCACCAAGGCTCGACTGCTGGCGTGGTGTCCGCAGATGCCGGCGTGGATCTCGAGTAAGATGGCTTGACCGTCGACTGGGTCGATGCACCTTTGGAGGACTCCTGAGATGCTTCGCTTGTAGAGTTCCCCGTTGATGACGGTGAAGCCCTTGGAGCGACGGACGACGCGCTTGGCTTCGACTGGGTTCGCTGGCACCTTCTGATGCAATATGTAGGCCAGGTATGGGCTTGTCCATGTGGGTTCGACCAACATTACCTCCATGGATTCCTTCTCCGTGTTGGGCGGGTTGGTGGTGCTCGCTGCCGGTGTAGAGGGTCCCGGCGCAGGTCGGAGCTTGATGGAGCGTTGCGTGATGCGCTCGAGGAAGACTCCGGGTGGCACCGGCGCTTTGTCTGATCCGAGGTTGGCGAGGGTGTCAGCTTCCTCGTTGCTCTCGCGGCCGATGTGCCGCAACTCGCAGCCGTCGAAGGTGCCTTCCAACTGGTTGTATAGGTCCCTGTAGGCTATCATGTTGTCGGCGATGGCGTCACATTGCTTCATGGTTTGTTGCATGACAAGGTAGGAGTCTCCGTAGATCATGAGGTGAGTTGCGCCGCAGTTTTTGGCCATTCGCATGCCGTGGATCAGGGCCTCGTACTCTGCCTCGTTGTTGGAGGGTGTTGGGAAGTCCATCTGCAGTACATACTTCAGTTTGTCGCCTTTGGGTGAAATGAGGACGACTCCGGCCCCTGCTGATCTGAACTTCTTGGACCCGTCGAAGTACATTGTCCATGCGTTGGACAAGTCGGGTACGTCTGGCAGCTGGGCCTCTATCCACTCTGTGGTGAACTCTGGAAGGACTTGAGCCTTGATTGCCTTCGGGTGCGCATACTTCAGCCCCCAGGGTCCTAACTCGATGACCCACTTGGCGACTCGTCCTATCGCGGCTTGGTTGGTGAGGATGTCGGAGAGCCCAAAGGAGCTTACCACCATGATGGTGTGCTCGGAGAAGTAGTGAACGACCTTCCTGGATGTCATGAAGACTCCGTAGGCTAGCTTCTGGTAATGCGGGTATCTCTGCTTAGAGAGGGTTAGCACCTCTCTAAGAAAATAGACGGGTCGCTGAACAGGGTGGCTGTGCCCTTCTTCTCCTCGTTCGACGACGAGTACTGTGCTAACCACTCTGTTCGTGGCTGACACGTAGAGGTACAGCGGCTCGTTCTCCAGTGGCGCCACCAGTACTGGAGGAGTCGTGAGGGTTTTCTTGAGCTTGTCGAACGCGTCTTGCGCTTCTTCTGTCCACTCGAATTTGTCTGCCTTTTTCATCAGTTGGTAGAAAGGCAGGGCCTTTTCTCCCAACTTACTAATGAACCGGCTGAGAGCTGCGACTCGGCCGGCTAGACGTTGCACTTCATGAAGCTTGGTCGGTGCTGGCATTGCGAGTATGTTTTGCACCTTCTCAGGGTTGGCTTCGATTCCTCTTGCCGAGACGAGGTACCCGAGCAGTTCTCCGGCTGGCACGCCGAAGACACACTTGTCCGGATTCAGCTTGATCTGGTACTCGTTGATTGCGGCAAAGACTTTGCGGAGGTCAGCAATTAAACTGTCCTCCGTTCGAGTGGTGATGACTATGTCGTCGATGTAGACTTGTACGATCTTTCCTATTAGCTCCTTCAGGCAAGCTTGCATCGTGCGCTGGTATGTGGCTCCAGCGTTCTTCAACCCGAAGGGCATCATCTGGTAGCAGAACACACCGTGAGGTGTGATGAATGCAGTCTTCTCTTCATATTCGACTTTCATCCTGATCTGCTGGTACCCGGAGTACGCGTCCAGGAAGGATAGACGCGCGCAGCCTGCAGTCGAGTCGATGATCTGATCTATCCGCGGGAGCGGAAAATGGTCCTTGGGGCAGCACTTGTTAATGGCGGTGAAGTCGACGCACATGCGGAGTTTCTTCGTCTTCTTCTTCTCCACCAGGACCGGGTTCGCTACCCAGTCCGAGTCCTTGATTTCCCGGATGAATCCGGCGTGGAGCAGTTGTCGTGGTGGGTAGCACGGCATATCCATCAAAGACGGAAAAGAGTATGGGGCAGGCGACGACCGGATGCTCGCGCGGGATTGGGCAACCAACATGCAAACACACGTCAATTACCCAGGTTCGGGGCCCTCCTTGTGGAGGTAACACCCCTACGTCCTGCTCTTCTTGTTTCTATTGATTGTTCACAGATCGAGCTACAAGGTTGCTCCTGGAGCTGTATGGCGGTGGTGCCGGCTAGAAGTGTCCAGCCGGCTAGAGGTGGAAGACGATGATCTACGTATCTGTGTGTCCTGTTCGACGTGCCTCGCGCAGGAGGCCCATGCACGCCTTATATAGGCAGCGTCTAGGGTTTTGGTTAGGGTTTCTAGGTTACAAGGAGATTACACGATTGCCCCTATGACATCACTACTCTGGAGCCGGCTGGTACTATCTCATCATTACACTGTAGCTGTAACGTCCGACAGGAGCTGGACGATCTGGGCCTACCAGTACGGACTGGTCGGTTGGTAGAGGCCGGCTGCTCTAGCCGGCCGTCCGCCTCCGGGTAGGCTAAGCGGCTTGCTTCATCCGGCGGGCTTCAGGCGGCACGCTGTAGCCGGCCCTTGCAGTTCTTGAAGAAATGGTCCCCTTAGGGATATCCGGGGTTCATATCCCCGACACTAGCCCCCGAGATCGTGGAGTCTTGCCGGCTTGCCGGGTAGACTTCTCGAGCTTCAATGTTTTGTTTGTCGTTGTAGTTGAAGTTGTCCGGCTTGAAGTTCGCCGGATAAGGTGATGGCGTCTGGAGGTGGACCGTCCGGCTTGGGGTAGCCGGTCTCCGGTAGTCTGGATGTCTTGGGAGTCGTGGGTCGTGGCACGCGTCAGCCACGTTTCGCCGCTTGGTCGTGACGGTTGCACTCTGCCCGATGTCAGGGGCACGTCGCGTCGGTCTTCGACAGACTGGATCGTCTGTGGCAACTGCTTGTTAGTGGGATCGTTTGTGGACGGCCCGGCCTGCCCGCGCCCCACGTGGCGCGTGGAGCGGTGCGGTTCCGCCTGCCCCGCTTTTAAAGGGGAAAAGAGGGGGAAGGCTCGGAACTTTCGCTCCTCTCTCCCGCTTCGTCTTCTTCGCCTGTTCTTGCCTTCCTGCTCCTTGCCGATTTCTCCGTCTTGCTGCTTCTGCTTCCGTTTCTTCCACCACGGGCAACAGAACTTCAATGGCGAGCACGGGTGCCTGGATGGGTTCCACCATCGACAACAAATTTCTTCTGAAGCTTCACCGGAACGGGTCCATGGGGAAGAGCGGCGATGTGGAGGCTCGCGCCCCTCCCCCTGGAGAGATCTCACCGAGCCCCAAACCGGATGAGTTTGTCATGTTCTACACGCATGTGGAACGGGGGTTGGGGCTCCCCATCAGCTCGTTCTTCAACGAGTTTCTGCATTTCTACGGGCTGCAGCCTCACCATCTGGGGGCTAACTGCATCACGCAGTTGTCTTGCTTCGTCACGCTCTGCGAAGCTTATTTGGGCATCTGGCCCAGTATGGAGCTTTTCGGCATGTTCTTCTTCTTGCGGTCCCAAGTGTCCGCTGGGCTGCCACGGGACTGCGGCGGCGTCTCCATCAGCGCGAAGAACACGCCGTTCCCCAAGATCCATTTGCCCGAGTCCATCAAGAAGTGGCAGAATACATACTTCTATGTCAAGAACGCCACCGAGGCTAACCGGATCAAACTCCCCGCCTTCGCCAATACGCGTCCGGCGGACAGGTCCTGGAGCCGGAAGCCGGTAGTCGACGAGAATCTGCAGGCCACCCTGTTCGCCCGCCTGGAGAAGCTGGTGGCGGAGGGCCTGACGTCCAGGGACCTGACCATGGCCTGGACGACAAGGCGGATGTTCCCGCTGCAGGAGCGCTCGCACAAGATGTGCTTCTACTCCGGCGTCCGGGATCCCACTTGTGCTTCCTTGAACATCCCGACGCAGGAGGGATTAAGCGCGTGGGTTTCCCGTCTCATCACCGACAGGCTTGAGGATGATTGGGACTTCGGGCTCGATCCCTTCACCCGCTCGGACCGCGCTCCTGAGGTTAGTTTCTTCCTTTCTCATTTTGTTTCCGATTCCCTTTCCGGCTGCCGCCTGAACTAGCCGGCTTGCCGGGTAGCTTTGTGAGGTCCAGATGGTTGAAGATTTTGAAGTAGTCTTCGAGCCTGATGTCCAGGGTCCCCTTTCTGCGGCGCAGATGGCCATGCTGGAGGAGGACAGCGCCGCCGAGGAGCAGGCGGCGGGTGGAGATGCGGACACCGCCGCTGGAGGCGGATCCGGCGGCGATGCCCGTGTCGCCACAGGAACTCACGGCGACACCACCGAGTCGTCTGGAAGAGGTGCCGATGCCGGCGGCGATGACGGGGGCGATGACGACGCCACCCGGACTGCAACGAGCCCGGCCCCTGCTGCCGGCGCCGACTCCGACTCGGCCGCCTACAGGGACGAGGACCTCGAGCATGACGATCCGCCTCCGGTTTCGTCGTCCCGTGGTAAGTCTTCTGGGCCCGGGGTCGCCGGGCAGGCTGACGATGTTGTGCGTGTGGTAGTAGACCTCTCCACCAGCTCTGAACCGGACTCAGAGGGTTCTTCCTCCGTGCCAGCCTCCAAGCCGGCGATATCCACCCGCCGGACCAAGGAGTTGGAGGCGGCGGCGCGGAAGAAGGTGGTCCTCCCCCGGCGGATCGTGAAGGAGAGGCGGTCGAAGTCGGCCGCCGATGTCGATGCAAATGCGCCGCCCAAGCGGAAGGGCGCATTTGAGAAGCGAGGCGTGCATTCCGCCAAAAGGCGGGCTTCGGCGTCTTCCCGGCCTACCATAGGCGGCCTGTCGCCAGCCGGAAGGCCGAGGGCGGAGACATCCGAGACCGAGGCCAGGGCGGACGAGATCATGGCCGAGGTCCGGGCTGAGGTTGACGCCAAGATGACGGAGGAGGAGGCCCAGACTGATGGGGCCAACAATGAGGTGATTGGTCTTGCTTTGGGTGGTGATTTCATTTACGATTCGAATCCGGATGACTTGGAGAAGGAGTTTTACGCTCAGTCGGCGCAGGCAGTCTTAGCCTTAGGAGCATCTGATGCTGATTTTACTGTGGAGCAGCTGCTGGCCTCGAGGGAGGACGAGAGGGGACGAAGGCGGCGGACGCGGAGAGGACCGAACCCGCCGCCGGCAGGACCCGCGCCCAGGTGGTTAATCTTTCTCCTCCTTTTGTTCTTGGCCATGACTCGGGTATTGATGATATGGAGAAGGCTATTTACGCGGAGCTGGCGCAGGCGGACTCGATCCGGGCGTCGATGGATGCCAGGCGGCTGCAAGGCAGCCAGCGGCTGCCAAGGCGGCCGAGGAGAAGGCGGCTGCGGGCACGGAAGCCGGCGATTCCGCAAAGGCCTCTGCCGGGCCAAGGTGTGTGCTGGCTCGCTACGGAGCGGCCGGTCGAGGAACCCTGTCGTCCCGGCGAAAGGGCGGCGAGGTGCCTTCCGGAGGCGTGAAGCGCCCGTCCGACGCTGTGCCTCCCCCTCCGCCAAAGCGGACGAAGAGGAGGGCGGCCAAGGTGCTGGGCTCATGCGTCGGGTAAGTCCTTGTCTTGTGGTGGAAATCTTCGCAACTCGCACTCGTCGGTGACGCCTTCCTTGTCTCGCAGGGCACCACTCCCTATAGCGGAGACGGCAGTCGTCGCTGTAAAGGAGTCGGCATCGGTGCCTGTCACCGAGGCCCCTGTGACGCAGGCGGCTGATCCGCCTTCGGAGGCGAAAACGTCGGAGGCGGCCAGCCGAGTGCTGGCGGAGGCGGCTGATCCGCCTTCGAAGGCGAGGACGACGGAGGCGGCCAGCC
>QRDG01000337.1:0-153451 GCA_012064385.1 Puccinellia tenuiflora
CCACACGTTCAGCTCGATGAAGACTCCACGTTCTTGATCCCGCAAGAGGTGGTGGAGAGGCTCGAGATCAACAGCACGACGACGGTGGCGTGGTGTGTATGGTGGAGATTGGACAGGGCTTCGCCAAGCGGTGTCGGGAGAGAGGAGGAGGAGGGGTGCGGCTAGGGAGAGGAGGGGGGGGGGGGCCGGCGGCTAGGCACCTTATGGAGGAGCCAAAGGGTGCGGCACCCCTCCCCTTACCCCTCCTTATATAGGAGGCCAAGGGGGGTGCGCCCCTCCCCTCCTAGGGCCGGCGCAAGGGGGGGTGGCTTGGCCCCCAAGCCACCACTAGGGTTTCGGCCGGCCCCCCTTTGCTTCTAGAAGCATGGCCCGGTTGGGCCTATGGGGTGATGGTGCGGCTGGCCCATTAGGCCAGCCCACTGCCCCCTTTTTCCATGTGGGCCCCATACTCCTATGGGCCCCACTTCTAGACCCCTCTAGAACCTTCTAGAACATTCCGGTACTTTACCGATAAATTCCCGAACCTTTCTTAACCTCCGGAAACAACTTTCCTTATATGAATCTTATTCTCCGGACCACTCCGAAACTCCTCATGACGTCCGGGATCCAATCCGGGACTCCGAATCAATATTCGTTCTCACCATCATTTATCTCGAACCCTAACTACATCGAACGTTAAGTGTGTGACTCTGCGGGTTCGCGAATATGTCATATTAATAGCGGGACCGGGATGTCCATATTAATTCCTACATATTCGACGAAGTACTTTACTAGTCGAACCACAATGTCCGGGATTCAATTAATCCATATACGATTCCTTTTGTTTCACGATATATTACTTGTCCGAGATTCAATCCACCGATATCTGCATATCTGATTAATCTCGTTACCGACAAGTTCTCTTTACTCGTTCCCATAGAATAGGATCCCTTATGACTAGCCACTTAGTCATATGCTTGCAAGCGTTTGGATGCTATACTACCGAGAGGGCCCAGAGATATCTATCCAACTGTTGGACGAACAAATCCCAGTCTCGAAACATGACACCCAACAACCTATCATCGGAGAACCTGAAAGCCACCTTTATAATCACCCAGTTACGAAGTGACGTTTGATGTCCACAAAGCTCTCCTCCGATAAACGGGAGTGACATAATCTCATGGTCTAAGGAAACTATATTTGACATCTATTTAATTTGAGTCTTGTCCATTATATCATCACCTATGATACAAACTTCGTTTATTAAGCGATTCATAAATCCATGGTTAGGAAACATCTAACCATCACTTAATCAAACGAACTAGTCACAAGAGGAAAGACTAGGGACACATTACCGTTTATATTCCACACATGTATTCGTTTCCGGTTAATACAATTCTAGCATGGAATTAAACATATCATGAACGGAGAAATATGATAAACAATAATCATTATTATTGCCTCTTGGGCATATCTCCAACAGTCTCCCACTTGCACTAGAGTCAATAATCTAGTTTACATTTGTAGCAATCTAACACCCATGGCCTCTCGGTGTTGATCATGTTTTCCTCGTGGAAGAGGTTTAGTCAACGGGTCTGCCACATTCAGATCCGTATGCACCTTGCAAATCTCTATGTCACCATCCTTGACATTCTCACGCAAATTGTGATAGCGGCGCTTAATATGCTTGGTATTCTTGTGTGAAGTCGGGTCCTTGGCAAGAGCTATTGCACCTGTATTATCACAGTACAGGGCCAGAGGTCTTGACGCACTTGGAACCACGCTCAGCTCTGAGAGGAACTCCTTCATCCAGACTGCTTCACTTGCTGCCGACGAGGCCGCAACATACTCCGCTTCTGTTGAAGATTTCGCCACCACGCTCTGCTTGGAACTCCTCCAACTCACAGCGCCACCATTTAGGATAAACACGTATCCGGACTGAGACTTAGAATCATCCGGATCTGTATCCCAACTAGCATCGACGTAACTCCTTACGACAAGCTCTTGGTCACCTCCATATACGAGAAACATTTCCTTAGTTCTATTTAGATACTTAAGGATATTCTTGACAGCTGACCAGTGTTCCACTCCTGGATCACTTTGGTACCTGCTAGTCAAACTTACAGCATGGCACAAATCTGGTCTAGTACATAGCATGGCATACATGATAGAGCCTATCGCAGAGGCATAAGGAACCTTGTCCATTATCTCTCTATCTTCTGCCGTAACAGGACTCTGAGTCTTACTCAGAACCTTTCCTTGCAACATTGGTAAGAACCCCTTCTTTGAATTTTCCATTCTGAACTTCTTCAGAACCTTGTCAAGGTATGTACTCTGTGAAAGCCCAATTAGGCGTTTTGACCTATCTCTATAGATCTTTATGCCTAAAATATACGCCGCTTCACCAAGGTCTTTCATTGAAAAACTCTTATTCAAATAAGACTTTACACTTTCAAGTAGTGTAACATCATTTCCAATCAATAATATGTCATCCACATATAGTATTAGAAATGCAACTGAACTCCCACTCACTTTCTTGTAAATACAGGCTTCTCCATAAGTTTGGACAAATCCAAACCCTTTGATCACTTCATCAAACCGGAGATTCCAACTCCGCGATGCTTGCTTCAGTCCATAGATGGATCTCTGAAGTTTGCATACCTTGTTAGCATCCTTTGGATCAACAAAACCTTCGGGCTGTACCATGTACAACTCTTCCTTAATGTGACCATTAAGGAACGCGGTCTTCACATCCATTTGCCAAATTTCATAGTCATAATATGCGGCAATTGCTAACATAATCCGAACAGATTTCAGCATCGCTACGGGTGAGAATGTCTCATCGTAGTCAACTCCTTGAATTTGTCGGAAACCCTTTGCGACAAGTCGAGCTTTATACATGGTGACGTTTCCGTCAGCGTCTGTCTTTCTCTTGAATATCCATTTGTTCTCAACGGCCTTACGGTCGTTAGGTAAGTCTACCAAAGTCCATACTTGGTTTTCATACATGGATTCCATTTCGGATTTCATGGCTCCTAGCCATTTATCGGAGTCTGGGCTCATCATTGCTTCCTCATAATTCGCAGGTTCATCATTGTCCAACAACATGACATTCATGACGGGGTCGTACCGATCAGGAGCGGTACGTTCCCTCGTTGATCTGCGAGGTTCAATAGCAGCCTTGACTGGAACAGCATGATCAACATCATTTGCTCCTTCTTCAGGTGGCGATGGCTGTTCTGGAACACCTTCCAGTTCTGCGCTACTCGGCATCTCAAGAACAGGTTCAATAACCTCGTCAAGCTCTATCTTCCTTCCACTCACTTCTTTCGAGAGAAACTCCTTCTCTAGAAAGGAACCATTCTTGGCAACGAAAATCTTGCCTTCAGTTCTGTGGTAGAAGGTATACCCAATAGTTTCCTTAGGGTATCCAATGAAGACGCACTTTTCCGATTTGGGTTCGAGCTTATCAGGTTGAAGCTTTTTCACATAAGCATCGCAACCCCAAACTTTGAGAAACGATAACTTTGGCTTCTTGCCAAACCATAATTCATATGGAGTCGTCTCAACGGATTTTGATGGAGCTCTATTTAATGTGAATGCGGCTGTCTCTAATGCATAGCTCCAAAATGACAGTGGCAGATCTGTGTGAGACATCATAGATCACACCATATCCAATAAGGTTCGATTACGACGTTCAGACACACCATTACGCTGTGGTGTTCCGGGTGGCGTGAGTTGTGAAACAATTCCACACGTCTTTAAATGCATGCCAAACTCGTAACTCAAATATTCGCCTCCACGATCGGATCGAAGAAACTTGATTTTCTTGTTACGATGGTTCTCAACTTCACTCTGAAATTCTTTGAACTTTTCGAACGTTTCAGACTTATGTTTCATTAAGTAAATATACCCATATCTACTCAAATCATCTGTGAAGGTTAAGAAGTAACGATATCCACCGCGCGCTGCAACACTCATCGGACCACACACATCGGTATGTATGATTTCCAACAAGTCTGTTGCCTCTCTCCATCGTGCCGGAGAAGGGTGTTCGAGTCATCTTACCCATAAGGCATGGTTCGCAAGTTTCAAATGATTCAAAATCAAGTGAATCCAAAAGTCCATCAGAATGGAGTTTCTTCATGCGCTTTACACCAATAGTGACCCAAACGGCAGTGCCACAAAAAGTGGTATTATCATTATTCACTTTGCATCTTTTGGCATCAATGTTATGAACATGTGTATCACTACTATCGAGATCCAATAGAAATAAGGGTCATTTAACAGATTGCCACTAGAGGCTTGGTAGTACTCAGTTTTGCCACTAGTTTCAAATGGCTTACAGTTTTGCCACTACTTCAGTTGCAGCTGCTATGGCGAGGCCAAACGGCCAGTCTGAAGCGGGTTCCGTCTGTTAGGCGTTAGTGGACTTGGTCCGCGTCTTACAGGTGGGACCAGTTTACTTCTTACAGGTGGGACTGGGCAAGGCGCTAGTGGACTTGGTCCGCGTCTTACAGGTGGGACCAGGTAACTTCTTACAGGTGGGACCGGGCAAGGCGCTAGTGGACTTGGTCCGCATTTTACAGGTGGGACCAGGTAACTTCTTACATGTGGGACCAGGTAACTTCTTACAGGTGGGACCTAACCGTGCACGACACCTGCTCTCGAACGGCCACCTGCGCCGCCGCCACCACCTGCGCCGCCGCCGCCACCTCCGCGTCCGCCACCTGCGCCGCCGCGTCCGTCCCGCGTATAGAGCCAACACCTCCACCGCAACAGTGCTCCAGTGTGCCGTGCTCCGCCGTCACCTGCTCCACCGCCACCAGCTTGTCCCGCTGCGCCCACCAGCTGCTCGATCCGCGGCGAGGCTCCTTCCGTGCGCCCGGCGGGAGCGTTGGGGTTGGCGAGGCAGAGGAAGTAAGAGGGTGAACTCCAGGGCGAAATGGCGAGCGGATGCGACCGTGGAGTAGCTGGCGAGGCAATCGTCGGGCCGGACACCCGCCTGCATCCACGACTGGGTTCCCGAGGGGTAAGTTGGAGCTCACCTCTGCATTTGAACATTCGATTAGACATGAGACGCACTCGGTTTATGTTGATTTTGCAATTGGCGTGCTGAATTCGCATTTCGTGGTGTGCTGAATTCGTCTCTATTTTTCTGGTTAGGATGGAATTGCGGTTTGCTTTCTTGCTGAATATTAGAAGGGACCGGTACGTCGTCGATGCAGAGAATAACAAGAAATTCACGGGAGGTTTCGATTATCCTTTGCCAGTGGATTGCAATTGGAGTTTTAGACAATTTGGGGAGGTAATTTGCACTCCATATCCTTGGGGTTTGCATGATGAAGTGGAATTCAAATACTACGATGGGGGAAACAGATGGGTGGCAGTTACAAATGATGAAGAACTCGCTACCATGTTTGCTAAGCATAAGGAGAAGGAGAAATTTCATGTGAGACTGCAAAATGATGTGGTTGTGCCGGCAATTGGATCTAGTATGGCGGATGCATCTTCTCGGGCTGCATCATGTCGTGGTGCTCGCAGTTCTAGCCAGAGAAGTTCAGGCAGTGCACGAGGACGTGGTGCCTCGAGCGGCGTGGGCAGCAGCAGCAGAAGAAGGGTCCCCGTTGAAGTGGAGGAGCCTTCCAGTTATGCGGATGAAGAAGAGAGGCTATATCCTGATGTTCTTCGGAATTTACGACGAGCATCTCGGGCTGGAAACAATGAGGCTGACGTGGTGGTTGTAGACGAAGACAACGAAGCTTTGAGTGATGTCGAAGACGATGTTCCACCTGTTGAATGGGACCGTGAGAACCCATTGATGGAACAAGGTTCCATTTATTCATCAATGAATGAGTGTAGAAATGCACTTGTGACGTACTGCATCAAGGCAGAACGCTATTTCAAAGTTGACAAGAGCGATAAAGTTCAGTTACAGAGTGCATTGTCCGACTGAGGGTTGTCAATGGAGGATGCATGCATCTAAAATGCGAAAGAGCACAAATATTCAGGTGAAGGTGAACCCATTTAGCCACACGTGCAAGGAATCAACACTTAGGAAGGAAACAATCAGTAGAGCCAAGTCAAGATGGGTGGCTGAAGAAGTAAAGAAGTGGGTGACAGAAGACAATCAAATTGGTACAAAGGAATTGATGAAGAAGATCAAAGAGAAGTTCAAGATTGATTTACCATACATGAGGGTGTTCAATGGTAGAAATCAAGCTTTGGATTCTATTACGGTGACTGGCAGGAAAGTTTTGAATTATTGTATTCATTCAAAGCTGAAGTGGAGAGGACCAGCCCAGGTAGTATTGTAGAAATTGACCACCACACGGTGGAGTACAAAATAAAGGGAGTGACAAGGACCAAGGAATGCTTTAGGAGGGTTTTTGTCTGCTTTGAGGCTTGTCGCCAGGGTTTTTTGGTAGGCTGCAGGCCGTATTTGGCTGTTGATGCTACTTTTCTGACAGGGAGGTTTAAAGGACAGTTAGTGGCAGCTTGTGCAGTTGATGCACATAATTTTGTATTTCCAGTTGCGTATGGTGTGCTGGAGACAGAGTCTGAGGAGAGCTGGACTTGGTTTTTCCAGAATCTGCATCTGGCTATTGGACATCCCAATGGGTTGGTAATTCATACAGATGCCTGCAAGGGTTTAGAAGTGGCTGTGGACAATGTGTTCCCTGGAGTAGAGCATAGGGAGTGCATGCGTCATCTTGCTGCAAATTTTGCGAAGAAATTCAAAGGAAAAGTGTATAGCGACAATTTATGGCCAGCAGCTTTGACTTGCAGTGTCAAGAAGCACAACTATCACATGAGGCAGTTATACAAGAATGAGAAAGTGAAGGAATACTTGGAAACACACCACTCCAAGTTATGGGCCAGAAGCCAATTCAGTGAACTGAGCAAAGTTGACTATGTGCACAATAATCTTGCAGAGTCTTTCAACTCAACCATCTGAAAACTAAAGGGTCTCTATATGGTGGATTTGCTGGACAAGATAAGAATAGAGTACATGGAAAAGTTTCATTTCTGTGCAAATATAGCCGCGGCAAAATTCATGGGCCACATTGTCATCCCTGCCGTGTTGAATGAATTGAAGCAAAAAACTGAAGGCTTGGACATGAACATGAAACTTTGCTCGGCTACCAAAGCAGAGGTAGCATTTATGGATAAAGAGAAGAGGGAATGGAAATATCCAGTGGATTTAGAATCTAGAACTTGCAGTTGTAGGCAATGGCAGATAACTGGGTTGCCATGCATTCATGCATTGTTTTTCATCACCACTCTGTCAGGTCCAGCAGGGAACATACAGCAATATGTGCATGAGTACTACTCTGTTGCAAGGTTCAAAGACACATATGCAGTTCCTTTACCTACTTTGGAGGGAAAACATCAATGGGATGTAGTGAACCCTGGATTCAAGCTCCGTGCTCCAGTTCTGAAGAGAGCAAAAGGTAGACCGAGGAAGAGTCGAATAAGAGCTCGCAGCGAAGGAGCTGGACTTGGAGCGAGGAAGCGTAAGTGCAACAGGTGTGGTGGGTCTGGTCATTTCGGTAGGTATTGTGATCACGCAGTAGATCCAGCATTCGGAGAGCGTTTGGATGAAACTGATGATGATGAGCAGCAGGTTGGAACAGAGCAAGACCATGAGCATGATCATGATGATGATGATGAGCAGCAGGTTGGAATAGAGCAAGTGCATGAGCATGATGATGATGATGATGAGCAGCCGGTTGGAACAGAGCATGACAATGTGGCTCCAAATGATGATGGCAATGTGGCTCCAACTGATGGTGATCAAAATGGTCCATCTGATTTTGCTTATGAGGCTCCATATGAAGGTTCAAATGATTTCCCTTTTGATCAAATGGACCATGATCATCAAAATGAGGCTCCAACTGATGTTGACAATGAGGCTCCAACTGATGGTGACATTGTGGCTCCAAATGATGATGACAATGAGGCTCCAACTGATGGTGACAATGTGGCTCAAAATGATGCTCCAACTGATGGTTCACAACATTCTGTGATTGTGAGTTCTGCCAGGTATGTCAATCTTGCCAACACTAGTACATTTATCACTTGAAATTTTCTCACTGCCCTTTTTGTCTTGTACAGCTCTGTGGTTGCTTCAAAGAAGACTGCCAAAAGGAGAAGAGAAGAAGCAATGACCACAAGGATCACAAGGAGCACAGTGGCAAGAAGCATAAGAATCACAAGGAGCATAGCGGCAAAGAAGCCTCGACGCGGTGTAGATTGAGTTGGAACCAAGAATAATTTATGAAACATTATGAATGATGTTGTATTATGTTGAATGACCAATGGTACAACTATGTTTGGATGATTTATTTTTTTGAACTGATGTTTGGATGATTTTAATAGAAAATCATATGTTTCTTTCTGTCATATGGTTGAACCATGTCTCGCAGACCAACCTATCCGAGCGCAGAAACCATCGCTGTTCTGATTGGTTGTCTCGCGGACCAACCAATCAGAGCGCAGAACGAGCGTCTCGCGGATCGCTGTGGCTGACCCGAGCGCACCCGTCCGATGCAAAGAGTAGCCAATCAGGAAGCAGAACCAGCGTCGCGCGGATCGCGCATGCCTGCCCCCACATCTGACGGGTGGTGTCTGGCGCTTGGTAGGATCCGACGGCGGACATTCGACGCTAGGGTTTTGAGCATTCCTGCGGGGTTTTTAGGGTTTGACCAGATTTCAAAAAATCATAACTAAATTACAAAAAATCGAAAAAATACAAACTCAACGGGGTTCGTCCATTTAGGAGACCTAGTTACCATAAAAAAATATAAACTCGGCATAGGGGCGTTTTTTTGAAAAATCACTTTTTGAAGTGATCTGTCGAAATCAAGTTCAAATGTTTTTAAAAAATTCAAAAAAAAATCAAAATGTTGAAATTCTTGCGCACATAGCCGTCATATGTGACAAGGTTATGAGAAAAAAATATAAACTTGGTGTAGGTCATTTTCATGAAAAAAGGCTTCACACAAATGAGCTATCACCTATGAACATGTTCAGAGTTCGTAGAATAGGGAGAGGGGGTTTAGGGTTTGAAAACAATCAAAATAATTCAAAAAAAATCAGAAAAATCTCCAAAGCTTCATTTTGTAGTAAATAAGAAGGATCCAGGCTTAGTTTTTCATTTTCATGTTTTAAACTTGTTTAAATGTTGGTCAACCCTACGGTTTGACCCAAATTCAAATATTCATAGGATATTCAAAAAACATCAAAAAAATGCAAACTCTGCACACATAGTCTTCTGATGTCATATACTAACCATTTCAGTTAATAAAGAAAGTACAAGTACATTCAACCAAACAATTCATGTACATGGTGGTGATTTCTCACTTCTGTCAAATGAAGTCCAAGATTTCAAAAAATCATAACTAAATTACAAAAAATCGAAAAAATACAAACTCAACGGGGTTCGTCCATTTAGGAGACCTAGTTACCATAAAAAAATATAAACTCGGCATAGGGGCGTTTTTTTGAAAAATCACTTTTTGAAGTGATCTGTCGAAATCAAGTTCAAATGTTTTTAAAAAATTCAAAAAAAATCAAAATGTTGAAATTCTTGCGCACATAGCCGTCATATGTGACAAGGTTATGAGAAAAAAATATAAACTTGGTGTAGGTCATTTTCATGAAAAAAGGCTTCACACAAATGGGGCTGTTTGGGCTACCTTTGGGGCGCTTTTCTAGCTCATTTTGTAGAGCCGATTGGTTGTTGGAGATGTTACCCTACCAAAAGGGCTAGGATTGTTTCCAACACGAGCATAACAACTTAGAAATGACTTGGATGTCACACAAGTTTCAAACTTTTGAAGAAATTCAAAGTACGTTCAAATTCAAATTACAAGTTTCTTCGCGTCAATTTCTTATTTAGGCAAGGTGGAGATGAGGTGGTTTTAAAACTTTGAAAATGAAAAAAGTCAAAAACTCACCGAAGAATAAGAAATTTACATTCTGAATTCAAATAACAGATTCCCATATTACAAAAACCATCTTCTGCGATTCTTCTTCACATTATATAGGTCGAATAAACATCGTAGCATCTGATAAAACCGTAGCATCTGATCGAGGTTTGCATCCATGTACTCGATCTGCACCGTTCCTTACGATCAAACGATTGAAAATGACGCTGTGCATGCAATAACGGCCACTGACTACTGGGCCCCGTTCACCAGCCCGATGCATGCAGAACTCGACGTAGACCTGCATGCCTAGTTTTTCCAGAGTAGACCTCGACGTTCACCAGCGCTATTTGCAGCGACGCAGCTGGCCTGCACCACACCTCGCTTGACACCATGTCGCGTCGCACCATGCAGGCTTTGGCGTGGAACTATGGGCTGGTTTAAATGCACGCAGCTACGCAGACTTTGGCGTGAGACTTTGGATTTCATCAGGGTTCATCAGGGTTTAAATGCACGCATGCTACGTCGCATCATATATTTACGCAGGGCACCGCTTTGACCGCCTAATGCGCGCACGTACTGCTACCTGTCCTACGCCTAATGCATCGATTCTCCACGTTGCTTCTTCATCTATCTTCTTACGTTTTCACACAGTGGCTTTCATCTACCCCGATTAATTCACACGTCGTCGTGTCTTTAAATACTGCCTTTGCCTCCTCTTCCCTCTTCTCATCCCTCTCCAGCCCCTTTGCCTCTACAATGTCGAAGCTCTCTCTCCCTTCCAGCCCCGAGTCCGTCAGCGACGAAGACAACCAGCCGAAGGCTCGGCCCTGGTGGGAGCCGGAGTGGGAGCCGGAGGCGCTGGGCATCGATCCCTCTGCCAAGCGGAAGCGCAAGGCCAAGGTGCTGCATGGGCCAGCCTACTTCTTCCACCGCCCCGACCCCGACCGCGTCGACAACCGCTCCGACGAGGAGATGAACCTTTCCGACGAGGAGAAGGCGGAGGAGAAGGAGTTGGCGAGGTGGGAGGAGGCGAGGGAGAAGGCGGAGGAGAAGGCTCTCTGGCGGCGCATCAAGAAGAGCCGTGACAGGGAAGACGACAGGATGCGCGAGGCCAATCGCCAGGCGAGGGAGAAGCAGGAGATGGCGAACAGGGCGGCGGCGTGGAACTGGTGGAAGAAGTAGGCCAACCGCCGGCGGCTAGGCGACGGTTAGGTTAGGGCCCTCTATATTTAGGGCCCTATTAATGGACTTTTTTTTGTTTAATATATGTAATCCGCGTCGGGCCCCTCTATCTATATGTAAAAGGGGCCAATGTTTAATATATATGTATATGTTCCCGTCCGTGCTAATATAATATAAAGAGTTATTATAAAAGGGTATGTGTACAACAATTTCTAGGGAAAACAATGTGTTGAAAAAATCTAATAACTATGACTAAACTATAATCTAACTGTGTGCATGCAAACATGCGTGTCCAAAAATTAAGTACAAAACCCAAAGGAAAACCACTCTCACGTGTGTCCAAAACATTCAGTACAAAATGCGTTTTTAAACCCTAATAAACCAAGTAAAGAACTCACTATGTATAGTCTCCTTCCTTTGCCATGTCAAAGTCTTTCCATCAGCCCTAACGGTCACTAGCGCAGCACTATACTCCCCAAAACCACGGGGTCTTGGGTTCGATTCCCAGCCAAACCCCATTTTTGTTCATTTTACACCTTTTTTTTTCGGCACAACCCACCCTTCTAATTTGCCCACCCCGAATGGGCCTAATTGGATAGAGTTGGCCCAATAGAAAGTTTTTTTTACAGAAAGGCAGAGCATTTAACTGAATTTCACTGATGAAAGTTTCTGAATTTCCCATTTCTTCTACATTTTTCACACAATTTCAAGCATACAAATCCCTCCCAAATTCATTCCTTTCCATACAATTTCATAAAAACACCGAGTGCGATCACTATACCCACAAATGCCCAAATGTAATTGCAAAACCAATTGCAAATGGGTTTTTGTGCTCGCTGTTCGAGCATCCTAACCTTCTGGTTCAACCTACTAAGCTCAACAGCTACCTCTATTGATTTAATGTGTGCTCCGCCCTGCATCTCCTCTTCCGGAGCTCGCGCTGCGGCCGCTGCCGTCTGTGGCAGGATGGGAAGCCATTCCTCGTGCTCCTCTAGCAGTTCATTCATCAGTCTCTCGGCCAGAACATCGACCCAAAGGAAGAAATGCTTTACCTGCATGAAAGCCAAACAGATCAACCGTATTGCTCAATGATCCCGACCACGAAAAAAGTCAAATTGCCCCGATTCATACCCCCTTGTTCTCGCACACATAGAACGGTCGATTTGGGTTCTTCAGTGTCCCCGAAATCTTCCGAACAACCTCCCCCCTGCACCGCGGACAGAGCAACACCGGCATCTCCATGCCCGCCGGAATCTCGATCCGCGAGATGGCGCGGGAGCTCGAAGAAGACATGGAGCTCGATTGGCGGCCGCCCGCAGCCAATCGGGATCTCAACGCCTCCGCACACGTCCCCTCTAGCTGCAGCAGACGGCCGCGCCCTCCACAGCAATCTTCCCGCCGCCGGTGATGAAGGGGATCACGACGCCGCCCTCTCGGCCGCCCGCTCCCGGCTCCTAGTTACCAACAGGGGTCGCCGCCTACCTCTGCGCGTGTCCGCCTCCAACCCCGTCGCACGCTCGGCTGATTGCTGCTCACCGCTGCGACATCCGGTGGAGCATTCCGCCGGGATTTTATCGCACACCCGCGGCCAGCAACGGCGACTTACTACTGGGTCCCACAAGCAACGGTTATCTACTGGGTCCCACAAGCATCGGCCAGCAACGGTCTGATTGTGTAACGCGTCTGGTCCCACCTGTAAGGGCCGAGTCAAACACGCTGACCTGACGGAGATGGCCTCCGCCTGGTCCCACCTGTAAGGGCCGAGTCAAACACGCTGACCTGACGGAGATGGCGCAAATTGACGGAACGAGTCCTTGCGCACATACTAGGGGCAAAACTGAGGACGATTCCAAGCTAGGGGCAAAACTGAGTACATGGACAGAACTGATGGCAAACGAATAATTTACCCTAGAAATAAACCATTCCTCTCATGCGCATGACCATAAAAAGTATTATCCATATAAATCGAAATACCAAAGTTTTCAGACTTAAATGAATAACCGTCTCGCAATAAACAAGATCCAGATATAATGTTCATGCTTAACGCAGACACACAATAACAATTATTAAGGTTTAAAACTAATCCCAAAGGTAAATGCAGAGGGAGTGTGCCGACAGCGATGACTTCAACTTTTGATCCATTTCCAACGCGCATCGTCACCTCGTCCCTTGCCAAGCGTCGACTATTCCGCAGCTCCTGTTTCGAGTTACATATATTAGCAACCGAACCAGTATCAAATACCCAGGTGCTACTACGATCACTTGTTAAATACACATCAATAACTTGTATATCATATATACCTTGTTTGACGGTGCCAGCCTTCTTGTCTGCCAGATACTTGAGGCAGTTCCGCTTGCAGTGTCCGGTTCCCTTGCAGTAGAAGCACTGAGTATCAGACTTAGGGCATTTCATTGACTTTCTCGCAGGCCCGGTAGCTCGCTTGTCGTCCTTTTTGAGGTAGTCTCCTTTGCCCTTTTTCTTGAAACTAGTGGTCTAGTTGACCATCAACACTTGATGCTCCTTCTTGATTTCCACTTCCGCGGTCTTTAACATCGCGAAGAGCTCAGGAAGAGTTTTCTCCATTCCTTGCATGTTATAGTTCATTACGAAGCTTTTGTAGCTAGGTGGAAGTGACTGGAGAACACGGTAAATCCCCAACTCATTGGGAATCACAACACCCAGCTGTGCCAGACGATCACCGTACCCAGACATTTTGAGCACATGTTCACTGACAGAGCTGTTCTCTTCCATCATACAGCTAAAGAACTTAGAAGAGGCATCATACCTCTCCACCTTGGCTTGAGTCTGAAACATAGCTTTCAGATCAACTATCATCTGATGGACGCCATGGTGCTCAAAACGCTTTTGAAGCTTGGGTCCTAAGCCATACAACAGACCGCACTTAACTATCTCGTGGTCCTCAGAGCGGGCTGCCCAGACGTTCCTAACATCTTCAGCCACTCCCTCTGCTGGAGCCTCACCTAGCGGTGCATCTAGGACATACAGTTTCTTGGCAGCTTTGAGGATAATCTTCAGATTCATAAACCAATCTGAGAAATTGCTTCCATCGTCTTTCAGCTTGTCTTTCTCTAGGAACGCATTAAAATTCATGGTGATGTTGGGAAGGGCCATAGATCTACAACATTATTTGCAAGGTGTTTAGACTATGTTCATGATATATTGTTCGAGAAATAATCTAATTATAAAACGAACTCCCACTAAACTCAACATCTCTCTGGTTGTTTAGTGGCACACGATCCAAAATCCACTACACCACAACCGATCATCACGTGAGGTGGTGCAGCTTCAAATGGTGAACATCTCCATGTTGATCATATCATCCATATGACTCGTGTTTAGCCTTTCGGCTCTTGTGTTCCAAGGCCATGTCTGTACATGCTAGGATCGTCAAGGAAACCATAGTATTTCTGCGTCTGCAAACTAGCTTGCACCCGTTGTATGTGAACGTAGAATCTATCACACCCGATCATCACGTGGTGCTTCAAAACGACGAACTTTCGCAACGGTGCATACTAGGGTTGAACACTTCTTGATATTAACGTGAGAGATCACCTTATCATGCTACCGTCGAGATCGTATCTAAGCATAAACCATAAGGTGCATAAAAGGATTACCATCACATGCAATTCATAATTTGTGACATGGTATAGCCTTTCCTTGTGCCTTTGATCTCCATCTCCAAGACACCGGCATGATCTCCATCATCACCAGCTCGTGGCGCCATCACCATGATTGCCTCCACCAACTATTGCAACTACTACTATGGCTACCTTAGCAATAAAGTAAAGCAATTACATGGCATTTTAAAGTGACACGCAGGTCATACAATAAATATGAGACAACCATAAGGCTCCTGCCGGTTGCCGTACTCATCGACATGCAAGTCGTGACAATTACAAAACATGATCATTGCATACAACACATAATCACATCTTGGGCTATACCACATCACAAACCCTGCAAAAACAAGTTAGACGTCCTCTACTTTGTTTATGCAAATTTTACGTGGCTTCTCATGGGTCATTAGATAGAACCGTTCTAATCTACGCAAAGCCACAACGGTGATAAAATAGTTGCTTATTTACTCATCCTTTTGAAAGGCCTCCCATTGAAAATTGCACCTTCACTAAAGCAAGAGAAACAGACACCCGCCAACCACTTATGCAAAACAAGTTGCATGTCAGTCGTGGAACCGGTCTCTCGTGCGTGGACGAGTAAGGTTGGTCCGGGCCGCTTCAATCTCACAGTACCGCAAAGATGCAAAGTGCACGCTAGAAGGTAGCAACTCAAATTATCAACGCCCACAACACTTGTGTCTAATCGCACCAACATCTACGAATAGATCTAGGCTCTGATACCACTGAAGGGTCGCAGCATAGAAAACAAAAATTTTCCTATGCAAAGATAGCGGAATAAACCCAACATCTAGATCCGATCTACGAGAGGTTGGTAGCAAGAAGGAGATCGAATCTCACCCTCGAAGAAAACCGTGAGTGTTTTGTCGAGGCAGGGGTTGGCTAGTCGATCCCCGCAACTAGACTTGTCTAGTCGCGAGGAGATGTATTGTCCAAGCGCCGCACGAGCAACGCCTCCGAGATATCCACACGTTTAGCTCGATGAAGACTCCACATTCTTGATCCCGCAATAGGTTGTGGAGAGGCTTGAGATCAACAGCACGACGACGGTGGCGTGATGTCTATGGTGGAGATCCGACAGGGCTTCGCCAAGCGGCTATCGGGAGAGAGGAGGAGGGAGGCGGCGGCTAGGGTTGGGGGGTGCGGCTAGGGCACCTTGGGGGGAGCTCCTTGGGTGCCGCACCCCCTCCTCCACCCTCCTTTATATAGGGGCCAAGGGGGGGCTGAGCCCGACCCCATCTAGGGCCGGCGGCTAGGGGGGAGGCTTGGCCCCCAAGCAACCCCTAGGGTTTCGGCCGCCCCCCCCCCCCTTCTAGAAGCTTGGCCCGGCTGGGCCTTTGAGGGTGTGGTGCGGCTGGCCCATTAGGCCAGCCCACTACCCCTTCATGCCTTGTGGGCCCCATACTCCTATGGGCCCCACTTCTAGACCCCTCTAGAACCTTCTAGAACTTTCCGGTACTTTACCGATAAATTCCCGAACCTTTCTAAACCTCCGGAAACCACTTTCCTTATATGAGTCTTATTCTCCGGACCACTCCGGAAATCCTCGTGACGTCCGGGATCCTATCCGGGACTCCGAATCAATATTCGTTCTCACCATCATTTATCTCGAACCCTAACTACATCGAACATTAAGTGTGTGACTCTGCGGGTTCGTGAATATGTCATATTAATAGCGGGACCGGGATGCCCATATTAATTCCTACATATTCGACGAAGTACTTTACTAGTCGAACCACAATGTCCGGGATTCAATTAATCCATATACGATTCCTTTTGTTTCACGATATTTTACTTGTCCGAGATTCAATCCGCCGATATCTCCATACTTGATTAATCTCGTTACCGACAAGTTCTCTTTACTCGTTCCCATAGAATAGGATCCCTTATGACTAGCTACTTAGTCATATGCTTGCAAGCGTTTGGATGCTATACTACCGAGAGGGCCCAGAGATATCTATCCAACTGTTGGACGAACAAATCCCAGTCTCGAAACATGCCACCCAACAACCTATCATTGGAGAACCTGAAAGCCACCTTTATAATCACCCAGTTACGAAGTGACGTTTGATGTCCACAAAGCACTCCTCCGATAAGCGGGAGTGACATAATCTCATGGTCTAAGGAAACTATATTTGACATCTATTTAATTTGAGTCTTGTCCATTATATCATCACCCATGATACAAACTTCGTTTATTAAGTGATTCATCAATCCATGGTTAGGAAACATCTAACCATCACTTAATCAAACAAACTAGTCACAAGAGGAAAGACTAGGGACACATTACCGTTTATATTCCACACATGTATTTGTTTCCGGTTAATACAATTATAGCATGGAATTAAACATATCATGAACGGAGAAAAATGATTATCAATAACATTTATTATTGCCTCTTGGGCATATCTCCAACATATACTTCTCAACCATCTTTGTTACGTTCGACAAAGTGGGAGGTAGAATTTGCTCTCTGATTGTTCTGCCAAAGCACTTGGGGCCGAGGTATTGGGCGTCTCTAGCCGACTTCCTCTCCTCGATTAGACTTCGAACATCATTGGCTGATGGCGGTTTAGCAACCGACTTTTCCTGTCTTGGTTCTTCCCTGTGACGGCTTTGGCTCGCCCGACTTGGGTTGCGCGGAGGGCTTGGAGTCCTTTGCCGTCGTGGAGGGGGTATGTACTTGGAAGGGTTATCTCCCTCTTTGCGTGGTGGAGGCGGCGGTGGAGGTGGCATCTGATCTCTGTTATCCTCCCTTCGGGGTTGGTTTTCCCCTTCACGTCGTCGCTCCTGACGGTGTGGTGCCGCCTTTTCCTTGCGAGGGTCCTCCTTTCGCTCGCGGCTTCGATGTCTTTCCCGACCAGCCTCCCGATGGCGAGAAGAGCCAGTCCGGGATTCCACACCTCTAGGCTGCTTGTCCTTCGGGTCCTTGTTGCCTTTGTTGTGGCTGCTTGAGCCGGCCGGGTCATCGTCTGGGTCTGCAGGGGCAGCAGCCATTGGCTTGTTGGCAGTTGACTTGCAAAGGCGAGAATCGTCAACAAGCCGTCCTGTCTTGACTTGTGAATCGATTTGCTGCTGCTGTGCAACCTCCAGTAGATAAGCCGAATACTTAAGCCGGGCGTCACGATCCAATGACTTGTCGAACATGACTTCCTGGGCAGCCTCCATATTTTTGGCTGGAGTGTTGAAATAACAGAGGTTTGTCACCGGGTCACGTCGGTGATGGTACTTCCTCCAGACTGAATCGACATGGTCGGCTTCCCACTTGCTGCGGAAATCCAACCTCTTATGCAGGTTCTTATCACGAGCCGGACGGAAAACATCGGCAGCCCCCTTTTCTCTCTGCTTTCGGATGAACTCCGTCTCCTTGTTTGTGAGTTCAACTTCACGCTCTACTATCTGGGCGGCTTGCTCCTCAAGTAGGGCGCGGCGCTTCTCAATGTCGTCCAGTGATGCGTTCGGAGGGAGTGGCATCAGCAGTTGCTTGTACCTCGCCATCTTTCTTTCATGCTCCCTCCCCGCTATCTCGACGGTCGTAGCGTCAATGTCGTCTCCTCCAGCCGGCACTCTATCTGTCCCCTTCAATGGAGCCAGCGGCGGCACGAAATCCACCTTAAGATTTCCGGCTTGAGGAGTTTTTTCTTCGCCATTGGCGCCTTTCGAGGTGTTGGGGTCGTCCTTAGGATCCGAAACGTTTCCCATCAAGACCTCGGCAGGGCGTCCTAAGCAGGATGCAACTTTCCGACTAAAGTCGTCGGATTCTCCTTCAGATTCGAGGTCCTGCTCCATATGGGCGGTGTCCCCTGATCCGGCTTCTGAATCCACCCCGGCCTGCAAAGCAGGGAGGATAGACTCAGGCTCAGTCATCGACTCGTGTGATCCGGATTCTCCTACAACGCCGACGGAAGTCCGGCGCCGCCATGTTGGAACTTGCGTCATCTTCAGAGTCTTCGTCGTCAGCATCGAAAGCTAGATCCAGATCGGCGATCTCGTCAGAGTCCAGATCCGACTCCTCGTCGAGTTTGCTTGGGTGGGTGGTGGGCAAACTCGAGGTGAAGCCGAGATCGTCCAAGGCCTGGGTGGTGAAGCCGACGAAGATGTCGAAACCGCCGATGGAGACCGTGGACCAGCCGGCGGGATCCTCCTTTGCCGGTGTCCAGAGGCCGTCGTTGAAGACGTGGCCGGCTCCTGATTCGTCGAAGTAGCTCACCATGCCGACCGCGATGGTGTCGCCAACTCCGCCTGCAGCTCCTGGACAGATCGAAACCCCGGAGGTCTCTTGCCCCACGGTGGGCGCTAACTGTCGTGGTATTGTCGATTCTAGCCGCGGCAGGGGTTGCCATCGAGCTAGGTAGAGATAGGGGTTTTGGAGACGTGGGGTGACAAAGGGTTTACCCAGCTTTGGATCTCGCAACGGTGGCGAAACCTTACGTGCTGCTATAATTCACTATAAGGCAATATCGCCGAGTTAAAGTGGATCAGGGCTCAGAGCGTACGTGCCCTAAGGCGTCCCAGGGGCCGGCTTATAAAGGCGTCCAGACCCTGGGCTATCAGGAGGAAACCTAACCGACTAAGTACAGAGTCCTACTCTAATCCGGCTTGGGCCTGCCTTGTGGGCTAAGTCTTCCGCAATGCAGGCCGGCTTCTAGGAACCTTCCCTTAGCCGGATGGGCCTCCTGCGCTTCAACATACTGGGCCGCCCGGTTAAGCCAGATTCGGCTTACCACCACTTTGGGCCACCCTGGTCTGCTGGCTTTTAGTCTTCTCTGTGAGGACACCTGTTCGGCATAACCCCAACAAGTGGCAAAGATTTCCATCGACGAAGTCGTTTTGGGTTCGATCTGCATGGCTGCCACTGATTGTGTGCTTGGAGACGCGTGAAGGACTCGATTTGCATGACGCGCGCACCCTACCTGGCGCGCCAACTATCAAAGGATAGTTTCACAATACATCACTTTCGAGGGAACGAAAGAGAGTTCATTTGTTCGACAAGCGGCACAGGTCAACAGGTTTGAGTCGTAGATGATGTGATGAAGATTTTTCAGACTTTATTTATGATGTGGCTATAAGATGAGCACAAGGAACCATTGTACACAAGGTGGATACGTCAATGTTTATGGTGGTGAAGGTGGTTTCATGGCGAGAAAGAGGCAACACAAGGCGGCGGCGTAAGGCACCTCCTGCGCCGGCCGACCATCATGGGAGAGCGCCGCCCCTTAGCCTCCTTCCTTCATGGCTTATTACGGATATAGATGATCCCTCCCCCTTGTAGATGAGTGTCAGGAGGGAGGCAAATTCGTGGATTTTGGTTGCTGACTTCAAAATTCCGTCATCCGATTAGGGCCTCCGGTTAAATGGGGCTACCGATCGCTTCCGAACTCCGATTTGAATGACCGATCTATGTGCAAGAATAGGAAAATTTCCGACAACTTCAATGTTTTGACTTATTCTATTTGGCGTCGTCTATACGTTTTTTCGAGGCGATCTCTAAACATTGTCTAGTGGGAACATATTTCGGGAAAGTCCATAGTACAACATAGCAAACACTCCTTTTGCAATTTTTGCAATATCCAAGTAATTCCTACAGATCAATGTGTAAAACAAAAACTTGTGCATTCATGCAACTATTAATAGGTTAGTAGAAATAAATAAGCCAAATATCATTTTTTTTGTGGATGATACGTTTTGGACATATCAGTGCCGAACATATTTTTGGGACTAATGGCGGAGATGCTCTAAGTGTAATTTACTCCATAGCGACGCAGAGGTATTATGTTAGTCTAGATAATTGTTATGAACTTCTGACGATGTCATGTTCAGTTTGTTACACAAGAGTAGTAAGGGTAACTCCGACGGGATGACGCATTTCGTCAGTCCATGTTCGTTTCTGTTCACTAAGATAGAAACCACGTCCCAATGCAACGATGCAAACGGAACGTTGTCCATTTTTATGTCCGTTCAGACCCATTTCCAGCCCAAATTTCGTTTAGGTTTGCGTCCGCTGGATACCGCGGACGTCTGCGGTGTCCTTTCCTTGTCCACACCTGGCCCGCCCAGCAGTGGCACACAAGCCATCACTCCTCCCCCACTTCCCAACCTCTCCGTCTTCCGCCCCTCTTCACCTCCACGCCACTTCTTTCTCCGTCACCCCCTGCCGATGGAGTCACAAGCCGGAGGAGGTCGACCACCAGAGGAGTAGCTCAGGCTGGTTGCCACCACCATAGTAGTTCGGGTCGTCATCCTTCCCGACCACGGCTAGTCCCCGCCCACGACCTACACAGCCCACAATGTGTTCGACCGTTGCTCGGATGAGTTTATTTTTACAACAATATCGTCTGTTCATCAACATCCCAGGACTCATCCGACAACGATAATGATTTTTTGGTTGCTACACTTCTCATCAATAACCACATTGAGAAGCGGCCAAGGTTCAAGTCCTCAGTAAAGGGACGTGCGCCTGCGTTGGATCGTAACAGAGAAAGTGACAATGTCCAACCCCACAAAGACTATTTCATCGTATTTTTTCCGCCCAATCTTTTTCGACGAACGTTTCCAGATGGGGAGACATTTGCTCAAACGTATTCGGCAGATAGTGATGGGAAATGATGATTACTTCTAATGTAAGAAATATGTCATCGGTAAGCTTGGATTCCCCTCTTATAAAAAATGCATTGTAGTTTGTTCGAATGCTTGTAGATGAAGGTAGTGGTGATCTTGTCGAAAAGTGGAAATGGAGACCGAGCTACACATAGCTCAGTATCCTCACCACATATGCTGCCTTGGGATCTCTCGAGTGTCAGTTTTGCATTTAATGCATGCTGTATTACAAAATGTATTGGTCTGTGTATTCACCTTTATGCAAAATAGTGTGGCCCATGAAATGGCATGTGAGAGGGCTCATGACCAAATCACGTGGGATACAGCAACTTTGGTCAGTTAGTCTATGTCTTTGGGTTAGATAATAGGATATTACTAATGAGACAATTGGTAATGATTTTGGACAACTTTATTCTACTAACACTGCCAAATAAGCAACTAGATGACGAGAACAATTATATTTTTAACAAGAACAGATCAGTGCCTAGAACAAAAAAATTGCCAACAAAAGATTAGTGCCAAGTAAAATTATTATTTGTGAAAATCAATTCTATTTTTGCAAACAACAGTTAAGTGCCAAGGACATTTCACACTTTGCCAAGAACAGATTAGTCCATTCATCATAATCTTACATAACTATTGTTTTGAACCAACTTTTTGACAAATAGATTACTATCTTGATCATATTGCAGAAAGTATTTGCCAAGAATTTGATTATGTCACATAAACAGAGCAAGGCATTGCAAAGACCTTTTCAGCAACGGAGGAGATTTCAAATTAACTAAATATGAAGAACGCAATCCATGAACAAAACACGAATCAACATTGTTTAAAAAATAAAACATGAATCAACACTAGTGCTTCACATATCAAACAAGTGTATTTTGCACATACAAATTTGTAGACAGAAAGGAAATCCTTGCATACAAGATTTCACTATACTTTTTTTTGACACAAATGCTATTCATCCGCACTAAGTGAGCTAAACAGATCAGAACAATCAAAGAGACAAAAGAAAAAAAAAATCACCACATGAGTGCAAAATTTGTAGCAGTGAACAAAATATCTAGGAAATCACCACATGAGCGCCTCCTCCTTGCTTGCTTCAACTGGCGCATAGCCATGTACGACCTCAACGATCATGAAGCTATCGACGACCACTTCGGGCAGCAGAGGGCGCGAGATCGTGCCAAGTCCAAGACGACACCTTCCATTGGAGAAAGGTCGCCGGCGATGCAGTCTGCCGCCAGATCTGGCCGCAATGACACCGCCATAGCAATCTCTTGAACTACTCCACGCCCTCTACCAGATCCGGTCGGAACAACCTCTCCACGAGCTAGGTCGTAACCGGATCCGGCCGTGACCTTCTGTAGCGCCCCGACCCTGGAATTATACAGAGAAGCTATGTAACACACAGGCTATGCTACACAACCGAAGGGCATGGGATTACCGCTCCCACACAACACTCCGATCATGCCATAAACACTCGCATAGCTATCAATGTATAATAAAGAGATCAAGACTTGTGGAACAACTGGCACATCACAGACTCTACGACACAAAAGTTCATATAGCAACTCATATATGAGAAAGATACAAATAGCACCCCAGGGGCACAGACCCATCATCACAACAAGCGGAAGCGAAGTAGTGTTGTCTAACAACAAGATCCAAAATAGGGCCTAAGAGGCCTACAGATAAACATAACCCAGCCAGCTTGTTCCGACGTCCCAAGCTGCCACCTGGGAACCCCAGACTACTTGTCGATGTCCATGAAGAACCCACCTATCTGCTCGGTGTCGTCCTCCTCTGAAACAAATTAATAAGCAGCAAAGAGAGACTGAGTACGACGTACTCGCAAATTTAGTAGGGCGATATAGGCCCAATGATGACGGAGGCTCTAAAGCTGTATGTAGCTATTTTTGCATAAAGCTAGTTTTCCTTTATAAGAGACATAAGGGACTCAATGGCATCGTCTACTCAGAATGTTTTTCGAAAGGGATAAGAGAGTAAACTTTCATCTTTGGTTCTCATCGAACCATTTGTAACCAGAAACAACTCATCTCCACCAAGGCACTCCCTCGAATCACCCTCGAGGAAATGAACCTTTTATCACACGTTGGATTGCAACCTCTAGCTGCCAAGTTTTAATTAGGTTAAAGTTGTCTACGATCCCGTAAATCCATTCCCAAGGCGTCCATAACCGTGGACACGGCTTTTCGAAAAGATTAAACCCTGCAGGGGTGTACTAATTTACCCATCGGTACCGTCCGGCTCACCTGATTGGCCCTCTTCCGGGGAAGGCCGGCGAGTGGGCGCGGTTAAACCTTTACCTCGCATGAGACTATCCAAGAGTCATTTGTGGCCACAGGGCAAGTTTACCCAGCCTATTTCAGCCCCTGCCCCATCGCCACGTCCTAAACACCACCGTCCTCCTCATTCCTTTTTCCACCCACACACTCATGCGCAAATGGAAATAGCAAACTAGAGGACCCTTGGATACGCCCGCACAAGTTATTCAGTTAGTAAGGAGCCCATACCCCCACCAATGGCAGCACGCTCAAACCTTGAGTCCGAAGACAGGAACTCACACCTAGGGGCAAGAGTGAGGCAAAACACCATCCCCGATGGCAACTCACCCAAGCCTTTTAAGCAAATTAATTAAGTAACCCACTTCACCACCATGTCCGAAACATTCCATCAACTTCAACAATTATGGAATTTAATCAACGGACATAAAGCATTGGACTAAGCATGGCTAAGCATCACTAAGCATATATAAACAACAATTATATCTTTGTCTCCGGCCAACATATCAACCTAGGTTTCATAGGAAGGGAAACATGTGATGGTTCAGGGGAAAACATGCATACATAAGAGACTCTAGCATTGACCAAAATTGTCATTGGAATCGCATGCAATATTATGGTGGATAAAATAAGTTTATAAAACAATAGGATGCTAGAATGCCAAGAAGGTTAGGTTATCGCTTGCCTTGCTGCCGGGGCGTGTAGTTCTGCTCGTCGGGATAGGTAGGGTTAACCTCCACTCCGGAATCTATCGATACCCAAAATAATCACAAGGAACAAATAAATAACACGAAGACAGGGTGCAATGCACAAACACATGATGACATGACAATGCAAAGATATCATCATTTAATTTATTTAGCAAATTAAATGGAGTTCGAAATAATTAGGGCAATTATTTGGAAGCAACCCCATATTTAACTTAATGTCCACATTGCTTATAAATTATTACATTACTAAGAAGTGGATCAAATATGCATGAACATGACAATTTAGATAGGTATTGTTCTCCTGATCATTTTGGTATATCAGTTGCAAATTTTTGGATCAATATCTATCAAGTTATGATATTTCTAGTTATTGATTTAAATCTGCCTTTTTACTTAATTTTTATAAACAGCACAAAATTTAATTCTACAGCTCTCTCAAATGACATAAACTTTTAGTTCATTAGCTGCTGAACAATTTGATACCTTATTCATAATTTTTGGATAAGTAAAACTCAAGTTATGAATTTTCTAAACATTGAATTAATTCTGCCATTATAGTATTTATTAATTAAAGTCAATTTAATAATTTTAGTTGATCATGAAAATGACACTAACAGATAGATATGATTTTTCTGAGTATTTTGACATATTGTTTGCATTTTTCGGAGTTGTGGTTCAAAAGTTATTGAATTTCAAAGTTTGAAACAATTTCTACCATTTTATTCATTTTCAAATTAACAGCAATTTATAAAATTCATTTTAACATGTAAATAGAACTAACATGTAGATATTATTTCCCTGAACATTTAGAGATCTTATTTAAATTTTTTTTGGATCCATATCTCAAAAGTTATGAATTTTACAAGTTGATATGATTTTCTGTTTGAAATTTAATTCACAGGAAAACAATCCCGAAACATTTTTCACTGGGCCTGGCTTAGCCCTAGACGCTGACGGTTGGGGCCCGGGGACAAATCGGCTGCCACGCTGGCGAGATGGCCCATGGTCGGGTTTGACCACGGCGACGCCACGACCGGCTGCCCGTGCGGTGACCGCTGACGGTCGAGCACGAACTCGACGAAGGAAGCCGTCCGGGGACGGGCTACGAGGCGTGTTCGATGCGCCCGTCTACGGGGAGCTACTCTACGGCGGCGCCGCTACCCCTAGGTCACCGGAGCGACGCGGACATCGGTGACGGGCGGCGGCCGACGGCGGGGTTCGGCGACGCGGAGGAACTAGGGGGGAGGAGAGGAGAGAGTAGGTCTCCGAGGACCACGTGCTCACCTTCGACACGTGGGAAGCAACGGCAGAGGCGGAGGAGGACCAAAGCGGCGGCGATGTCGCGGCGGAGCTGCGGCCGTTGACGGAGAAGGAGCGGATGGCGCGGGCGACTTGTGGCTTCCCTCCTCGATTCTTCGGGAGGAGGAAGAGAAGGGGACACGGTGGTGACGGCGGTGTGCTCTGCTTGGCTCATGGAGGCTTCAAACACGGACGATGCGGCGGTGAGCTCGTCCGTGTTTCGGGTCAGTGGGGAGAAGAGAGGAGAGCGAGGGAGCAGAGGGGGCCTCGGGTATTTATCTCCTCGCAGGAGAGCAGGGGGGTCCGGGAGACGACAAGGGCGCGAGGAGCACGGCGGAGTGTCGTCGCGGGGGGCCTGGGTGGCGCGGCGCGGAGACGCGGGAGACACGGCGGCGTGCCATGCGGGAGGAGAGAGACGATGCGCAAGAATACGAAAACCCCTGTCGTGGTGGCTTCAACGACATATCCATCAACGATGGAAACTAAGTGTGGGACAAGGCAACGATGGCGCTCGCGCGGGATTGGGTAGCAAGCACGCAAACACACGCGATGTACCCAGGTTCGGGGCCCTCGTGGTGAGGTAACACCCCTACGTCCTTCCTCTCCTTGATTCTTATCGCTTGATCACAGAGTGTGGGTTACAGAGTGCTCCTGGAGCTGTTTTTAGGTGGCAGCCGGCAGGAAGTCCGGGCCGGCTGAAGGTTAGCGATGATCTTCTACCCTTCTCCTCTGTCTAATGCCTGCCCCACGCAGGGGGCTCTAGCCCGCCTTATATAGGCAACGGGCTAGGGTTTTGGGGTTACAAGGAATTTACAGGTTTGCCCTACGACATCGCTACGGTACAAGGCCGGCTGGAGCTCGTTGTCATGATTCTGTACAGGGGATGCCCGACAGGAAGTACTGTTCACCAGGAGCGGCTACGCGGGGCTGGCCCACTGGTACGGAACTGTCGGGTGGTCGGTCCGGCTCCAGTCTAGCCGGACGTCCGCGTCCGGGTAGACGTAGGCGGCCCGTTCCAGCCGGCATAGCGCAGGCGGCTTCGCTCAGTCGGCACGAGGAGTTTGGAGGTGTGAGCTTCTTTGGGGTATCCGGGGTTCATCTGCCCAACACTAGCCCCCGAGATCGTGGAGTCTTGCAAACTTGCTGAGAAGGCTTCGCGATCTTCCCCTGGTCTGGATTGTCGTGGTCGAGACGTTGAAGTCAGAGATAGTGCCGGCTGAAACTGGAGCCGGGTGGAGCTGGAGTCGGATGGGGCTGGAGTCGGATGGAGCTGGAGCCGGATGGAGTTGATACTCGTGTGCGGAAAGAACTCCACAGGCTCCCATGGCCTTGGCTGCGTGCTGTTGAAGTTGACGATGACTTGTTCGGCTGCGCAGAACCGGAACTGGAAATCTTGGCGGCCTCGCGCGG
Source organism: Puccinellia tenuiflora (assembly GCA_012064385.1). Taxonomy (NCBI): domain Eukaryota; kingdom Viridiplantae; phylum Streptophyta; class Magnoliopsida; order Poales; family Poaceae; genus Puccinellia; species Puccinellia tenuiflora. Next base: position 27,079 of record QRDG01000337.1, read on the forward strand.
CCGGCTTGAGGATTCGGATCGTGGCTTACGCCAGCCACGCTCCCACGTCTCGTCCGCTTGGAGGTTCTCTGCCCGAGAATCGAGGTAGAGCGCTTCGGCTTCGTTGCTGTGATCTTCTGTGTCAGCGGCTTGCTAGTGGGGTCCTTTGCGGGCGGTTCGGCGTAACCGCGCGCCACGCGTCGTGGGGAGACACGATCTCGCCCGTGGCTCCTCACTTTAAAAGAAGGAGGACGGGGGAACGGTGCAGGCTACCGTTCCCCATTCTCCAGCTTGTGCCCTAGCTTCGGCCTTCCTTGTGCACATCGCATTTCCCCACATTCTTCCTGCGCCCTCCTCTCCTTCGCCGGCGGCGCCCTTTCTCCGACGGGGAACCGACACTCAATGGCGAGCTCTGGAGCCTGGATGGGGTCCAGCGTCGACGGTGCGGAGCTCAAGAAGCTCCGCAGCGCGATGCTCATCGGCCGCAGAGAGGAGGTCGGGACCCGTATTCCTAACGACGATGAGATTTCGCCGGTCGCGGCGGTGAACGAGTCCGTGGTGTTCTCCTCGCACCTGGCGAGGGGGTTGGCATTGCTGGTGAGCCCCTTCCTCCGGCAGTTCCTCGACTTCTACGGTTTGCAGCTTCACCACCTGGGGGCGAACAGCATTACACTGCTCTCTTGCTTCGTCACCCTCTGTGAGGCGTATCTGGGCCTCTGGCCCTGCATGGAGTTGTTCGGGCTGTTCTTCTTCCTCCGCGCCCAGACTTGCGACAAGAGGTTGCGGGACTGCGGAATCCGTCTCCGTGTCCATGAAGAACGTCCTCTTCCCCAAAGTCCATCTGCTGGAATCCATCAAGAAGTGGCAGAGCAGCTACTTCTATGTCCGGAATCTCACGGCGGAGGACCGGATTGGACTTCCTCGGTTCGTGAACCTACCGCCCGCCGACAAGTCCTGGAACCGGAAGGCGCCCATTGATGAAGGGCTGGAGGCAGTCGTGACGGCTCGGATGAAGGACCTGATCGCAGGCGGGCTGACTTCCAGGGACTTGACGCTGGCCTGGCTGGCCCGACGGGTGTATCCGCTGCAGGCTCGGGCGCACAAGATGTGCTTCTATTCGGGTCCCCGGGATCCCACCCGGGCTTGCACGGAGGTCTTGGAGCTGAGCGAGCTGCGACGCTGGGCCGGCCAGGTGATCTCTGACAGGATCAAGCGGAATTGGCGGATCGGCGTGGAGCCATTCTCACGCGCGCGGCGCGCTCCTGCGGTTAGTTTCTTTCGCCGCTTCTTGTCTTGGATTTCTTCAGGCCGGCGGAGGTGCTAATCTGACTGGTGTCTCTTTGTAGATTTGCGATCTCCAGAGGGCTGAAGACCTCGACGTTGTCTTCGGGGCGGACCGGCCTGGCCCCCCCCCCCCCTGAGGAGCAGATGGCCCCTAACGAAGAGAGCGCCTCCGGTGGTGAGGCGGACAGTGAAGGGACCGCCTCGGATGTCGAGGCGGACGTCGATTCCCCCGTCGCGTCCGACGCGGGGAGGCGGCCGGTCAGGCGCGACGACTCCACAGAGTCGTCTGACAGTGCCGATGGTATTGATGTCGAGGACAACGGTGATGGCGATGGCGATGGTGATCGTGCCGTGGCAAGCCCCGCCGCGGCTGATTCTGATTCTGACCGGGCCACCCGCGAGAGCCCGGGCTTGGAGCGCGGCGGAGTGGCACCGGTTCCGGCTTCCCGCGGTAAGTCTCCCACACCCGGCCTCGCCGAACAAAACAGCAACGGCGGCGCGCGCGTGTTTCTCGATCTCTCCAGTAGCTCCGAACCGGACTCTGAGGGTTCTTCTTCTGTGCCAGCCTCCAAGTCGGGTGTGTCCAGCCGCCGAATGAAGGGGCTGGAGGCAAACGTCCGGAAGGCTCGGTCGCTGCCCTCCCCCCAGATTGTAAAGGAGAGGCGGTCGAAGGCGGCCGCCGACTCAGACGCAGGCGAGAGCGTCCGCAGGCGAGGCGGCTCGTTCATGAAGTGGGGTGCGCCCCCCGCCAAGAAGCTTTCTGCAGTGTTCAGCCGGCCGACCACAGCCGGCTTGACGCCCGCTGAGAAACCCACGGCGGATGAGCAAGCGGACGCGATCGTGGCCGACATCAGGGCCAAGGTCGATGCCAGGATGGGGGAGCAGGAGGATGTTCTCGCCGGTGGCGCCAGTGCTCAGGTGATGGGTCACGCTTCTGGTGGTGACTTCATTTATGACTTGAATCCCGATGATTTGGAAAGGGAGTTTTATGCTCATGTGGTGCAGGCGGATTTGGCCCGGGATGCTTTTGACGTTGGTGTGTCTGTGGAGCAGCTGATGGCCTCAAGGGAAGCCGAGGCGAAGGCGGGGGCGGACGCGGACGTCGGGAGACCCACAGTGGCTGGTGCCGAGGTTGAAGCGGCGTCAGCTTCCGCGAAGCGGCCGGCTGACAGCCCTGTCGTTCCTACGAAGGGCACGGAGGTGCCCTCCGGTGGCGTGAAGCGCCTTCCCGACGATGTGCCCGCTCCTCCACCAAAGCGCTCGCGGAGGAGGAAGCCGGAGGAGCTAGGCACGCGCGACGGGTAAATCTTCGCATCGAGGCAGAAATCTTTGTAGCCTGTGCTTCTTGTAACGATGCTTTTGTCGGTATGTAGGGAGCCGCTTTTGATTGATGCGGCTGCACCCAGCGTGGTGGTGGAACCCGCTTCGGAGCCCGCCCCTGAGACCTCGGAGGCACAGGTGGCTGGTCCGCCTCCGGCGAGGGCGAAGGCGTACGTGGGGCCGGGGAGCCGGGCGACGGCCGACGCAGCTCCCCTCGTGGTCGATTTCGACCCCCCGGTTTCGGGCGGAGGTGACGAGGCGATGGCGGACGCCTTCAGGACAGCTCCCCGGTCTGGTGCCAGGGTTGGAGACCTCGCCTTCCCCACTCCTTCCTTGTCCGTGGCCGAGACGGCCAAGGACAAGGCCATTGCGGGGGCAACGGCCTCGCTCCCTGGCCCCCGCCAATCGACCCTGGTGTGCACTCCTCCTTATTCCGGGCCGATTCCGCCTCGACCCGACGCATCGGGGAAGTTTCCTCTCGCCGCATTGGTGGAGGAAAAGACCAAGGAGCAACTGGCCAACATCACGCTGCTTCGCTCCTCGATAGAATATGTTGGGAATATGCCCTAGAGGCAATAATAAAATGGTTTATTAGCATATTCATGTTTATGATAATAGTTTATTATCCATGCTATAATTGTATTAACCGGAAACATAATACATGTGTGGAATATAAACAACCAGGTGTCCCTAGTAAGCCTCTACCGGACTGGTTCGTTAGTCAAGAGATGGTTAGAGTTTCCTAACCATGGACTTGTTACAGTCACTTGATAACGGAGTCATATCATTAGGAGTAATGATGTGATGGACAAGACCCGATAATAAAGAGTTGCAATTGATCGTGTCACAACAGTTTTATTGCCAACACTTTTAGTATGCCAAGTATAGTTTCCTTAGACCATGAGATTATGTCACTCCCGTTTACCGGAGGAATACTTTGTGGACATCAAACGTCACTTCGTAACTGGGTGATTATAAAGGTGGCTTTCAGGTATCTCCGATGGTATTTGTTGGGTGACATGAATCAAGACTGGGATTTGTCCTTCCTTGTGACGGAAAAGATATCTCTGGGCCCTCTCGGTAATATAGCATCAGAAAGGTTGCAACCATGTGATTAAGTGTTAATCACGGAGATCCTATATTATGGACGAGTAAAGAGAATTTGCCAGGTAACGAGATAGAACTAGATATGGAGATATCGACGATCAAATCTCGGGCAAATTAAATATCGGTGAGACAAAGGGAATCGTATATGAGATTAAGAATCTCCGGCATCGTGGTTCAATCGATAAAGAACTTCGTTGAATATGTAGGAGTCAATATGGGCATCCCGGTCCCGCTATTGATTATTGATATGATCATGTCTGCATGTTCTCGAACCCGTAGGGTCACACACTTAACGCTCCGATGTAGCTAGGGTTAGCAATGAGATATTTTGATGGAATGAACGAATGGTGATTCGGAGTCTCGGATAGGATCCCGGACATCACGAGGAGTTCCGGAGTGGTCCGGAGAATAAGATTCATATAAGGAAAGTGGTTTCCGGAGGTATCGGAAAAGTTCCGGGATTTTCTGGAAGGGTTCCGGAATATTCTAGAAGGTTCTAGAGGAGTCTAGAAGTGGGGCCCATAGGAGTATGGGGCCCACATGGGATAAAAGGGTGACGGGCTGGCCTAGGGCCAGCCGCACCACCCAGCCCCAAGGGGCCCATGCGTGAGGCCCAAGAGGGAAAGGGGCCGGCCACCAAAACCCTAACCCTAGGGCGGCTGGCTTGGGGGCCAAGCCACCCCAGCCGCCAGCCCTAGGAAGGGATGGGGCGCACCCCCCTGGCCTCCTATATAAGGAGGGGCAAGGGGAGGGGTGCGGCACACTTGTGCCCCTCCCTTGCTGCCCTAGCCGCCCCCCTCTTCTCCCTCCACCTCCACCACTTGCGCCACCCCTCCCGGAGGGCTGCCGCGAGACACACCTCCTCTCTTGCTGCACCACCCCTAGCCGTAGGGCTGCTGCACCATGCCTTCCTCTCCCTCTCCTCTTGCTTGGCTTGGCGAAGCCCTGCTCGTGGAGACTACATCATCAACGCCACCACAACCGTCGTGGTGCCGAGATCCATCTAGCCATCTCCACCTTGCTTGCGGGATCAAGAAGGAGGAGATCTACATCGAGCCGTACGTGTGGATACCGCGGAGGTGCTGCCCCTTGTGGCACTTCGTCGGATTGGACTTCGAGGAAATACATCTCCTCGCGACTAGATGAGTCTAGTTGCGGGGATCGACTAGCCAACCCCTGCACCGACAAAACGCGTTTGTTGATCTTCAAGGGTAAGAGATTGGATCTCATCTTCGCTACCTTCGTCTAGTAGATCTAGATCCTTGGGGTTTATTCCGCTTGCTGCGTAGGAAAATTTTTGTTTTCTATGCTGCGACCCCATCAGTGGTATCAGAGCCTAGATCTATTCGTAGATGTTGGTGCGATTAGAACACAAGTGTTGTGGGCGTTGATATTTTGTGTTGCTACCTTCTCGCGTGCACTTTGCGTCTTTGCGGTATTGTGAGATGAAGCGGCCCGGACCAACCTTACTCGTCCACGCACGAGAGACCGGTTCCACGACTGACATGCAACTTGTTTTGCATAAGTGGCTGGCGGGTGTCTGTTTCTCTTGCTTTAGTGAAGATGCAATTTTCAATGGAAGGCCTTTCAAAAGGATGAGTAAATAAGCAACTACTATATCACCGTTGTGGTTTTGCGTAGATTAGAACGGTTCTATCTCGTTGACCCAAGCCACGTAAAAATTGCAATAAACAAAGTAGAGGACGTCTAACTTGTTTTTGCAGGGGGTCATGTGATGTGGTATGGCCAATATGTGATTTGTGATAATGTATGCAATGATCATGTTTGTAATCTTTCGCGACTTGCATGTCGTCGAGTACGGCAACCGGCTGGAGCCATATGGTTGTCTTTTATTTTATGTGACCTGCGTGTCAATGAATCACCATGTAATTGCTTTACTTTATTGCTAAAAGTAGCATTAGTTGTAGTTGCAATAGTTGGTGGACAACCATGGTGATGGCGCCACAATGATGGAGATCATGCCGGTGCTTTGGAGATGGAGATCAAAGGCACAAGAAGAAAGGCCATATCATATCACAATTATGAATTGCATGTGATGTTAATCCTTTTATGCACCTTATTGTTATGCTTAGATGTGATCGCGACGGTAGCATGATAAGGTGATCTCTCACGTTAATATCAAGAAGTGTTCTTCCCTAGTATGCACCGTTGCCAAAGATCTTCGTTTCGAAGCACCACGTGATGATCGGGTGTGATAGATTCAACGTTCACATACAACGGGTGTAAGCCAGATTTACACACGCGAAAATACTACGGTTTCCTTGACGAGCCTAGCATGTACAGACATGGCCTCGGAACACAAGAACCGAAAGGTTAAACACGAGTCATATGGACGATATGATCAACATGGCGATGTTCACCTTTGAAGCTACATCATCTCACGTGATGATCGGTTGTGGTGTAGTGGATTTGGATCGTGTGTCACTAAACAACCAGAGAGATGTTGAGTTTAGTGGGAGTTCATTAAGATGAACTGAAATTATCATAAACAAAAGTCCAGATGTCTTTGCAAAAATCCTTGTAGATCATGGTTGACTACGGTAGTCTGTTCGTTGCTGAAAAAACTGCGTCTCGATGGGTCAAATTTTGTTAAGTGGTACCTGTATTTGAAAGAAGTCCTAAACACCCATGCTCAGCTCTACGTGCTAGAAGAACCAATAGGAGATAAACCCAAATTTTTCTGCAAGCGATGAGGAGTACATGGAGTGGTTTTGAACCACCTACTTGAACGTCAAGTGGATGATGTGCACCTTCATGAATTCTGACCTAAGTAGACAATTCAAGAACTTGATTGCAATGGAGATTGTTGATGAGCTGAAAAATAGTTTTTCAGCACAAGTTAGAATTGTAAGGTTCGAATGTCTGAACGGTTTTCTTTCACTCAAGATGGAAGAGAACACTTGCTTGGAACAACACCTGAGGATAATGCATGAGATACATCATCGTCTAGTGCTTGTTTGGAACCACGAGTTGAATGACGGTTTCGCGATAGATGGGGTGATACGCTAGCTTCTCCCCAGCTTCAAGAATTATGTCGGAGACTATGTCATAGGAAGGGATTTGATCACTTTCTATGAGTTTGTGTCTCGGCTACGTCATGTCAAAGTGGAACCCATAGCAAGAGAAGTTGACAATGCAGAAAGTATATAGTGATATACAAGTTATAAGTGTTTAAATCCAAATTGCAATTGTGGCGGTTTCAATAAGTATTTGATACTCATTCTGTTTTATGAAAATAGAACCTGCTTCTTGAGATTTGCATAAAGGATATGGGAAGACGTTGCGGAATGGTGGCAATCAAGGAGTTGATGCTGGCAACGATCTGTCTCTACATTTATCATTTGGATTTGAGGATTTGAATAAGTTTTGTAATCGAACTAAGTGTGATTTTGATTAGTGTGTCTTACTTATGTGAGACGGTTATTCATGTTAAAGACAATGGTTGTTCTATTTTCATGAGTGATCCTTTTCGGAAATCACAAGTTTCGATTATAAGTGTATTATTCTTATTATAATCTGGATGATAAATTGGTTGAACATTTATAAAATAAGAGACATACTAAAATATCCAAAACTTAATAATGACAATTGTTTTAGTCGTGCTGAATATTGAATAAACATTTTGATGTTTTTATCAATGCGCCTTATTGTAAGGAGTATGACTAAAATGCCACCCTTTGGAAGAGTGTCATGAATTGCCGAAAATAAACACAAGTGTTGGTTGTATTTTCAGCAAATGTTAGATGTCATTATTTTGTGCGCTCCATCATAAATGATTAAATAGGTGTATTTATTCGAGTTATGATATTTGATGAGATCAAATAAATTTCTGGAGTTTAAGATATTAAGTTAACAAGAAAATTGAGTCTTTATGATTTGATCAAAAGAGACAAAAATATTTGAGTTATATGTTAGTATGCGGACTTGTGAGAAGTGTTATCACAAATTACAATATTTAGAATATTTTCAAAGGAGTTTGATATGTCCTAAGATATTGTAATCACACACTATTTGATATTGTGTGGTCTCAAAGAAGGGTTTTATTTCGGGGGTTTAATAATAGCATTTAGATTTATTTGATAAACACTCTGTTTAGAAATAAGGATCTATTTGATGATTTGCATTTCGCATATGAGTTATGTGAAACAGTGGATTCATTAATTATGAGATAATTAGAAACTATTGCAAATAAAGTTTGTAGTATATTCATATGTGACTATGAATAGAGATTCCACAATGAGAGACTAAAAGGGACAAATCAATTGTTGATTGTGTTAAATGTTTTAGTGGATTTATCGTGAAAAGGTTTCATTGATAAAAAGAATTGACGGAATGGAAAAGCTAAAACCTTGCTTGTTTATGTATCAAGTGGCACATATGTAAAGTGCTATGTTGGTTAAAACTTGACACATAAAGGAATTGATGATGGTGATCATTGAATTTCGGTTTAGCTTGTCTAAACAAAAGTAGGATTCAAGAATATAAAATTTTGTCAGGTTACAAAATAATATTCATGATTTACTTGTCATGTTTGAGAAACAAGACATACCTACAAAACTACAAAGAAGAAATAGAAGCCTTAAATACGAAAATGACTAAGAGTCATCCTACGTTAAGTTTAAATCACAAAGTAATTGTTGCTTGATTTTGTGAAAGTGATGTTTCACATATTTATTCCTCAAAAGGGGTTTTGCAGGGAATAAATAAAACTTAAAGCTAGAAAGTACTAGCGTTTCGTATAAAGAGTTCTCGATATTAATAGTTAATTAAGAATTTTGGAGGTGTCCAAAATATCGAGAAAATACACGAGTGTGATCTAATTAAAATATGTGGTGACATATATTAAGTCAGAGCAGAAACTATTTTCCAAGATCAAAATATGTGGTGACATATGTTTGAGTGGGAGCTAGTTAAATCATGGTCAAATATAATGATAACATATTTCTGAGTGGGAGCCAAAGTGGTTTCACAATTTAATATGTGTATGGTGTATATTTGAGTGGGAGTTTACAACATCTTGTTTGAGTGAAATGGAGATTTCATAAATGTTGTAAATAAGTCAGGAACCAACGTATAACTTATGAAGTTAGTTTGAATGTCAAATATCCATGGAGATGGATGTATCTATGGAGGATAGATATGTTTGATAAGCATTATGTCAGGATGTTTAACCTCAGTAAGATTTTGAAGGAGTTCAAAATGGAACAAGTGAAGAAAGGTTCATCTGCTTGTGAGAAATAGGTGAAACATCGAGTTGATAACTCAGTACAAAATGATGGTTGGAGGATATGTTAGAATTCGCTATGAATTGTTCATAGGACTAAACATATAAGAACCATGTGTTTGTATTTGACGATATGTGACCCAAGTTCTTGGTTAGAAGAACATGTTAAATGAGGAGTCATTTTTCTATGGAGTTGAGATAATAGAATCTAGAGATTGGTAGACTTGGTTGAAGTCATAAAACCAAACTAGATTGGGGATCTCATGATAGCAGAAGCACAGCGAAAGCATGATCGAAAATATCGAAGTGACATGATAGCACTGTCGATTTGTGAGTCTACAACATATAGGAGTATATGATTAATTCAAGGATTAAAAGATATAATATTAAGGTTTGAGAAATTTTGTTTCAAGACTGAGTGAGTTCCGGGTGCACATGCTATGAGAAAGTCCTCTTGACTGATCATACGTCATGTAGGCATAAAAGGGAAACGAAAATCTCACTCTCTAACCAAATGTATTATATTCATCATGTGATGATGTGAATTATCATGTGATGATAATAGGTTTATCATGAGATGATAAAGTAATGTCAAATTAGGTGACATTGACGTTTTGCAAAGATCTTAAAGAACTGTATAGTACAGAACACGGACATAACCTCTTCCACGAGCAAACATGATCAGCACTGAGACTCCATGAGTGTTAGACATCATGAGTGTTGGATCGAGAAAATGTAAACTAGATTATTGACTCTAGTGCAAGTGGGAGACTGTTGGGAATATGCCCTAGAGGCAATAATAAAATGGTTTATTAGCATATTCATGTTTATGATAATAGTTTATTATCCATGCTATAATTGTATTAACCGGAAACATAATACATGTGTGGAATATAAACAACCAGGTGTCCCTAGTAAGCCTCTACCGGACTGGTTCGTTAGTCAAGAGATGGTTAGAGTTTCCTAACCATGGACTTGTTACAGTCACTTGATAACGGAGTCATATCATTAGGAGTAATGACGTGATGGACAAGACCCGATAATAAAGAGTTGCAATTGATCGTGTCACAACAGTTTTATTGCCAACACTTTTAGTATGCCAAGTATAGTTTCCTTAGACCATGAGATTATGTCACTCCCGTTTACCGGAGGAATACTTTGTGGACATCAAACGTCACTTCGTAACTGGGTGATTATAAAGGTGGCTTTCAGGTATCTCCGATGGTATTTGTTGGGTGACATGAATCAAGACTGGGATTTGTCCTTCCTTGTGACGGAAAAGATATCTCTGGGCCCTCTCGGTAATATAGCATCAGAAAGGTTGCAACCATGTGATTAAGTGTTAATCACGGAGATCCTATATTATGGACGAGTAAAGAGAATTTGCCAGGTAACGAGATAGAACTAGATATGGAGATATCGACGATCAAATCTCGGGCAAATTAAATATCGGTGAGACAAAGGGAATCGTATATGAGATTAAGAATCTCCGGCATCGTGGTTCAATCGATAAAGAACTTCGTTGAATATGTAGGAGTCAATATGGGCATCCCGGTCCCGCTATTGATTATTGATATGATCATGTCTGCATGTTCTCGAACCCGTAGGGTCACACACTTAACGCTCCGATGTAGCTAGGGTTAGCAATGAGATATTTTGATGGAATGAACGAATGGTGATTCGGAGTCTCGGATAGGATCCCGGACATCACGAGGAGTTCCGGAGTGGTCCGGAGAATAAGATTCATATAAGGAAAGTGGTTTCCGGAGGTATCGGAAAAGTTCCGGGATTTTCTGGAAGGGTTCCGGAATATTCTAGAAGGTTCTAGAGGAGTATAGAAGTGGGGCCCATAGGAGTATGGGGCCCACATGGGATAAAAGGGTGATGGGCTGGCCTAGGGCCAGCCGCACCACCCAGCCCCAAGGGGCCCATGCGTGAGGCCCAAGAGGGAAAGGGGCCGGCCACCAAAACCCTAACCCTAGGGCGGCTGGCTTGGGGGCCAAGCCACCCCAGCCGCCAGCCCTAGGAAGGGATGGGGCGCACCCCCCTGGCCTCCTATATAAGGAGGGGCAAGGGGAGGGGTGCGGCACACTTGTGCCCCTCCCTTGCTGCCCTAGCCGCCCCCCTCTTCTCCCTCCACCTCCACCACTTGCGCCACCCCTCCCGGAGGGCTGCCGCGAGACACACCTCCTCTCTTGCTGCACCACCCCTAGCCGTAGGGCTGCTGCACCATGCCTTCCTCTCCCTCTCCTCTTGCTTGGCTTGGCGAAGCCCTGCTCGTGGAGACTACATCATCAACGCCACCACAACCGTCGTGGTGCCGAGATCCATCTAGCCATCTCCACCTTGCTTGCGGGATCAAGAAGGAGGAGATCTACATCGAGCCGTACGTGTGGATACCGCGGAGGTGCTGCCCCTTGTGGCACTTCGTCGTATTGGACTTCGAGGAAATACATCTCCTCGCGACTAGATGAGTCTAGTTGCGGGGATCAACTAGCCAACCCCTGCACCGACAAAACGCGTTTGTTGATCTTCAAGGGTAAGAGATTGGATCTCATCTTCGCTACCTTCGTCTAGTAGATCTAGATCCTTGGGGTTTATTCCGCTTGCTGCGTAGGAAAATTTTTGTTTTCTATGCTGCGACCCCATCAGAATACGCTTTCGCCGAGGCGGCCAAAGAGGCGACGATGCTCAAGCGGGAGCTCGAGGCGGCTAAAGGTTTGGTTTTCCTCTTCGGTCGTATTTTTCCGCCTCGGTGCTTTGTCTTCTTGTGTGGCTCGATTTGACTTGGCTTCTTCAGGCGACACCACCTCCCGTGCCGGCCTGGAGAAGTAGCTAGCGGCCTCGGTTCCCCTCAGCACACACAACTCCCAGCTGAAGAAAAAGGATGCCGCCCGGGCTCAGGTCGAAGCCGATCTCCAGTTGGCAGAGAAGGCGTCGGAGGAGCGCCGCCTGGAGATCGTCCGGCTAGGGGAGGAGGTGAAGAAGCTGCGGGAGGCTGAGCAGCGGAGGCAGGGCGAGATCGAGTCCCATCAGAAGAATTGGGATGACCTGAGGCGCCAGCTGAAGGAAGCCATCGACGCCAATGACCAGATCGCCCAGGCAGCCAGGGCGCGCGAACTCGAGCATGAACAGCTGGTGGGCGGTCTGATCAAGGAAGTTGAGCGTGTAAACGAACTTATCCTAGGTACGTGCTGTTTCCTTCTCTTTTATCTCTTGCCTGGAATCTTCCACTTGGCCTCACCGGCTTGAAATGCAGGCTTCTATCCTGAGGCGGATGCGCAGGTTCAGAAAGATGTCGCCTCGGTGCACTCCCTGCCAGAGTCTTCTGGTGCTGCCGCTGGGGCCGCGTCGTCTGCTTCCTCTCGTCTTCTTCAGTTCGACCGAGAATTCAAGCTACTGAGGGAAGCGGCCGGTTGCGTCCTCGAGACCTTGTGGCCGGATACCCCCTTGCCAAACGCTCTCCACGACTTGTCCGTCCGGCTCGAAGGGGCGCCAGCCGGCATCGACGAGCAGGTGGAGATGGCGGCGCGAGGAGGCACCGACATGGCGTTGGCCCTAGTGAAGTCTTGGTATCCGAACGTGAAGATGGACACACTGGTGGGCGGCTTCCGCACAGGAACGTCCCTTACGAGCTTGCGCCCGGAGATCCTCATGGCTTCAGGGCGGATCGCCAAAGCAGTGGACTTGACGCAGCTGGTGCCTGCCGAACCGTCCTCAGCAGCACGACCGACTGAAGACGCTGGAGCCGGTGACGCTGCTCCTTGATTTGCTTGCTTCCCCGGAATGCCGGGCGTACTTGTAGAATTTGTTATTCTGTGTTGATAACTGTCTTGACGTGCTACCTGCCTTGTTATTCTGGGCGTCCTTGATGACTGCCTTGTAGAACTTGTTATTCTGCTCCTTGTTGTTGGTCGCTATCTTCAATATTATTTTCTTTTGTGATCGCTGGGCCTTTGTGCTAGCATTTGTGTTCGCCTCGGTGATGATAGTCACCATGTCTAGCCCTCGAATTTTGGGCCGGCTTGAGTATCAAGCCGGGTCGAAATTTTATGTCTTTTGCTTGTCTTGCGCTTTCCTCCATTGTTTTGATAACGCGCAGCCCCCGAGTCTGTGACTTGGAGTGTAATAATTGAACGTCCGGGTGCGCGGAGCTGGCCTGGCGGCTGCGCAGCCCCCGGGAATTCTCTGCCGGCTGACGGCGTGGCAGCCCCCGAGTCCGTGACTCGGGGTGTTTGATCCGCCCGGGTGCGCGGAGCCGGCTTGGCGGCTGCGCAGCCCCCGGGAATTTTCTGCCGGCTGACGGCGTGGCAGCCCCCGAGTCCGTGACTCGGGGTGTTTGATCCGTCCGGGTGCGCGGAGCCGGCTTGGCGGCTGCGCAGCCCCCGGGAATTTTCTACAGGCTGACGGCGTGGCAGCCCCCGAGTCCGTGACTCGGGGTGTTTTTGTTCCGTCCGGGTGCGCGGAGCCGGCTTGGCGGCTGCGCAGCCCCCGGGAATTTTCTGCCGGCTGACGACGTGGCAGCTCCCGAGTCCGTGACTCGGGGTGTTTGATCCGTCCGGGTGCGTGGAGCCGGCTTGGCGGCTGCGCAGCCCCCGGGAATTCTCTGCCGGCTGACGGCGTGGCAGCCCCCAAGTCCGTGACTCGGGGTGTTTGATCCGTCCGGGTGCGCGGAGCCGACTTGGCGGCTGCGCAGCCCCCGGGTATATTCTTGCCTCCTTGGTTTCGCCGCCCGTTGCGCTGGTGTCCATGTGTCGCCTGGAGACGGGGCACTGACGATTCAGCTACCTTCGAGTCCCCCTATAAATAACGGTGCGGGGTGCGGTTCTCTCGCTTTATCTTCTCCTCCACTTTCCTCCTCCTTTGCCTAGGCATGGCGCCGAAGAAAGAGATCGAGTTGGAGCCTCCCGTTGTGGCCAAGCGCGGTCGGGGTCGTCCGCCGAAGAAGGACACCGGGGGGTCCTCCAATGCGGTGGCGAAGCGCGGTAGGGGCCGTCCGCCGAAGCTCGGTCGCGTCGGCGATGGAAATACCGCCGTTGTGGCGACTGGGAGTAGACGGAGCCCCTCACCTGCCCGCTCAGAGTCTCTTGTAGGTGTGTATTGGGACGAGTTCCCCATCTCGGAATTCCTCTTGACGCTGTATGAGCCCATCCAGCGCGTCCAGTGGCTTCCTCGGGCCGTCGCCAACGCATTGGAGGGGGAGGGCCCCTTCACGTTCCTTCTTCATCGGGTTGGAGCCCGTCAAGGGCCTTGGGAGGTGCACGCTCGCGTCATCGTCAGCCAAGAAGGTGGAGCGGTTCGCCGGCGGGCTGAGTTCTTCTCCGGCTGGAAAGCTTTTGCTAAGTTCTTCCGCCTGGAGCCTCCCTTCATCCTCCACTTCCAGCTGAAGCGCCAGACTGGGGTCCTCTACGTCAAGGTCTTCGACGGCTCCTTGTGCCTCAAGGAGTGGGAGGAGAGCGATGACGATATGACTCCACCTCCCACTTAGCTTTTAGGTTATCTTGTACTCGGCCTGGTCTGTAGGTGAGGTTGTCCGCCTGTGGACTTCCTTCTTTTGTTTATGTAATCTGCTTCCGGTTGTAAGCCCTTACTTATGACATCGAATGCCGCTTGCTTTTGCTCTTGCATTTGTGTGATGTTGACTGGCTTGATCTTTTACGCGTCTTCCTGTATCCGGGTCGAGATCTCCGGAGCCGGGAAACGGCATTTTCGTGCGGGGGATGAAATGACGAAGTGGTTAGCTTGCTCTTTCGACTATGGAGAATACTCTGATTTAGCTTAGCTCAATTTTACACTCGCCTGTAGCCTTTCCCGCCGCCATTCGTGTGCACTTCACTGTCCAGCGGGATCATGCACACTACTATAACGTTAGGATCCGGTTTGTTGGGCCAGAGTTTTCTCAGCCGGCAACGATTTCTGTTTCTTACGTCTTTCGCATACAGTAAGCCTCCAGCTTGTTCTCTTGCCGGCCTTAACCGGATTCGAAGAGTTAGCCGTTTAGCGTTGTGTAGTTAATCGTCCGTAATAGGAGAAGAAGTTGCCGACTGCCGGCTTGGCCGAGTTTGCAGAATAGCGATTTTCCAGCCGGCAATACTTTCCCTTAAGCGTTTTTCACGTGGTTGGCCCCCTCCAGCTTATTCTCTTGCCGGCCTTAACCGGATCCGAAGAGTTAGCCGTTTAGGGGTTAGCCACGCTACACAGCCACCGAAGGCAAGCTTGCCGGCTGCCGGAGTAACCGGAAAGAAAATGCAGAAAACATTTGCGAAAAAATTTGCTCATGTGCTCATCATTCTCATTTCTTTATTGATTGCATGGGTGATACATACATGGTTCTTTCTCAAGTGTAGAATCGACGCAAGAGTGAAGCATTCCATGGCCTTTCCGTTTCGTCGCCTTCCTTGTCCATCGTGTCCTTCTTGTGCTCGCGGGCGTCGATCAAGTAATAGGCATCGTTGATAAGTGCTTTTCTTATGATGAATGGTCCCTCCCAGGGTGATGATAGCTTGTGCATGTTCTTTGTGTCCTGAATTAGCCGGAGCACGAGATCGCCTTTGCGGAAGCGGACAGGTCTGACTTGCCGGCTGTGGTAATTGCATAGTTGCTGCTGATAGATCGCCGACCTTGACTCGGCAAGCTGGCGCGCTTCTTCGAGTAGGTCCATCCCGTCTTCATAGGCTTGCTTTGCTTCTGCCTCCATGAACAACACGATTCGAGGCGCGTCGTGCTCGATGTCTGTTGGCATGATGGCTTCGGCTCCGTGGACGAGGAAGAAGGGGGTGAAGCCGGTTGAACGATTAGGAGTTGTTCTTAGGCTCCAGAGAACGGAAGGTAGTTCTTCCTCCCACGCGCCGGCTGCCCGCTCCAGCGGTTTGAGCAACCGAGGCTTGATGCCGGATAGGATGCGGCCGTTTGCCCGTTCGACCTGCCCATTTGATTGCGGGTGCGCGACGGAGGCGACGGCAAGCCGGATGCCGGTCCTGCCGTAGACCTTGGCGAATTCTCCCTTGACAAAGTTTGACCCATTATCCGTGATGATGCTGTTGGGGTAGCCGAAACGGTAGATGATGCTTTTGAAGAACTTGACGGCTGTTGGTCCATCCAATTTTTTGATCAGCTTGGCTTCGATCCACTTCGTGAACTTGTCGACGGCTACCAGCAGGTGCGTCATGCCACCACTAGACCTCCTCAGCGGGCCGACCATGTCCAGTCCCCAGACGGCTAACGGCCAGGTGATAGGAATCGTCTTGAGCGCTGAAGCCGGCGTGTGCTTCTGCGTTGCGAACCGTTGACAGCCATTGCAGAGTCGAGCCAGCTGGTTTGCGTCTGCCAGCGCAGTCGGACAGTAGAAACCGTGCCTGAACGCCTTGGCCACGATTGCTCTTGATGACGCGTGGTGGCCGCATTCGCCTTGATGAATTTCCTTGAGGATCTTGGTTCCTTCTTCTTGGCTCACACAGCGCTGGAAGATTCCAGAGACACTGCGCTTGTACAACTCGTTGTTGATGATGGTGTAAGCACTTGCTCGGCGTTTGATTTGCCTGGCAATGAGCTCGTCCGCCGGGAGCTCGTCATTGGCGAGGTAGGCGAGGAAGGGTTGGGTCCATGGCGGAGCTTCTTCCATGACGAGGACCTCGACGGCTTCCGGCTTGCCTGGAGCCGGCCCGGCCGGCTCCACACCCGGTGGCATCCGGATGGAATCGGAGCCTGGACATGGCGTGATGGATGGCTTGTACAGCTTCTTGAGGGCGACGCCGGGTGGGATTTCCTCGCGGAGGGAGCCAATGTTCGCCAAGGTGTCAGCCGCTTCGTTGTTGGAGCGGTGGATGTGGTGGAATTCACATCCATCGAAGCATCCCGCGAGTTGTTGGACGAAGAAGCGGTAGGCGGCCATGTTGGGGTCCTTGGCGTCCCAATGACCGGTGGTTTGCTGGACCACCAAGTCGGAGTCGCCGTAGCAGAGGATTCGCTTGATGTTCATGGCCTTGGCGAGCTTGAGGCCGTGCGCGAGAGCTTCATATTCAGCTACGTTGTTAGACGCCGTGAAGTGGATTTGTAGCACGTATTCGAGCCGGCACCCTTTGGGGGAGGTGAGGACGACTCCGGCGCCGAGCCCCCAGTATCTTTTAGAGCCGTCAAATTGCATGAGCCAATGCTGGCCGGAGTCGGGTGGCGGTGGTACGTGATCCGTCTCCGTCCAATCGACAAGGAAATCAGCCAGCTCCTGTGACTTGATCGCCGTTCTCTTGTCATATTCGACTCCGTGCGCCGTCAGGCTGATCACCCATTTCGCGACTCTGCCGGTTGCGTCCTTGTTGCCTATGATCTCAGCGAGCGGAGCATCGCTTATCACCTTGATTGGGTGCTCCTGGAAGTAGTGCTTCAGCTTCTTCGTTGCCATGTACACGCCGTATACGAGCTTCTGATAGTGCGGGTAGTTTTGCTTTGACTGCGAGAGCACCTCGCTGAGGTAGTAGACTGGCCGCTGCACCGGCCGCTGCTTGCGGCTTCCTCTCGTTCCACCACCAAGACGATGCTGACGACTCGGTTGGAGGCGGCGATGTAAAAGAGCATGGGCTCCTTGGGAGCCGGCGGTGCTAAGACCGGTGTGGTGACCATCACACGCTTGAGCTCTTTGAAGGCGGCATCGGCCGCGTTGCTCCAGACGAACTTGTCCGTTTTCTTCAGCAAGTGGTATAGCGGGAGGGCCTTCTCTCCCAGCCGGCTGATGAAGCGGCTGAGGGACGCCAGGCAACCGGTGAACCTCTGGATGTCCTTGAGGTTTCTTGGTTGTCGCATGTTGTCGATGGCGGCGATCTTCTCCGGGTTAGCCTCGATTCCCCGTGCCGACACCAGATAGCCGAGCAGCTGTCCAGCTGGAACGCCAAACACGCATTTCTCCGGGTTGAGCTTCATCTGGAAGCGGCGCAGGTTGTCAAAGGTTTCTTTGAGGTCGGAGAGTAGAGTGTGCTTCTCCTTGGTCTTGATGACGATGTCGTCGACGTAGGCGTGAACGTTGCGACCAATTTGGTCATGCAAGCATTTCTGCATGCAACGCTGGTATGTCGCCCCCGCGTTCTTCAAGCCGAACGGCATGGTGGTGTAGCAGTACGGGCCGTAGGGGGTGATGAAGGCGGTCTTGAGCTGGTCGTACGGGTTCAGCGGGATCTGGTGATAACCGGAGTAGGCGTCGAGGAAGGACAGCAGGGCGCAGCCGGCGGTGGAGTCGATCACTTGGTCGATTCGTGGCAATGCGAAGGGGTCCTTGCGGCAGGCCTTGTTGAGGTGGGTGTAGTCGATACACATCCGCCACCGCTTGTTCTTCTTTTCTACCAGCACTGGATTGGCTAGCCATTCTGTGTGTTGTACTTCCGTGATGAAACCGGCTGCGAGCAACCGGGCTATCTCTTCTCCTATTATCTTTCTTCTTCCCTCTACAAAGCGATGCAGAGACTGTTTTACCGGCTTGACATCTGGCCGGACGTGTAGAGAGTGCTCGGCAAGTTCCCTCGGTACACTAGGCATGTCCTTGGGGGACCACGCAAAGATGTCCCGGTTCTCACGAAGGAACTCGACGAGCGCGCTTTCCTATTTGGGGTCCAGGCTCGCCCCCACGGTGACGAACTTGGATTTGTCGCTGTCGTCGAAGTAGATTTTCTTAGTGTCTCGTGCCACCTGGAAGTTCGACTCGCTATCCGGCTTGGCCGACTCCGGAATCTCCAGCTTCTCTTCGCTGGCCTTGTGCTTGAATTGTCGCATTTCCTCGTTGCAGACCATGGTCTCGGCCACCTTCGCGCTATCAGTGGCGCAGGCGATGGAGCGCTTGTAATCTCCGGAGACGGTGATGATTCCATGTGGGCCTGGTAGCTTCATCTTGAGGTAGGCGTAGTGAGGTACCGCCATGAACTTGGCGAGCGCCGGTCGCCCAAGTATGGCGTGGTAGGCGCTGGTGTGGTCAACCACCTCGAAGGAGATGGTCTCGCGGCGATGGTTGCCGTTGGTGCCGAATAGGACATCGAGCCGGATGAGCCCCATGGACGAGCCGGCTCGCCCTGGCACAATGCCGTGGAAGACCGTCCGGCTCGGCGTTAAGCTGGACTCGGAGACGCCCAACTTCTCCAGCGTGTCGCGGTAGAGGATGTTGATGCTGCTGCCTCCGTCGATGAGGACCCGTGAGAAGGTGCAGGCGCGCTTGGGGGAGATGATCATGGGCTCCAGGACTAGAGCATAGCCGCCTGGATTGGGTATCAGCTCCGGGTGGTCGCTGTGATCCCACGTGATGGCTCCTTCCGACCAGTTGAGATACTGGGGGACAGGTGGAACTACAGCGTTCACCTCCTTGAACCGTTCTCGCCGGCTTCGCTTGTCGTCGCGCTCGCTGACGAACACGATGTAGGCCACGTCCGGGTTCCGGTATCCGTCAGGTTCCCCTGGCGGTGGAGATGGGAGACGCTCCCTCCTTTGGTCTTCGCGTCGGCGGTCATCGCGATCCCTGTCTTCGCGCCGCCTGTCGCGTCTCCGGTCGTCCCGTCCGGCTTCGTCCGCATGCGGAGGCGGATTTCGCCGCTCGTATGGTGGCGGCCTTGGATGGCCAAGGTTGCATTGCCTAACGGTGTGGTTTGCCGGCCGGCCGCCGTGGTTCCGGCACGGCTGATCGAGTAAGAACTCGTAGCTGTTCCTCGCCCTTGTTCGGCGCATGTCGCCGCTCGTCCGCATGCGGCGGTTGTCGAAGCCTCCTGCCGGCCTTCCCTCAGTGGTGGCGACGACCTTGGACTCGACGCGGTCGTCAGTGGACTTGCGCTTGCCGGATGCGTCGGAATCACGCCGGGTTGATCTTCCTTCCTCTTGGGTTTCCGTCCGGCTGCGACGTGCAGCCGGCTCTGCCGTGATGATTCTGCCGGCATCGTCGAGTCGGATCGGGTTGGTCATGCCCGCGTCGGCGGTGGCGTACTCATCGGCGATTTCCATGAGCTCCGCCATGGTCTTCGGGCTTTTCCTCATGAGCCTATGCTTGATTAGCGTCTAATCCCCTCGGGAACTGCTCGGTCCGGATGCGAGGTCCGAAGCAGCGATGCGCGGCGATGTCCTCCTCTTCGATGATGCTTGATGCCTTGAGCGCGTCGATGCGGTGACGCGCGTCGTTGCCCGTTTCAGGCCCCAATGGCCCCAGGCGCTGGTCGATGGTGACCTTGTGTCCGATTCGCTCCTTGACGCTGCGGCCGGCATGCAGCTCGTTCCGATCGCCGTCTTCACGTCGCCCAGCCGGATCGCGGCCGTGATCATGAGGATGTGAGCTCGCACTCCTCTCGCGATGAGCTCGTGGTTGCTTGTCCTTCGCCCTACCGCGACTCGTGGATGACGCCTCGGCGCCCTGCTTGGACTTGTCGGCTGCGTCGTAGCCTGGAGGCGGCTCATGATGCTCCCGGCTCGCCGTTGCCTCGGTTTCGCGTTGCTACCGGTTAGCCACGGCGATGAGTTCTTGGACCCGGCGTGCTTGCTGACGTAGCTCCTCGCCTTGAAGATGGGGTAGTTCTGCTGCTGCCGCCTCCGCAACCTTCATGTTTTGCACCGGGCAGCTGTACTCGGGCAAGACGATGTCCGAATGCTCGTGCGGATGGCCAGCACGGTTCAGGGCACCGCCGATATCCCCTCCTTTATGCCTGACTTCGTTCAGCTTCTCCGTGTTGCCTCTTGCCGGCTCGAAACCATGGACGGTGTTGTACTCGCGCATCGTGGCGTTGACTCGGCGCTGCGTCGATGCGAGGTGGAGAGCCTTGTCGTATATCTATTGACGCATCCTCTCGAGATCAGCCGCCGCCTTGGCTGGATCCGCACCCGGCGCGATGGGGGTGCTCAGCAACTCGAAGTCAGCTTCAAGGTTGCGCTGGAAGCGAGAGGGTTCTCCAGCTTCGTGAACAGTTGTGGTGATGCCGCCTCTTGCCGCCACGTGCTCGACCATGTGCACCTCGGCGTAGACGTTGAGCTTGGCGTCGTCGCGGGAGCCGAGGTAGCCGAAGGCGAGGTCGCTGTCGCAGATGCTGGCGTCGAAGACCGAAGGAGCCAAGCACGAGTAGATCTCCTCCGGGTACTCCTTGGCGGCGACGGCGACGTAGACGTGGAACTCGCCGAGGGTGACGACGGTTCCTCCGCTGGTGAAGCCCATGTCGGCGAAGCTCCTGGTGTTGTCGAGGACACACCTGATGGAGCCGATGGAGAGCACGAGGCCGGAGACGACCCGCCGATCATCTACGGTCCGGGATCCCACGCAGAACGTGATTCCGCTCGCCGCTAGCCCCACGGTGGGCGCCAAATATCGTGGTGGCATCAACGACATATCCATCAACGATGAAAACTAAGTGTGGGACAAGGCAACGATGGCGCTCGCGCGGGATTGGGTAGCAAGCACGCAAACACACGCGATGTAACCAGGTTCGGGGCCCTCGTGGTGAGGTAACACCCCTACGTCCTGCCTCTCCTTGATTCTTATCGCTTGATCACAGAGTGTGGGTCACAGAGTGCTCCTGGAGCTGTTTTTAGGTGGCAGCCGGCTGGAAGTCCGGGCCGGCTGAAGGTTAGCGATGATCTTCTACCGTTCTCCTCTGTCTAATGCCTGCCCCACGCAGGGGGCTCTAGCCCGTCTTATATAGGCAACGGGCTAGGGTTTTGGGGTTATAAGGAATTTACAGGTTTGCCCTATGACATCGCTACGGTACAAGGCCGGCTGGAGCTCGTTGTCATGATTCTGTACAGGGGATGCCCGAGAGGAAGGACTGTTCACCAGGAGCGGTTACGCGGGGCTGGCCCACTGGTACGGAACTGTCGGGTGGTCGGTCCGGCTGCAGTCTAGCCGGACGTCCGCGTCCGGGTAGACGCAGGTGGCCCGTTCCAGCCGGCGTAGCGCAGGCGGCTTCGCTCAGCCGGCACGAGGAGTTTGGAGGTGTGAGCTTCTTTGGGGTATCCGGGGTTCATCTCCCCAACACCCCCCGGCAAATTCTTTCCCATCACCGATAGGTCCCTCTCTGGCTTTTTTATTTCTTTCCTAAAAACAGTAGCCCTTTAGGGATTTATTTGGGGCATGAAAACTATTTCAAAAATTTCTTTAAAAATTTGTGTAGTCTCCCCATATCATGTAGAGGCTCCACAAAAATTGGGGCTGAAGAATAAAATGTTTGAACAACATTTGTTCATAGGGTTTAGATATGGTAATTGTAATAATTTCCAAAATCCAATTACTTGGTTTACTTAAACAATTTCAATAAATTATAAAAATATTTATGGAGGCTCATAATATTATAAGGAAGCTCCCCATAATTTTATTTTGAATTTTTTAAGGTTTAACTTGGTTTTAATATAGAATTTGTATTGAACCAATTTTGAATTCTCAAATTTATATCTTTGCTTGTCAATAAATTTCCTTTGACAATTATTTATAAAATATATCCTTGAGCTTCCTGGACAATTTGGGAACTCAAGAACAATTGGTTTTGCCAATCTGAGTAATGTATTTGGTTTGAAAAATTTGGAAAGGGTTTTGCTTTCTTTGTTTTAAATTTTCATGTGTTGTTTTATTCAACTTAAGCAATTTAGATAAGTATGCCATGATGCAATGCAAAGCAAAAATTAAAATTTGATCCATATTTTAGGGTACCAAACTGTGGCTGTTACACCTTCTCAACGCCACCTCCGTTGAAGCTCAGGGCCTCGCCACCATCAGGCTGGCTGACGCCACCACACCGCTCGCGTACCAGAGAGACAGAGATAGGAACGGAGACAGGGAGAGAAAATGCAGTGATACCACGCGCCCGCGTGAGGAGAGTTCACGTGGGCTGACACCCAGGTACGTTTTTAAGTGCTTAACTAAGGTACATGTTGGTTTCCAGGCAGATGTGCCAAGCCATACACGGAGACACGTATACGATTTGGTATTGTAAGAAAATAGATTTTTGGCCCAGATCACGAGATACCGAGCTACCTATAGCTCGGCCTCCATTTTGCTGCTCTCTGATCTTGTTGATGAGTCATACGAGAGAGTTCTGCCATCTATTTTAGGTCGCCCGGTTTAGGTTGGTTTAAGAGACCTCTAGTCCTGCCGTTCGTCATCATCAACATATGATCGAAGGAGAGCCCCCCACCGCCTTGCACGAAGAGATCGCAGGTGGAGAATAGCACACATACCGACGACTGTTCATGGTGGGAGCAGCCGCTGAAGAAAACAAGGGGATAGTCGACAAAGCGCGCAAAGTCAACCCCCCACCAAAAGTCAGTGCTGTGGTGGGCTGACAGGCCGGTACCATTAATAAACCCCTCTCCCAACCGTGGACTTTGCCCGTTTCCCACCCCCGCTCCTTTTTTCTCCTCTGAAAACGAATTAAAAAAGTTGTCGCGCACGGAACGGGGAAGAAACACGGCCATCTCTCCCATCCATCAAATCCACATCGGAATAATAACCACCAAAAAGCACCGGCTTCCTACTTCCTCTTCGTTCATCTTCCTCTTCGTTTGTTGGCGTTAGTTGGCGCCTCGTCAACGCCAGGCTTGGATTACCCTCGTCAACTTCTTCGTGGCCGCCACCCACGGATTCCAATCTTCAATTCCGCATCTAGCTAGCCCGCAGGTGTTCAGTCGCGTCATCGGCATTTTTTCAAGAACAACGCGTGAGAATCGCGTGTCTTTTGGCATTGCCCGCCATGGGCGGCGTGTGCTCGGCGGGGATCGCCGGTGACAGGTCGCCGGTGGAGCTCTCGTTCAGAGCCTTCTCTGAGTTCGTGGTGGACCAGGACTTCAAGGCCTTCTCGGGGGCCGCCGGCAAGGCGCATGGCAACAACAAGACCACGCCGATCGAGGAGCCCGACGGATCGAGCTTCTCCGATAAGAGAAAGGGCTCACCCCCGTCCACCAGCGCCCAGGCTCGCCGATCGGTTTCCAACGACTCCCAATTGACCCGCGCACCATCGGAGAAGCACAAGGCCACCAAGCCCAGGCTAAGCACCTCCGGCAAGGCAAGTCTTACTTTTACCCTCTGCCCGTGCCCGTGTCTATGCACTGCCAGCATTATACTATTGCTCTTGCGATGAGGATCATCAAAACAGCTAAACTGAGACTAGATCGTATATTGTGCTCTGTTTCTACAGAGCAGCATGAACCATAACCTGATCATACATAAGATTCAGTAAATTTCCAGTTCTGTTTTGGCAATCCGATTCTACATTGGGGTTTTCAGGTTAATCCAAGCCATCATTTTCGGTGCAGTCTCACATTGCATCATTTCTCCTTTTTGCAGGTTTCGGACAGAGCCTCAGTGTTCGGTAGAGCTAGCACCTCAGCAGTCCAGGTTCTAGACACACTGAGCAGCAGCATGTCAAGCTTGAGCCCCGGAGCGGGTGGGTTCGTGTCGGGGCCGGCGGCCAAGGGGAACCGTGTGTCGATACTCGCTTTCGAGGTCGCCAACACAATCGTGAAGGGCATGAGCCTCATGCAGTCTATGTCCAAAGAGAACCTGAAGTATCTGAAGGAGACCGTGCTCCGATCGCAAGGTGTACAGCTTCTAGTCTCGAGCAACGAGGATGAGCTGATGAGGATCGCTGCAGCCGACAAGAGGTTTGCCCCAGATGCATTGATGTTTATTATTCTCTAGCTTCATGCATTGTGGTTTAGTAGCCTTGTGGTTACTGCAACTTTCATGTTTCATACTCCACATCCTGGTTTTAATTTGCCCCTTTCACCAGGCAAGAGCTGAGAGTGTTCTCGCGAGAGGTGATCAGATTTGGTAACCGTTGCAAGGATCCCCAGTGGCACAACCTTGATCGGTACTTTTCCAAGTAGGTGGCCACTCACAGTTTTGCATGCCTGAGCGATTGACATGATATCAAAGTTTGACGAGCCTGGTTCCGCTCTCATTTTCTGTTTCCAGGCTAGAATCCGAAATCATACCCCAGCCAAACTTAAAAGAAACAGCAAAAGCAGAGATGCAGCAGCTGATGACCCTTGTTCGGCACACGGCTGTGAGTGCATTACACTCTGAAATACAGTATGTTTTGGTAGCTTGACTGGATGGATAACGGAGTCTGGTGATATCCCTAATGTTTGCATGAACTGCAATCCTTCTGCGCATCTGTTTGACTATTCATTCTAGCTTTCCTGATGCAGTTGCTACTTCATTTTTCTGACTCACAGGATCTCTACCATGAATTGCATGCATTAGATAGGTTCGAGCAAGATTATCGCTGTAAATTGGAGGAGGAGAAACAGTCAGTTGTATTTGAAAGAGGTAAATCTTTCATCATCGATACCTCTGAAGCCAGCCGTATTTTCAGAACAGAAACTTATGATTGTGATCACCAGGGGACACTGTTCAGATTATAAGACAAGAACTGAAGAGCCAAAGGAAGCATGTGCAGAACTTGAAGAAAAAATCTCTTTGGAATAAGATACTCGACGATGTAATTAGTTTGTACTTTAATTTTGAATAAAATGAATCATATAGATACTCATAACTTTCCAGTCATTTGTGTTTAACGGGTCAGATAATCTGAATCATGCAATTTCCCTCCTATTGTCAGGTCATGGAGAAGCTTGTAGAAATTGTTCATTGCTTACATGTTGAGATCCGAGATGCTTTTGGGCCTTGTGGTATTGCCTAGTTGCTCATTCTTGTTATTTAGACATTTACTATGTTATAACCCTGTTCATATGGTTTTGTATGTGTTTCTGTGGTTCATGTAGATGGAGTGGTACAATTGGATGGATCTCCGGAGAGCCCTCAGACGTTAGGGTCAGCTGGCCTGTCGCTGCACTATGCAAATATCATTTCACAGATTGACAACATCGTAAGTTTCTTCGGGTTACTCACATATCTTGACTTGTGACACCGCTTTATTTCTTCTCCTATGCTTGCAAGTATGCTGCTATATTTGATACTTCATGATTAAAACTAACGCTAAATATTCTCGGAAAGAACTAATTCTAAATGTTCTCACACATTTTCTGAAAGTAGCGGCTAAAGTATATCCGCAATGCTCTTTAGGAAAAGCATATTCCTACTTTTATTCCCGAGTTATGGGACAAAACATAAAGTACATGATAAAACTAGTGTTCCAAGGTAGTGAGGCAGCCCTCTTACAAAGAGGATCCTAGGATAACCGGACAACAAAAGTCACACCGAAAACGACAGAGGCAAACCAACACGACTACGAAGCCGAACATGTACTCCAGGATGTTTGAACTCTACGTCATGCCCTATGACACCTGAGCTCCACGACAGCGCCCTCAAGAGGGTGACGGCGCATAGCGTCACCGCCGCCAAGTCCAAACGGACTTGGGTTTTCACCCGGAACTCTGACACGAAAAGGAGCACCTCGACGACGTCCTCAGGAGGAGAACAGACACCCACGAGCGTCGACGTTGTCGGTGCCGAAGCACAGAGCTTTCGCTCGGTAGCTCCACCGTGACACAAAGAGGGCCGATGGGCGACCGCGGCAAGAGTAAACATCCAGCTCCAGATCTGAGCGCCGCCGGAAGACCGCGCCCTAGCCACCCACCGCTGCATCCATTGCTGCCCACACAGCCAAGGGACGCAGCCACCACCGTCGCCATGTTCCTCGCCGGAGAGCCATCCATGCGACCCGCCCCCCAGAGGCGCCGCCCCGGCATCCGCCAACTCAAGCCCGAGGTACGAGGCAGCACACCGCACAGCCGACAGATCGGACGACAAGGACTACCATGCAACAGCCAACTGGAGGGGACCACCCTCCGGCGAGGCCCACTCTGGCCCGGCCGGGGCCAGATCGGGCCCGTAAAGTTCCCGCCGTCGTGCTGCAGCACAAGGCCGTCGCAGCGCCGCCTACCACCGTCGTCACCGCTGCATCGCCGTGTGACCCTCCGCGTGCCGTGGGCTGAGCTCACCGCGCCCTGACCGACGCACAAGGGAAGAGGACGCCTTTCGCCGTCCTAGACCGCCGCTGCGCGCCGTCCGCCACCTCCGTCCAGGCGCCACCACCGCAGCGCCAAGCCACCGCCACCCTGCGCCGCCGCCGGACCCACTCGTCACCGCCGCCGATGACCATCACGGGACCCGCGTCCCTGCCATGGGGGGCTGCCCCGCGCCGCCCTTGTTCCATGCGGGAGGGAAGAAGGACCTCGCCGCCGCCAGCGTCGTGCGGGCTTCGCCCGGCCACGCTCTCCGGCGGCGGCGAGGGGAGGAAGGGGGTTACCAACTACTGTTCAGAAAGCCGGTTAGGTCGCACCTCCTTCTTGAGACCTCAGAGGTTTCTTTTGCAACTCAAAGGTCAGCTTTTGCACAATCAAAAATCCGTACCTTTGGCGCTGAATAATTGTAGTTGTACCCGAGTGGAAGATGGTAGCAGTGCCGCTAGTTATCAGCCCTATCTCCAAGCAGATGTGAGTAGTTCCGATTGTAGCAGCTGTGAAACATACTTTGAATGAAATGTCCAGTATCCAAGCAGGACTATTTGCTGTTGAACAGTCCTGGAAACAGTTTACTCAAACTCTTTTTGGTAATCTAAGGTTTCCCGGAGCTCTGTTCCCCCACAAAGCACACGAGACACGCTGTATCAAGGGCTGCCTCCAAATGTCAAGTCTGCTCTCCGAACGCGACTGCAAACTTGCTCAGAGTATCAAGAGGTATTTCCATGGAATCTTTCTAGTGTGGCAAATAATAAAGCTCCCCCAAAAACGTAGCATGGCTCCATGTATATATTATATAAACTACACTGGCTACAATCCATCCTGGACCGTCATTTTTGTAAATCTGCATGTAGGTTCCGATCATCCAGACCAGATCCTCCATGGAGAAAACGTTGCAATGGATCGTCCCTGTCGCCAGTAACACTGCTAGGTAATTGATTTTCCTAACGTCACACAACAGATTCCACCAGATACAGATTCTTCTCTAGGGACTGGTTAGTTGATTGTTCATCCTTGTTGATTTGCTTGCCGTATGTATGCATCAGAGCACACCATGGATTTGGATGGGTCGGCGAGTGGGCAAACACAGGGTGAGACACAGATGCTGCCCATCAGTTCCCCCAAATCTACCATCCATTCGTCTGTTGCGAGAACACTCATCTGGATTTCGCCGACTGATTATTAATTCCCAAATAGCAGGAATGATCTGACGCGGAGGGCAGCCGGACACCCCGAGGTGCTCAAGATCGAGACGCTTCACCACGCGGACAAGGACAAGGCGGAGGCGTGCATCCTGGACCTGGTGGTGTGGCTCCACCGCCTCATCAGCTACAACAACGGCGGTGGCCAGGCTGGCCTTGGAGGCAGGTCGCCGAGCAGCAGATCCCCTGCCCGCTCTCCGCCGGCCTCGTCGGCGCCGAGGCCACCGCCCAGCAAGTCGGCCCTGCTCAGCAGGGAGGACCGGGAGATGCTGCAAGAGGTGTACATGCGGCGGCAGCGGGGGGCTCCCGGGAAGAGCAAGAGCCAGGAGCTCACGTCGACGACGGCCGCCGCCCGCAGGTCGTCGTCGGCGGCGGCGGCGCTGAACAGGGACGACAGGCTGAGCAAGAGCAGTAACAACTTGCTGTTCTCCCTGGCGAGGCGGCCACACGCCGTGGCACCCGTCGCCGTCGGCTTCGACATCGACGGCATCGAGGCGCGGGGAAGTCATCAGTAGAGCGGACGTACAGAAACAATTGTGAAACGGAATCGCATTGGATCCTTCCCGTTGTATATAGGCCAAGTACAGCAGCACACGAGAATCCGTATCTAAACATATTTTTAGTGTAAGGTTCAAATGAATCTTACACTAAAATATGTCTAGATACGGATGGAAAGAGAAATACTAAAAAGGTTTACATTATGGAACGGAGTTGTAGGAAATAGCTATATACATTCGAGGTCTCAGAAGTCCCACTATTTGTAAAATGAAGTCAGGTAGTCCTAAAACTTGTCACGGTGTGCAAACGTAGTCCCAAAAGGTTCTTGTGCCGACACGTGGCGTTGTGTTTTTTCAGAAACACCCATATATATTTTTAATATAGCACATATGACCTTTCTACTGCTCACTGTTGTGGATCCCGCCTGTCAGACGACGCGGAAATAATAAAATATTAAGGACGCGGTCGAGGTTCCAACTTGCGACCTCATCGTTGCTGGAAACTGTGCTGGTCGTGCCAGTACAGATTGAAGTTCTTTGTGTTAATATAGCAGATCCAGATGTTATTATACTAACTTGCACAGCGTGATGGTAATAGGTAGCGGTGCGGGCCAGAGATCATGGCGGGTCTCGTCGTTGGTAATAGGTAGCAGTGCAAATCATAAGTTCAGAACAAGAAGAAGATGTCGGCTGGCCGCTACGGCGAGCTAGCTTCAAAACGACACGTACGGCGACCGTATGTGTCCACGCGCTCTCGTACGATCATAAATTGTGGTTCCTTCGTTCTCGAGTTGATTAACCTCAAGTTTCGCTACTCCGTACTTCGTACACACATGTGCAAACTCTAATAGCTAGTACGTGGCTTAGTTGGTCATGACGCACAGTGTCGTATTAGTATTTTTTACCAAAACCGTACCGCGATACATAATAAATAAATAAAGAATCAAGTAAGATTAATCTCCTGCTGGACTGAGTGTGGCAGTTTATCGTGCAGAGTGGTTACCAGGCCGACACGGTGCGGGCTTATTAGTAAAAATTATATCGGTCTATTTATAAGACACAAACATATTGGAGCTACAATGGTACAGCCGAACTCTATTTGCTGTAGAAACGACGTCGCAAGTTCGAGCCCCCAACAGTCACTACTGTTTTAATTATTTTCGCGCCGTTCTGACAGGTGGGACCCACAACGTTCGGTGTTAGAAAGGTCATATGTGCTATATTAAAAATATATAAGGGGTTTTTGGCAAAATGAACGACGCCACGTGTCGGCACCAGAACCATTTGGGACCATGATTGCACAGTGTGACAACTTTTAGGACTACCTGACCCCATTTTACAAATAGTGGGACTAATTTGCACATAGTGGACAACTTTTGGGATCTCCAATGTATATAGCTCTATAGGAAACTGTGATAAGTGTTTTGACACCCCGGGTTTTGCGTTTTTTCTGTTTCTGCAGCTGTACTGCTTGTTCGTGCCATGTGTATAACCGTGAATAGTAGGCTCAACACGTTTGGACCTCCAAAGTCCAAACATCAGCTTCAAAACAGAATCACCCCTCCTCCATCACTTCTCAAAGGTTGTGTTGATCTCCGTGATGTCATTATGTCATCCTCTCACAATGGAAATCATCTTTGAGTGTCCGTTACCACATTCTCGGAGCATCTCCAGCGGCAGCCTCTCAGATTATTCCGGCACCCTCAATTTGTGTCCATTTTGAGAAGTGTTCCACTAGTGTTTTCAAACGGCACCCCTGATCGTTTTAACATAGTCTAATAATAAAAAATATAGTTACTATAAAGATGAAATTTAAATTTAAATTGTGCTCAGCCGGCCCGTCGGGCTGTGCTGGGCATGTTGGTTCTCGTACACATACGGCTTATTGAATATCATGTTTGCATCGCGCTCACTCTTTAGCAAGGTGCTTAGAAGCGCGGAGCTGCACACAACCAAACAATTCACTTTGCCTAGGGATGGCACCCGCAGGTTATTGGTGCGGGTGGAGCCACCCCATACCCTTACTCGTGCCTCGGAGCTTCCTCATCACCCGTACCATACCCGTAAGCGGGTATAATTTTTTCCCATACCCTTCACCCGACAGGGTAAAGGGATACCCGCGGGTAAAAATACCCGCATTTGAACACATATCAATTGAGCATGCTGTGATAATATGACTATACATAGTCATAAACAACATAGTCTACACTATTAAATTAATAAACCCACGACAAAATATAGAAATAATTTAACCATACATAAGGCCACAAAATAAGCATTAAAATTAAATTTTGACACTATAACAAGGTCAACCAAAATAAACTCGAGCAATCCATGAATAGGAAAAAAAGTAAACTTGGCAGAATTTATACGGGTACAAGGGCACGCGGGTATGGGTTATGATTTCCCAAGCCCGTACCCGCTCTGCCCGATGGGCACAACATTTCCCTATTTATATACCCATGGGTATTTTTTAGTCTCAAACCCTTACCCTAATGGGGTTTTTACCCGCAGGGTACGCGGGTACAGGATACCCATTGACATCCCTAACTTTGCCCCAACGGTAGGAAGATTGTCAAACTTCCCAGTCCGCTGAAAACAAAGGGATTAAATCTTATATAGTGAAAAAGAACAATATATGAAAATGGACCAGTGAGCAAGTTGAAGGGGTTCCACAGCAGAAAACAAAAAAAATCTAACAACACGAACCACAAACTAGCCAAGTTCTATTACTATGCAGATATAAAGTAACGGAGGGAATCGATATTCATACCCTTGAAGACCAAAAGCGTTACGTTTCGTAGAAAGTTGGCGATGGAGTCATACGACGTCGACCTCAAGGTCATGGAGTCGTACCGCCGACGAGTGCTGTAGTGGGCAGCACCTCCATAGTTCTACACGCATACGGTGTAGAACGATCCCCAGGCTCTGGTCCAGCGGCAGCAGCGGAAGATGAATAGCTCGACGGAAGCAACAATATCACGGTGTCGGAGAACTGTCCCAGGAACTGGGTGTGTCTCACGAAGGATCGAGTAAGGGACTGAACACGGAATCAAACAACCCTCAACGTGCCTTGGCGACGGTGCTCGCCTGGATCGCTACGGGGAAGCACTGCAGAGAGGAACACACGGTCTTACCCAGGTTCAGGGCCCTCTAGGTGAGGTAAAACCCCTACGTCCTGCCTCAGATTGTATTGCACTTGCTTGAAGAGGTTTCAGTACAGGGCGAGCTTGGCGAGCTCTGGGTGGCTAACAATGGCTACTGCTAACCTCAGATCTAGGGTTTGGGCTTGTGAATCTTGGCACCAACCCCGAACCCCTTACCCGAATGTGCTCCCCCTCCTTTTATAGGCATCTCGGGCCTCTTCCCCAAAACATCTTGGCGGGAAGGGCTACCACATGGCGACGAAGGAGGAGGTGCGGTGCACAATAAAGGTAGAGTCCACCATAAAGGTAAGGTTCGTGGACGCGGTCCACGGCAGGGGGCAGCGTCACCAAAGCTGGAAAAGCCATCGTCCAAGCTGGGCGGTGGGCTGGCACTACTGAGGTGGGATGTGACCCACGGTGACGACGTCCTTGGAGGGTAGCCGGAGACGGTTCCCTTATCACCAAAGTGGCAATCCTTGGGGCTCCTTTGCTTGGTGCAGCTTTGTTGACTCCTTTATACATAAAAATGGCAACTGTGGCGCTGCTGTCACCGCGCGCTGGCGCGGTCGTCACTCTGCTGAGGATGCAGAGCCCATGTGCGCTCTGCCGCGGAGGCAGAGCTGGCTTTGAGAGGAAGGAAGCCTCGCGAGGCAAAAGGCCTCGCCGAGCCTTTCGGCTTGGTTCTTAGCAGAATTGTTGGTGGCGTCCGAGACGCCCTCTCGTGGAGTGGTCCCTCGCCGAGGGAAAAAACCCTCGGCGAGGAGAAAAGGTCCCTCGCGAGGGAAAAACCCTCGCGAGGCTCGCTAGGCTTGGAGAGCCTGGTCCTTAGGGAAATCTTCTGAAGAATCTTGTGGGCCCTGGCAGGCCGGCCCGTGGTACCCTGGTTTCCACTGTGCCGACAGTAGCCCCCGGGCCTGCGATGGGCACGCCGAGGCCCATGGATGGAGGCGAAGCGTCGAGGGCCCAACGGTGCCTGCCTGGGCCACGACACGTGGAGCGCAGCGGTTGCGCCTGAGGCCACGACCTCCTCGGCTTCAACGGGCGACGTGGCGGGGCCCACCACGACTCGGGAGCCGGTCAATAAAGCCTGGGCGCGCAGACTGCACCCATCACTTCTCCCATAACTCCTCCGCACACTTCTCCCAACGCCTCCAATCTCTCCAGAGCGCTCCGGCTTCAAATCTCCTTCTCCGGCGACCAATGGCGCCCAAGAAAGCAAACATCGACCTGAAGGGCAAAGCCGTGATGCGGGCTGGCACGTCTGCGGCGGCGGCGCGCGGTGCTGCTCTCGAGGAGGCGCTGCCGCAGACCCGCGTCACCACGGCGGCGATAGCAAAGGTGCGGCACCTGGCGGCGGCGAGCACCAACGAGCACGGCGCCACTGAGATGAGGCCGGCCAGCAGCAGGCTCACCGAGGGGTACTACCCCATCTTTCTCCAAACTCTCTACGCCGGTCTCCTCCCTCCGTTCTCCGACTTTCTCCTTGGGATCTTGGAGGTGTACCAGATCCAACTGCTTCATCTCCACCCAAACTCCATCCTTATCCTTTCCATTTTCGCCTACCTCTGCGAGGCTTACATCGGCATCCGTCCCTCGGTGGCGCTCTTCCGTAGCTTCTACTCCCTCCGGAGCACCGCCTCCAATGAGCGGCTCGGCTGCGTCTCCTTCCGCATTGCCGCCGCCAGGAGTGAGAACTACATTCCCATTGCTTGGTACGGTGAGAACGCCATCACCAAGGTGACGAAGAAGGTGGAGGACTTCCGCAAGAAGTGGCTCTTGGTCAACGCCAAGAAGACAAACCCTCTCCTAGAGGTGCCCGAGGCGCCCCCGAGGAAGTGGGCGCGCTGGGCGAGCGCAGACTTCAGGGGCCCGAGGCTCGACGCGGTGTACGAGTGCATCCGGTGCCTCCGCGAGGCAGGGGTCACCGGCCAGATGGTGGCAAGAGACTTCACGAGGCGCCGGATCGCTCCTCTCCAGTGGCACTCCGAGCCGGTGTGGCGGTACTCAGGCAAGGCGGACACGATGCGCCTGTGCTCGAACAACTTCTCGCCTGAGGTGCTATACCAGATCATGGGGGTCCTCTTCGCGACGACGGAGATCCCGTCTCCTACCAGCGACGAGGCCCGACCACTCATCAGCTTTGCCGAGGAGAGCATCGAGGAGCAACGCAGGTGCATGCCCGTGTTCGACGAGTGGGGAATTGTGCCCGCAGGGCACCGCGGGCCTCGTCCCAACCCGTGGGCGGCGGAGCCGGAGTACATGGACGAGTCACCGGAGCCGGAGGAGGTCGAAGAGTCTGGCGGGGAAGAGGCCTCGAGAGGCGCGGATCCCTCTGGCGAGGACGAGGCCTCGAGAAGCGTCGACCCCGTTGGCAAGGGCGAGGCCTCGAGAGGTGCCGACCACTCGAGAGGTTCCGCCGGCTCCTCAAGGAGCGCTCCCGCCGACGTGGACCTCTAGGTGATGTCCTCCAGCGACGACGAGGATGCCTTCCGCGTCGCCCGCTCCCAACGCGTCGGAGAGGAGGGGGAGACGAGCGGCAGCGGGGGAGGATGCTGCGAGCCCCG
Organism: Puccinellia tenuiflora; assembly: GCA_012064385.1. Classification (NCBI taxonomy): domain Eukaryota; kingdom Viridiplantae; phylum Streptophyta; class Magnoliopsida; order Poales; family Poaceae; genus Puccinellia; species Puccinellia tenuiflora. The sequence goes on from QRDG01000337.1 coordinate 61,342, forward strand.
CTCCAAGGCCATCCACAACAGGAGAGCAGCGGTTGCGAGGAGCGCTCCTCGCGAGGAGGCAAAGGTGCCTCAAGAGGAGGCCGGAGCGAGCAACACCCAACCGCCCAAGGCGAAAAAGAGGGTGTGGAGGATGGTTGACGAGTAAGTCCTGATTTTTCTTCCTTCCTCGTTTAGTGTTTTGCTTCTGGAAAACCCCCTTGAAGGATTTTCTACTTGTCTTTCTTTCAGGCAACCTGCGGAGCCAAAGAGGCGGCGACTCCGCAAGCTTGGAGAGACCGCCAGCATCGTCGCGGAGACACTTGCGGCTGACGAGCCGCGGCAGGTGGCTGTCCCTCCTGCGGGTGAGCACCGTGCGGAGGAGGCGGTTGAAGAGGCGGCGCCGTTGCTGGCTCGGGCGGCGACTCCTCCCGTGATGGAGCACCGCGCGGAGGAGGTGGTTGGAGAGGCGGCTCCGCCGCCAGCTCGGGCGGCGACTCCTCCCGTGGCGGAGCACCGCGCGGAGGAGGTGATCGAAGAGGTGGCGCCGCCGTCGCCAGCTAGGACGGCCACTCCTCCCGTCCAGCAAGAGACGGAGGAGGAGAGGGTGGACGAGGAAATTGTCATGGAGCAGCCTCCAGAGGAGGAGGAGGCTCCCTCAAGAGGGGCCGATGCGCCCGAGGCTGTGGCGGACGCGGCCGCCATGGAAGGGGCAGGAAGCGCCCCTGAGGAGCAGGAGGCAGAGGCACCTCCAGAGCCCACAGGCGCCGAAGCTGGGGACGAGAGGACGCCCAGCCCCCGGAGGGCCCCTGACGCGGGCAGCGAGGGAGGCGCCCGCATGAGCCCCCAGGCCGTACCGGAAACGGCCGCGAACCCGAGGCAGGATGCCCCGGGTGCCTCGACGAGCGTCGAGGCCTCTGCACCCCGCGAAGACGCGGGGACCTTGGCGATGCGGGTGCCGCGCCCTCGCGCGGCCCGCCGCAGCTCTATCTTCGGCCAAGCGCGGAAGGCGCTTGACGAGTTGGAGGTGCAGCATGCCGAGGAAGAACTCGCTAGGGAGGAGGAGCGGGCAAGGCTTGGCGAGGCCTAGGCCCTCCTCCACGAGAGGGTGGAGATGTGTCGCCGGCAAGACGCGGCGGCCCAGGCGGTGCGCGAGGAGGCGATGCGCTTCGCCAAGGAGACCCGCGACAGCGTCAAGCGGGAGGCGGCGGAGGTCATGGACCAGCTGGACGCCGCTCGGGAGGCGCTCGACGTGGAGACTGCCTCCAAGCACCAGGAAATAGCGGCCGCGGAGCAGAAATTTGCCGCTGAGTCCGAGGTCGCAAGGGCCAGCTTGAAGGAGCTCCGCGAGCTGCTGGATGCTCGCGAGGCAGCTGGCGCCGCGCGAGGCTGAGCTGACGTGACGCGAGGGAGAGCTCTCCCTCCGCGAGAAGGAGCTGCGCCAGCGCGAGGAGCAGGTCCAGCTGCTCGAGGAGGACCAGGCCACCCGCGAGGGGCAGCTGCAGGAACACGAGTTCTTGGTGGCCCAGAACGAGGCCACCTATGCGGAGCGCCACTAGAAGGCCAACGCCGACTTCGCGATGAAGCAGAAAAGAATCCAGGAAGAGGCCGACACCAAGGTCAAGCTCATCCGCGAGACTCTCTCCAAGGACTACGACGAGAAGGCCAAGAAGCAGGAGGACCGCTTCAAGGCGAAGCGCAAGGGGCTCCAGGACCGCATCCAGGAGCTCGAGAAGGAGGAGAAGAAAATGGCCTCCCACCTTCAGAGCGCCAAGGAGGCGCAAGCCCGCACGGAGGGGAAGGCCGCCGCCTTGGAGAAGGACTTGAGCGAGCTCCAGCAGCAGGTGGGGCCGGTCGTGAACCTCGTGGAGCAGGCACGGGACACCGCGCAGCATGGACGGACCATGACGCGCCAACGCCAGCTTATACTCCAAGGCTTGGTGGCCCGCGCACGCGCCGTTGGGGATGATCTGAGGATCGAGGTTCCCCCCTTTTCCGCAGGGGGCGACGACGAGGCCGCGTACTCGTTCTTCTTCGAGCAATTCCTCGGAAAGCTTGAAGAGACCGCGAAGGGCTTCGACGAGCGCGTCGTGGAGGAGAGCCGTGATCTCCTCGTCATCGCCACCAGCCGCATCTTTAGCAACCTCGCGAGGCTCCAGCCCTCGCTTGACCTCGAGGCCGTGACGGCGCCGGTCGACATCAGCAAGAAGGCGCGGGAAGCCGCCGATGCGTACGCCAAGAAGTTCGACCAAGTCGTGGTCGATGAGGACGAAGGTGACGACGAGGAGGATGCTCTGGAGGAGGAGGCGGAGGCTGCCGTGGACAGAGCGGGCACCTCGGGGGGCGCGACGGCCTGAGCTCCTTCCTGTATCTGGACGTGCAGGAGCACGAATTATCTTAGTATTTCCTTTGTAATAGCCTTTGTAAAGACTTGCTTTAAGCTGTGTTTGCTTGGTGAATATCCCTCGAGAGGCTTTTGTCTTCCCTTTCATGTCTTTTTCGCTCTACGTCTTAGGACCCTCTCTTAGCGCTACACCACCGCCGCTTCGGTATGCGAGAGTCAGGGCTCCACAAGGCCAGGGGGTGCGTGAGGCCTCAAGAGGTAAGAGCTCCCAAGTCGCGATGCTTGGGGCTCCCCTTTAACGTGCAAGCAGCCCATGATGCGTGGGAGAGAGAAAAGAGGCTCGAGGGACGAAAACCAGCGTAAGGGATTTCAAACAAGTGTTTGGACTTAGCTTCACGAGGCGTTTTGCCTTGGAGAGGGTGTTGGTTCCCTGATGAGGTGTTTTCGCCTTGGAGAGGGTGTCGGTTCCCTGACGAGGTATTTTGGACCTGTTTCCTGCGTTTTGACAGATAGGCGTACCCACAAGCAATACATAGCTAGATAACTTATGCGCACTCGTAAGTTCCTTCATGAGTGTCTCGCGGGGAGAACAGGCACTAAGGTCCTTGGTGAGTTGACGTGCACGGGAGCCGGTCCATGAGTTCAGAGCTCCTTGGGAGTTGACATGCATGAAAGCTGACCCGTGAGTTCAGAGCTCGGATTCCTTGGGTTTTAGGCGCTGCTGGGATGCTCCCGAAGCACAGGCACCATGTCCAGGCCCCGCTCACGAGATACACAGGGGGGATCATACGAGCAAGGATGAAACAGCAATAACATAAAAGCTTACCAAAGCAACAACATATGCTGGCGCGAAGCGCAAAGGTTCAAAGTGACCTGAAACAGAGGTTCATTACACTGGCGTGGCCAGAAACACAAAAAATCCGTCATGTCAGGCATGAGGTTCCACATGCTGTGGCTGAGACTCTCGAGGGGGCGTGCCCGGGGCGACGCATGTAGAGAGAGCTCAGAGGGGGCCCCTGTGCGGGGGTGGCTTGTAGAGCCTGTGGTCCACCATGGCTGGGCATGGGGATCCTCCTCGCCAAGGCATGGTGCTTGAAGAAGTCACCTTGCCGAGGCGCAGTGGCTTGGGAGTCTTCTTGAACGGCCCGCGGCAACGTATAGTAGAGAGGGGAGCCCAAAAATTTTCCTCGTGGAGGATGATGGCGCGAGGCTCTCCCTTGATGCAAAAAATTGCTCGTCGAGGACGATCAGGGGTAGAACTTGCGCAGGTGCTGGATGTTCCAGGGGTTGGCGACAGGGATGCCGTCCTCCGTCTCGAGCCGCGCGGAGCCAGCCTGGCGATGTGGACGACCCTGTAGGGTCCTCCCCACATTGGTGAGAGCTTGTGGAGGCCTGCCCTGGAGAGGATTCTCCTTAGAACGAGGTCTCCTGCTTCGAGAGTGCGTGGGCAGATGTGGCGGCTGTGGTAGCGATGGAGGTCTTGCTGGTACCTTGCCGTTCTCAGGGCCGCATTGCGGCGGAGCCCTTCAAGCAGCAGGAGGTCGGTGTTGCGCAGTTCGTCCAGCTCAGCCTCCTTGAAAGCCAGGACTCGGGGAGAGCCATGAGTTATTTCGCTGGGGAGGACGGCTTCAGCACCATAGACGAGGGAGAACGGCGTCTCACCCGTTGGCTTTGTTGGCGTAGTGCGGATGGACCAGAGCACCGAGGGGAGCTCATCGATCCAGTGCTTGCCACTGGCCTTGAGGCGGTTGAAGCTTCTCGTCTTGAGGCCCTTGAGCACCTCGGCGTTGGCTCGCTCAGCCTGCCCGTTGCTTCATGGGTGCGCCACCGAGGCGTAGCAGATTTGGGCGCCGAGGCTGCCGCAGTAGGACTTGAAGGCGCCGCTAATGAATTGTGAGCCGTTGTCGGTGATGATGCGGTTGGGCACGCCGAAGCGGCAGACTAGGCTCCTGATGAATTTCACCGCCAACTTCGCCGGTATGGTGCGCACGGGTTCCACCTCAGGCCACTTGGTGAACTTGTCGATGGCGACGTAGAGGTAGCGGTAGCCCCCGAGCGCTCGCGGGATGGGTCCCAGGAGGTCCAGCCCCCAGACCGCGAACGGCCAGGAGAGCGGGATCGTCTGGAGTTCTTGCGCGGGCTGGTGGATCTGCTTGGCGTGGAATTGGCAGGCGTCGCAAGATTGGACGATGGCAGCTGCATCTTGAAGCGCTGAAGGCCAGTAGAAGCCACTCCGCAAGACCTTGCCTGCAAGGGTGCGCGAGGAAGAATGGTGGCCGCACTCGCCGCTGTGGATGTCGTTGATGAGCTAGCGGCCTTCCTCGGCAGGGACACACCGCAAGGCAACCCCATTGGGGCGCTTACGGTACAGGTCTTCGTCGTGGAGGAAATAGGACTTGGCCTGGCGAGCAACTCTTTCGGCTTCAGCATCTTCTTCGGGGAGGACTCGATTTTGCAGGTAGTTCTTGATCTCGTTGATCCAACCAGTGTCTTGGCGTACCAAGGTCATCAGCAAGCGATCGCCTGAGGGCAGCCCGCAGTTTGGTGCTCCACTTGATGGGGCTGGTGGGAGCTCCTCATCGATGCTGATATTAGCCACTGGCTGCTTGACTGAGGCCTTGGTGAGTCTCTCCTCGAACACTCTAGGCTTCTGGGCTTCCCTTCTTACTGCTCGCCTGGCGAGATCATCTGCTTCTTGGTTTTCTGCTCGCGGGATGTGCTTGAGCTCCATGCCCCTGAAGTGCTTCTCCAGCTTGCGTACCTTAGGCATGTAGCTCAAGGTAGGCCACCATGCTTCTCAAGGTAGGCCACCATGTAGGTGTCCTTAGGCATGTAGCTTTTGTTGGAGAAGTTGACGAGGAGCTGAGAGTCGCCCTTGATGAGGATGCGCTTGATGCCGAGGGCAATGGCAGCTCTGAGCCCGGCGAGGAGGCCTTCGTATTCAACAATGTTGTTGGAGACCTTGTCGTTGTCCTTGAAGCACAGTTGGACGGCGTAGTAGAGCTTGTCGCCTGTTGGTGAGGTGAGGACGGCACCAGCCCCTGCACTCCGGGCCGCGAAGGCGCCGTCGAAGTGCATGGTCCAGTGGCCTGGTTCCGTCGTACCTGAGGCTGCGGCTTCCTCCTCTGGAGGCTCTTCTTCACGCGTGTCCGTCCACTCGGCCATGAAATCAGCCAGCGCCCTGCCCTTGATGACCCTGGTGGTGTCAAACTCCAGCTCGAAAGGTTGTAGCTCGATGCCCCAGCCTGCGACGCGATCTGTTGCGTTTGGGTTGCGCAGGACTTGCTCCAGGGGGTATGAGGTGACCACCTTGATGGGGTGACCCTGGAAGTAGTGGCGCAGCTTCCTGGAGGCGCTGAGGAGCAAGAAAATGAGCTTTTGCTGCATGGGGTAGCGCTCGCGAGCGTCCCGCAGCACTGTGCTGACGAAGTAGACGGGATGCTCGACGAGGGTAGTCGTTGGCGTGGCAGCGGTCGGCTCCTCTTGAGGCTCGGTGGAGTCCTCGGCGAGGGTTTCTTGAGGCCCCACTTGTAGAGGCTCGGCATGAGGCTGGAGGCTTGACGAGGGTGCTTTCTTGTCGGGTGGTTCTGGGCTTGGCGACATAGAGGTCTGCTTGGCGAGGACTGGCTCTTCCCTTTCAGCCACCAAGACCGCGCTTGCCGTCTGAGGAGTGGCTGCAAGAAAACCCTCGCAAGGCCTTTTTCCTCGCGAAGCGTCAAGTCCTCTGGAGGCGTCTTCTAAGCAACAAATTGAGTTGGAGATGAAGAAATATGTGCCTTGGCGCACTGATCTGCAAAGAGTGGATAACTGATGTAAAAAGCATTTAAGACCTTGACTGAACTTCTCAAATATGAGCAGATTTAGGGTTTTCGATGTTGAAAAGATGTGCATAATTCAGAGTGATCAGGCTACAAAAAGCACACCTTAAAGTTCGTATTCCACATTTATGGACACTTCATGCTGTCACTATCCGCATCCAAATATAGTACTAACAAACTCCACGACCTATCTCTTGAATAGTCTCTTTCTTCAATAACACAAGCATCAAGAAACCTCATGATCTATTCAATCCAATAATAAAGAACAAACCCATGATGAAGATCCCTCTAAGCTATTATCATATAGTCACACACAGCACCCATCCTGTCACCGAGGTACCGTGATCACAACGGTGACTCATGAACTTATACTAGATGACACCAGTTGAGCAAAATCATATCCATTACATAAGGGGAATGTCGTGTCTTGGATCACGGACACCGGGAGTAAAGGATACCCCCTTTTTAGGTTCGGTATGAGGCGCAGAGGAGGCCGAAGAACTTCTTCCACCTGGGGGCTTCGCTCGACGCTCGAGATCTACGTACTAGCAAGCATCACAGAAACACAAGGAGTTTACCCAGGTTCGGGCTGCTCGGAGGCTAACAACCCTACTCCTACATGTCTGGATTGAGAGGTGTATCATGGTGTAGCTTTACAAGGGTGGTTGCGGGTGAGAACCCGGGAGGTGTTGGCTAGAGGTTGAAGACGAGCAGATCCTGACCCTGAGGAGATCACCTCTCGCCTGAGCTACTCTGGGACTGGTGCGCTACCTAGCCCAGCCTCCTTCTCTCCTAGACTTGCTTATTTCCCTTCTTCCTCCTTCTTGCCCCCCTCCCCTTGGGTGCCTCGGTCCTCCTTTTATAGGCCAAGGGGATACCACAGGTGCACCCTTGGGGCCGGAGAGGTTTTGGCGGGAAAACCCCTCCGGGTTCTCTTTAGGAGGCGACGTGGCCTCCTCTCGTCCAAGTATTCTTCTCTGAGGGGGCAGGTGAGGCCGCCCACCTTTTCCTGAGAGGGCGGACAAGGGTTGACAGCTTTTCTGCCTCTGCCCCCCTTTGGCGCCTCCATCTTCTTGGCGCCCAAGTCTTCTAGGAGCTTCCAGCCAGAGCTGGCAAGCTTATCCCCTTCGCGCACCGGAGGTTGGTTCCCGGGAATGAGCCTGGCCTCCTGCCGGGCGTCGGGTCCCCGGGACCTCCGTGCCTGCTTCCGGGTCGGGGGGGGGGGGGCGGAGGGTCCCCGAGTCCTTGGCCTTGGTTGTCGATGTCGCACACGTCGAGACACCGTGGGGCAGATGGGGGGGGGCATCTGCCAGTCTTGAGCGTTGGCCTTGAGTGCCTCCTTGGTGGGCCCATGTGCGATGGACCCTCTTTGACCGCATCAGGGGAACCCCATGTTCCACTTTTGCGACAGTAGCCCCCGGGCATTGTCCCGGCGGCCACGCCCTTCTGCCGCCAGGGCTATGACCAAAAAGAGTCAAAGTGGGTCCCCGGTGTCAGGTCTTGAACGTCTTGTCACATCCGTCAGAGCCGCGCGCTACGGAGGCGCGCGTCCCACGGGTCCAGGAGTTATCTATCCGGCGAAGTAACTGCGCCAGCCTCCTCGATTCTCGGTAACGGAGGAAAGCCAGGCGACGACCACAGAGGGCGCACCCAAGCCTTCGTAAAGGCAGGGATGCCCCTCAGGATCTTCATTCGTCTTCATTCCTTCTTCAACCCCACCCTTCCCCAGAGGTGAGCGTGTCGATGGCGGGGGCTAAGAGAGGAGCTGGTCGCTTGCGCTCGTCCTCGGTGGGGGCAGAAGTGGCGTCCGGTAGTCGCAGAAGAGCTGCCCCCCAAGGCCGAGAGAGGCGCGGTCGTGGCCGCGGGCGTGGAAGCCGAGGTCGGGGAGGACGCGGAGCGAGAGATTCGCCGAGCCCTTCCTCACGGAGGACGACCCACACCGGCTTCCCTCCGTTTGAGATCGTCGTGGATCTGGACAGAAGACTGCATGGCCGGCTTCATCTGCCAGACTCCTTCGTGGCGGCGGTGGACACGGACGACGGCCGGCCCACCGGCTTCTGGTTGCAAGTCGAGGGCTGTCCCAACGGCCCCTCCTGGGTCGAAGTGGAGAACACCGTCGCTGGCTCCATGCTCCTCGGGAAGGGATGGAAAGCGTTTGCGCACTCCCGTCGCCTTACCTGGGGGCAGTACCTGTCGTTCGAGTACGACGGGGATGAGACGCTCTACGTGAAGATCTTCCATGGTGATGGAGGACGCGAGGACAGCTGCATGGAGAGCGACAGCAGCAGTCGCAGCAGCAGCTACGGCGAGGAGGACGATGATGAAGATGAAGAGGACTCCCTCAGCATCAAGGCCGAGAGGAGCCCGCTTCCCTGAAGATGCGGGGGCGGCACCGCGGCAGCACCCCCCGAAGATGTCCTTGACCTCCTTCTTGGCGGCCTCGTCTACGTACTTCTGGAAGTAGCACCTTCCGTGGTGCGGGGATGCTCCTTGCTTGCGTAGGAGCCAACCTTTCTTTGTAAAAAGTAGGCCCCATTGTAGACTTTTGGATGACGAAAAACTTGTACTCCTGTTGTCGCTTGGCCTTCGAGTTGAATGGATGCGATCAAGAATGGTTTTCTGTAAAAATTGCCCTTGAATGCAGCACCAGCTGAACCGTCAGGGGGGCCAGTGGGGAACATAGGGCCTATAAAAGGCTCTCTAGCCCCAGTCCCATGGCCACCCTTAGTCTTGCTTCTTCTTGCTTCTCGCCCTCCCTGCCCCTTCGCAAACCATGAGGCCATGTCGGGGAAGGTAGGGATGTCCTTCTCAGGGACATCGACGGCGGCGTCCGTGCACCGGGGCACGGCGGAGGCTCCCAGGGAAGCTGGGGCCCGTGCCGCTGGAGAAGAGGATGAGGTGATGTCGCGCCTGGCCCTCGCCATGGGCGTTTCTTGCTTGGCGACGATTTCTGGTCCCGCAGCCCAAGAGGAGGCTAGGGTGCGGGCGCTTCGCAAGGCTCAGCTTCTGGCGGCCTTGAAGGGGAAGACCGCGGGGATCCCGGAGGTATCCCAGCTCTAGGAGGAGTTCGACGCCATCGAACAGGTCAGTGTCGTGCTTCTCTCGGCCCCTCACTCCTCTTGGGCCTGGTCGAGATCCTGACCGAACTTGTCCCCTGTCGTAGGCGGACGACAATGCCATGAGCGAGGTGGCGGCCGAGGTGGTCTCCCTGCTCCACTGCCTGGCGCCTGGACGCATCAGACAGCCAGGAGACGCCTGAAAAAATCCTTCTGGGTTCTCCCTCTCCTCCCAGGCGTCCCCGGGATTTGAGAGGTCCCCCGTCGGGCGTGAACAAGGCAAGGGCGCGTAGCGAGGAGCGCTAACTCCAAGCTGGCCTTAGTAGCACAGGGTCTAGTAGTTGCACAACCGAATGTAAATTCAAGAATGTAATTCAGAATGTAAATTCGAATGTATGCAACCCTAGACTCAACTCCCGGGGTCATTTCCCAAATCTTCCTTTGCACTAACGCGCCGTCTGGTTTTCTGAGGAGGCCGCTTAGGTGCCAAGGCACTCTACCTCTGCACGATAGATGTACCCCCTAAGTCGGACTATACCTTCCGGGAGTCCTTCGCCACTGTCCACGGGTACTAGGCAAGAGGGAAACGGACCGTTCACCGGGGTGGTCGCCTACCCCCGCAAAGTCTCTCATTAACCATCAAGCATGCACAGGTCGATGGTATATTGACTCCGATCAAGATGTCATGCCTAATGCAGGATGCTATTGCAAAAACTTAGCTGTTTTCTTGTCACGCCTCCATCCCATCCAGTCCTTCCCGGGTGTCGAACTCCTTCGGTGTCCCACCGCCCAATCCTGCCCCGGGAAGGAGCTACACACAGCAAACTTTCAGTAGGAAAAGAATGGACCCTCTTTCCTATCATGCTAGCGTGTTATGCGAAGCAAACCATAAGCACAGTTGGTAGTACATTTCTGTGGTGAGGTGCGTTTCACCACAGCACTGCCCGATTCCCCTCTCCGCGGCAGCACGGCATGACCGGGCGACGGGGCCTAGCCCACTGAGGTCACTCGCTGCGCTTCTACCCGTCTGCCACCGGCACATACCAGCCACCTGCTTACGGGTTGCTAAGGATAACACGTTTTCATGGAAGGATTGAGGCTCACGGGAATTGAAATAACTTATCTTTTATTCTCCTGGCGACGATTCTCACACCCTATTACAGAACACTAGCCCCATGGGTGTGCTTTAACGGATCCGACGTTTGCGATTCATGTTTGTAATCAGGGGTAGAATTTCCGAAGATTCTCGATGTACCAGGCGTTGCCTTCCGGCCGGCCTTGCTCGTCTTCAAGGTACACCGTTCCGGGTTTCAGGGTATGTGTCACCCGGAAGGGTCCTTCCCACTTTGATGACATTTTGTTCAGGCCTTGCATGCTTTGCCTCTTGCGGAGTACCATGTCTCCGGGTTGCAGCTCTCGCGAGCGAACATGATGACTGTGGTATCGGCGGAGTCCTTGTTGGTACCGAGCTGACCGTAAGGAGGCCCGGCACCTTCTCTCTTCCAGTAGGTTTATGTCATCTATCCTCCGCTCTTGTTGTGTATTCTCATCATATGCGAGCACCCGGGGTGATCCGTACTTGAGTTCTGATGGCAGGACAGCCTCAGCTCCATAGACGAGGAAGAATGGTGTCTCTCTAGTGGCTCTGCTCGGTGTTGTTCTGAGTGACCACAGCACGCTTGGCAGGTGATTAATCCAATTTTTTCCCTTGTTCTCCAGTTTGTCAAAGGCCTTGGTCTTCAATCCCTTGAGAGCTTCTGCATTTGCTCGCTCTACTTGCCCGTTGCTTCTTGGGTAGGACACCGAGGCGAAACATACCTTGATGCCCATTTCTTCCCAGAAGTTGAGGAAGGCTTTGCTTGTGAACTGAGTGCCGTTGTCGGTGATGATTCTGTTGGGTACTCCAAACCGGTACATGATTCCTTCGATGAACTTGATGGCGGCCTGAGCCGTCTGGCGTGGAACTGGCATTGCTTCCACCCACTTCGTGAACTTGTCGATTGCCACGAACAGGTATTCGTGTCCTCCCACAGACTTTGGTATCTTGCCGATGATGTCCAGCCCCTAGACCGCGAACGGCCAGGAGATTGGTATCGGCTGCAATGCTTGCGCTGGCTGGTGCGTGTTCTTGGCGTAGTACTGGGAAGCTTCACAGGTCTTGACTAGGTGCTCCGCGTCATGAAGTACCGCTGGCCAGTAGAACTCTTGTCGGAAAACCTTTCCCGCCAAGGATCTCGAAGCCACATGACTTGAGCACATCCCCTCGTGTATGTCCTTCAGTAGTTCTCGGCCTTGTTCTTGCGATATGCACCGTAGCTTGACTCCGTTTTCGCGCCGCCGGTAGAGCTCGCCATCGATTAGGACATAGAGCTTTGCCCGGCGGGCCACTTGCTCGGCTTCGTGGTCGTCCTCCGGGAGGACGCGCTCCACCATGTACTTGACGATGTCCTGGGCCCAGGGCGGGTGGGTCCGTTCCACCAGCAGTACCTCCTGGCCAGAAGGAAGCAGAGCTTCTTCGGCCGCGGGCACTGCCGGGTCTTGGGCTTCCGGGCTGGCTACCCGTGTTGTCGATGTAGAAGGGTTGCCAGCCTCCTTTGTCACTGACGAACTTGGCTTCAGCCTCTCGGGAGAGACTGAAGGTCGCTTGAGCACCTCGATGTAGATCCCGGGAGGTACCGGTTCTCGTTTGGACGCCAGTTGTGATAGCTCGTCCGCAGATGTGTTTTCGTCCCACGGCACGTAAGCAGCTCTGAAGCTACTGAAGCACCGCTGAAGTTTCCACACTTCTTCGACGTATGGCGCCATCTGATGACAGGCGTACTCCTTGTTGACTTGCTTGATGACTAGCTGAGAGTCACCCTTGACGATGATCTTGCCGATGCCGAGGACGATGGCAGCACGAAGTCCCGCGAGCAGACCCTCGTACTCCGTCGTGTTGTTGGAGATGTTTCCTTGGTAGTGCATTTGGACGACGTATTTCAGGCGTTCACCAGTTGGTGAAGTGAGGACGACCCCGGCACCTCCTTGCCCCTTGGTGTAGGAGCCGTCGAAGTGCATGGTCCAGGTGTCGGGATCCTCCTTCCCGGGAAGGCTCGTCTCCTCCTCCGGGTTGTCGATCGCTGTCTCGGTCCACTCAGCTGTGAAGTCAGCCAGCGCTTGGCTCTTGATGTTGTCCGTGTGCTCGAACTTGAGCCCGAAACCCTGAAGTTCCATGGCCCACGACGAGATGCGTCCGGTTGCCAGCGGGTTCTCCAGAGGACTCCTTAGGTTGTACTTGGACACCACCGTGATTGGGTGCCCCTCGAAGTATGGCCTCATCTTGCGGGAGGCGATGAGGATCGCCAGCAGCAGCTTCTGCATCATGGGATACCGCTCCCGGGCGTCGCGCAGCACTGAGCTGACGAAGTAGACCGGGTGCTGCACCTTGCGGGTCGCCGATCCTTTGACGGGTTCGACGTCCCCTACATCCTTGGCGCTCTGGGGTGTTGTCGGAGTAGCCCCCGGCTGCGTCGCCTTTGAGTGTATTTCTTCATCTTCATCGCATGGCTCGATGATGACGGGAGGGGGCGGGGTGCTGTGGTCCTCGGACTCCTGAACACCTGGCCGCCCCTTCTTGCTTGTCTGCCCTGGGAACGGGTCCCCGGGACGCTTGCCCTTGCTTGGCTTCCTTGGAGATGCGTCGCGCTCGGCCACCAGCACGGCGCTGACCACCTGGTTGGTGGCCGCGATGTACAGCAGCAGGGACTCCTTTTCCTTTGGGGCCACGAGGATGGGTGGCGAGGTGAGGTAGCTCTTGAGAGATTGGAGAGCTTCCTCAGCCTTGGGGTTCCACTCCACGGGGCCCGATTTCTTGAGCAACTTGAAGAACGGCAAAGCCCGCTCTCCAAGCCTTGAGATGAAGCGCCCGAGTGCCGTGATGCACCCGTTGAGGCGCTGCACGTCCTTGACTCACCGGGGCGCTTCCATTCGTTCGATGGCCTTGATCTTGTCGGGATTCGCCTCGATCCCCCGGTAGGAGATCAGGAAACCCAACAGCTTGCCGGATGGGACCCCGAACACGCACTTGTCGGGGTTGAGCTTGAAGTTGACCCGGCGGAGGTTGTCGAAATTCTCGTGCAGGTCCTGGACAAGGGAGTCCTGGAACCTTGTCTTGACCACGATGTCGTCGATGTAGGCTTCGACGTTGCGGCCCAGCTGGGTCCCAAGGCACGCTTGCATCGCGCGCTGGAAGGTAGCGCCGGCGTTTCGGAGGCCGAAAGGCATCCGGGTGTAGCAGTAGCATCCCCTGGGGGTGATGAAGGCCGTCTTCTCCTGGTCCTCGACCGCCATCAGGATCTGGTGGTACCCGGAGAAGGCATCCAGGAAATACAGTGACTCACAACCGGCTGTAGAGTCCACGATCTGATCGATGCGCGGCAGAGGGAACGGTGTTGGGGATATGAACCCCAGATACCCAGAAGGAGGTCAAAATCGTTCAAGGACTCAAGCCGGTCATCTCAAGGCGAATCCAATCGTCCGGCTTGAACATCTCCGTCCGGCTTGGAGCAGCTGGCTTCCACCCACCGACCAGTCCGTACTGGTGGGCCAGAATCACGCAACTGTCACCTGATGGACAGTACGCCCTGTCGGACGTTACAGCAGCAGTGTAATGATGAGTTTGCCCAAGCCGGCTTGAAACCGTAGTGATGTCATAGGGGCAAACTTGTAACTTCCCTGTAACCAAAAACCCTAGCCGCTGCCTATATAAGGCGGGCTAGAGCCTCCTGCGTGGGGCAAGCATGCAACCGAAGAAAACAACCAGGAAAAGGAAGAAACAACGAGCGACCAGAACACCCAAGTAGAATCATCTTCAAGCTCCAGCCGGCTAGGACTTCCAGCCGGCTGCCACCCGAACACAGCTCAAGGAGCATCTGTAGCCCGATTCTGTGATCAAGCAATAAGAACAAGAAGAGCAGGACGTAGGGGTGTTACCTCCACAAGAGGGCCCTGAACCTGGGTAACTCGTGTGTGTATGCGTGCTAGTTACTCAATCCCGCACGAGCATCCATCGTCGCCTGCCCCATCCTTCTTTCCATCTCTGATGGATATGCCGTGCAACCCACCACGACATTTGGCGCCCACCGTGGGGCTCGTGACGAGCGGAGTCACGTTCTGCGCGGGATCCCGGACCGTAGATGATCGGCAGATCGTCTCCGGCCTCGTGCTCTCCATCGGCTCCATTGGCTGCGTCCTCGACAACACCCAGAGCTTCACCGACGTGGGCTTCACCAGCGGAGGCACGGTCGTCACCCTTGGCGATTTCCACGTCTACGTCACCGTCGCCGCCAAGGAGTACCCGGAGGTGGTCTACTCGAGCTTGGCTCCTTCGATCTTCGACGCCAGCACCTGCGACGACGACTCCGCCTTCAGCTACCTCAACTCCGGTGATGCCGACCGCGACGACGTCAAGCTCAACGTCTACACCGAGGTGCACATGGTCGAGCATGTGGCGGCGGGAGGCGCCGTCGCCGCTACTGTTCATGAAGCTGGCGAACCCTCTCGTTTCCAGCGCAACCTTGAAGCCGACTTCGAGCTGCTAAGCACCCCCATCACGCCGGGTGCGGATCCAGCCAAGGCGGCGGCTGAACTCGAGAGGATGCGTCAACAGATATACGACAAGGCTCTTCACCTCGCATCAACACAACGCCGACTCAACGCCACGATGCACGAGTACAACACCGTCCACGGCTTCGAGCCGGCAAGAGGCAACACGGAGAAGCTGAATGAGGTCAGGCGCAAAGGAGGGGATCTCGGCGGTGTCCTGAACCATGCTGGCCAGCCGCACGAGCATTCGGACATCATCTTGCCCGAGTACAGCAACCCGGTGCAAAACATGAAGGCTGCGGAGGCGGCCGCAGCAGAGCTACCCCATCTCCAAGGCGAGTAGCTACGCCAACAAGCACGCCGGGTCCAAGAGCTCATTGCCACAGCTAACCGGCAGCAACGCGAAACCGAGGCGACGGCGAGCCGGGAACATCATGAGCCGCCTCCAGGCTACGACCTAGCCGGCAAGTCCAAGCAAGGCGCTGAGGCGTCATCCACAAGCCGCGGAAGGGCGAAGGACAAGCAACCACGAGCTCATCGCGAGGGGAGCGCGAGCTCGCATCCTCGTGATCACGGCCGCGATCCGGCTGGACGACGCGAAGACGGCAACCGGAACGGGCCGCAAACCGGCCGCAGCGTCAAGGAGCGAATCGGACACAAGGTCACCATCGAGGAGCGCCTGGGACCGCTGGGGCCCGAAACGAGTCATGACGCACGCCTCCGCATCGACGCGCTCAAAGCATCAAGCATCATCGAGGAGGAAGACATCGCGGCTCATCGCTGCTTCGGACCTCGCATCCGGACCGAGCAGTTCCCGCGAGGATTCACCCTCCCAAGGGATACACCCAAGTACAACGGCACCGCGAAGCCGGAAGACTGGCTCGCCGACTACGTCACGGCGGTCAACATCGCAGGCGGCAACAAGCGGGTGGCCGTACGCTACGTGCCACTCATGCTCCAGGGGTCGGCTCGGACTTGGCTGAACAGCCTGCCGGCTGAAAGCGTCAACAGCTGGCTGGACTTCGAGGAAGTGTTCAACCGCAATTTCACCGGCACCTACTTGCGCCCCGGCAACGCACAGCTGCTCGCGCTGTGCAAGCAGAAGGACGGCGAGTCGGACCGAGCCTACCTCACCCGATGGACTAGCCTACGCAACTCTTGCGAGGGGATCCTCGAGCTCCAAGCCGTCCAGTACTTCATTCAAGGCTGTCGAGATCAGACGCTGCTCAAGCATAGGCTCCTAAGGAAGAGCCCGAAGACCATGGCGGAGCTCATGGCGATCGCCGACGAGTACGCCACCGCCGACGCGGGCATGACCAACCCGATCCGACTCGACGAAGCCGGAAGAATCATCACGACGGAGCCGGCTGCACGCCGCAGCCGGGCGGAGAACCAGGAAGGAGGAAAATCAACCCGGCGTGACTCCGACACGGCCGGCAAGCGCAAGTCCACGGACGACCGCGTCGAGTCCAAGGTCGTCGCCACCACCGAGGGAAGGCCGGCAGGAGGCTTCGACAACCGCCGCATGAGGACGAGCAGCGACATGCGCCGGACAAGGGCGAGGAACAGCTACGAGTTCCTACTCGATCAACCGTGCCGGAACCATGGCGACCGACCGGCGAACCACACCGTTCGGCAATGTAACCTCGGCCGCCCAAGGCCACCACCGTACGAACGGCGAAATCCGCCTCCGCTTCCAGACGAAGCCGGACGGGATGATCGGAGGCGCGACGACAGACGGCGCGAAGACAGGAATCGCGATGATCGCCAACGCGAAGAACAGAGGAGGGAGCGCCTTCCATCTCCGCCTCAAAGGGGTCCAGACGGATACCAGAATCCGGATGCCGCCTACATCGTGTTCGTCAGCGAGCGCGACGACAAGCGAAGCCGGCGCGAGCGATTCAAGGAGGTGAATGCGGTGGTTCCACCTGTCCCTCAATACCTCAACTGGTCGCAAGAGCCCATCACGTGGGACCGCAGCGACCACCCGGAGCTGATGCCCAACCCAGGCGGCTATGCTCTAGTCCTGGAGCCCATGATCATCTCCACCAAGCGCGCCTGCACCTTCTCACGCGTCCTCATCGACGGGGGCAGCAGCATCAACATCCTCTACCGCGACACGCTGGAGAAGCTAGGGCGTCTCCGAGTCCAGCTTGACGCCGAGCCGGACGGTCTTCCACGGCATCGTGCCGGGGCGAGCCGGCTCATCCATGGGCCTCATCCGGCTGGACGTCCTATTCGGCACCAAGAGCAATCACCGTCGTGAGACTGTCTCCTTCGAGGTGGTCGACCACTCCAGCGCCTACCACGCCATACTCGGGCGGCCGGCGCTCGCCAAGTTCATGGCGGTACCTCACTACGCCTACCTCAAGATGAAGCTACCAGGCCCACGCGGAATCATCACCGTCGCCGGAGACTACAAGCGCTCCATCGCCTGCGCCACCGACAGCGCAAAGGTGGCCGAGACCATGGTCTGCAGCGAGGAGATGCGACAATTCAAGCGCAAGGCCAGCGAGGAAAAGCTGGAGATTCCGGAGTCGGCCAAGCCGGCTGGCGAGTCGAATTTCCAGGCGGCGCGAGACACAAAGAAGATCTACTTCGACGACAACGACAAGTCCAAGTTCGTCACCGTGGGGGCGAGCCTGGACCCCAAATAGGAAAGCGCGCTCGTCGAGTTCCTCCGTGAGAACCGGGACATCTTCGCGTGGTCCCCCAAGGACATGCCGGGTGTACCGAGGGAACTCGCCGAGCACTCTCTACACGTCCGGCCAGATGCCAAGCCGGTAAAACAGTCTCTGCGTCGCTTCGCGGAGGGAAGAAGACAGTTGATAGGAGAAGAGATAGCCCGACTACTCGCGGCCGGATTCATCAAGGAAGTACAACACACGGAGTGGCTAGCCAATCCGGTGATGGTGGAAAAGAAGAACAAGCGGTGGCGGATGTGTATCGATTACACCCACCTCAACAAGGCTTGCCCTAAAGACCCCTTCGCATTGCCGCGCATCGACCAAGTGATCGACTCCACGGCCGGCTGCGACCTCCTCTCCCTCCTCGACGCCTACTCCGGCTACCACCAAATTCCGCTGAACCCGGACGACCAGCTCAAGACCGCCTTCATCACCCCCTACGGCCCGTATTGCTACACCACCATGCCGTTCGGCTTGAAGAACGCGGGAGCAACATACCAGCGCTGCATGCAGAAATGCTTGCACAACCAGATCGGTCGTAACGCGCACGCCTACGTCGACGATGTCGTCATCAAGACCAAGGAGAAGCACACTCTGCTCGTCGACCTCAAGGAAACCTTCGACAACCTGCGCCGCTTCCAGATGAAGCTCAACCCGGAGAAATGTGTGTTCGGCGTTCCAGCCGGACAGCTACTCGGCTACCTTGTGTCGGCACGAGGAATCGAGGCCAATCCGGAGAAAATCGCCGCCATCGACAACATGCGACAGCCAAGAAGCGTCAAGGACATCCAAAAGTTCACCGGCTGCCTGGCATCCCTCAGCCGCTTCATCAGCCGGCTTGGTGAGAAGGCTCTCCCGCTCTACCATTTACTGAAGAAAATGGACAAGTTCGTTTGGAGCGACGCGGCAGATGCCGCCTTCAAGGAACTCAAGCGTGCGATGGCCACCACCCCGGTTTTAGCACCTCCAGCTCCAAAGGAGCCCATGCTCATGTACATCGCCGCCTCCAACCGAGTCGTCAGCGTCGTCCTGGTGGTGGAACGAGATGAAGCCGACAAGCAGCGGCCGATTCAGCGGCCAGTCTATTACCTCAGCGAGGTGCTCTCGCAGTCAAAGCAAAATTACCCGCACTACCAGAAGCTCGTATACGGCGTGTACATGGCAACGAAGAAGCTGAAGCACTACTTTCAGGAGCATCCGATTAAGGTGATAAGCGACGCTCCGCTTGCTGAGATCATAGGCAACAAGGACGCAACCGGCAGAGTCGCGAAATGGGCGATCAACCTGACGGCGCACGGAGTCGAATATGACAAGAGAACAGCGATCAAGTCACAGGAGCTGGCGGACTTTCTAGCCGACTGGACGGAGACGGACCACGTACCGCCGCCACCCGACTCCGGCGAACATTGGCTCATGCACTTCGATGGTTCCAAAAGATACTGGGGACTCGGTGCCGGAGTCGTCCTCACCTCACCCAAGGGGGGCCGACTCGAATACGTGCTACAAATCCACTTCACGGCGTCCAACAATGTAGCTGAATACGAAGCTCTTGCGCACGGCCTCAAGCTCGCCAAAGCCATGAACATCAGGTGGATCCTCTGCTACGGCGACTCCGACTTGGTGGTTCAGCAGACCACTGGTCATTGGGACGCCAAGGACCCCAACATGGCCGCCTACCGCTTCTTCGTCCAGCAACTCGCGGGATGCTTCGACGGATGCGAATTCCACCACATCCACCGCTCCAACAACGAGGCAGCTGACACTTTGGCGAACATTGGTTCTCTTCGCGAGGAAATCCCACCCGGCGTCGCCCTTGAGAAGCTGTACAAGCCATCCATCACGCCGTGTCCCGGCTCCGACTCCATCCGGATGCCGCCTGGCGCGGAGTCGGCTGGGCCGGCTCCAGGCGAGCCGGAAGCCGTCGAGGTCCTCGTCATCGAAGAGGCTCCGCCATGGACCCAACCCTTCCTCGCCTACCTCGCAAACGACGAGCTCCCGGCGGACGAGCTCATCGCCAGGCAAATCAAACGCCGAGCAAGTGCTTACACCATCATCAACAACGAGCTATACAAACGCAGTGTCTCTGGAATATTCCAGCGCTGTGTGAGCCAGGAAGAAGGAATCAAGATCCTCAAAGAAATCCATCAAGGCGAATGCGGTCATCACGCGTCCTCCAGAGCAATTGTGGCAAAGGCATTCAGGCACGGGTTCTACTGGCCGACTACGCTGGCGGACGCAAACCAGCTGGTCCGGCTCTGTAACGGCTGCCAACGATTTGCAACGCAGAAGCACACGCCGGCCTCAGCACTCAAGACAATTCCTATCACCTGGCCGTTTGCCGTCTGGGGGCTCGACATGGTTGGTCCGCTGAAGAGATCCAGTGGAGGCATGACACACCTGCTAGTAGCCGTCGACAAGTTCACGAAATGGATTGAAGCCAAGCCGATCAAGAAGATGGATGGACCAACAGCAGTCAAGTTCTTCAAAAGCATCATCTATCGCTTCGGCTACCCCAACAGCATCATCACGGACAATGGGTCGAACTTCGTCAAGGGAGAATTCGCCAAGTTCTGCGGCAGGACCGGTAACCGGCTCGACGTGGCCTCCGTCGCACACCCGCAGTCA
Source organism: Puccinellia tenuiflora (assembly GCA_012064385.1). Lineage (NCBI taxonomy): Eukaryota > Viridiplantae > Streptophyta > Magnoliopsida > Poales > Poaceae > Puccinellia > Puccinellia tenuiflora. Next base: position 81,431 of record QRDG01000337.1, read on the forward strand.
AATGGGCAGGTCGAGCGGGCAAACGGCCTCATCCTATCCGGCATCAAGCCTCGGTTGCTCGAACCGCTCGAGCGGGCAGCCGACGGATGGGAAGAAGAACTACCCTCCGTCCTCTGGAGCCTAAGGACAACCCCGAATCGCTCAACCGGCTTCACCCCCTTCTTCCTCGTCCACGGGGCTGAAGCCGTCATGCCAACTGACATCGAGCATGATGCGCCCCGAATCGTGCTGTACACAGAAGCAGAAGCTAAACAAGCCTACGAAGACGGAATGGACCTGCTCGAGGAAGCGCGCCAGCTTGCCGAGTCAAGGTCGGCGATGTATCAGCAAAAACTACGCAACTACCACAGCCGGCAGGTCAGGCCTGTCCGCTTTCGTGAAGGCGACCTCGTGCTACGACTAATCCAAGACACAAAGAACATGCACAAGCTTTCATCACCCTGGGAAGGACCATTCATCGTAAGCAAAGCGCTCATCAACGATGCATACTACTTGATCGACGCCCGCGAGCACAAGAAGGACACGATGGACAAGGAAGGTGATGAAACGGAAAGGCCATGGAACGCGTCACTCTTGCGTCGATTCTACACCTGAGAAAGAACCATGTATGTATCACCCATGCTATCAATAAAGAAATGAGAATGATGAACACATGAGCAGTTTTTCGCAACTCTTTTCTGCATTTCCTTTCCGGTTCTTCCGGCAGCCGGCAAGCTTGCCTTTAGCGGCCGTGTAGCGTGACTAACCCCTAAACGGCTAACTCTTCGAATCCGGTTAAGGCCGGCAAGAGAACAAGCTGGAGGGGGCCAACAACGTGAAAAACGCATAAAGGAAAGTACTGCCGGCTGGAAAAATGCTGTTCTATAAACTCGGCCAAGCCGGCAGTCGGCAACCACTTCTCCTATTACGGACGATTAACTACACAACGCTAAACGGCTAACTCTTCGGATCCGGTTAAGGCCGGCAAGAGAATAAGCTGGAGGCCGACTGTATGTGAAAGACGTAAGAAACAGAAATCGTTGCCGGCTGAGAAAACTCTGGCCCAACAAACCGGATCCTAACGTTATAGTAGTGTGCATGATCCCGCTGGACGGTGAAGTGCACACGAATGGCGGCGGGAGAGGCTACAGGCGAGTGTGAAATTGAGCTAAGCAAAGTAAAAGTACTCCCCATAAACGAAAGAGCAAGCTAACCACTTTGTCATTTCGTTTCCCACACAAAAACGCCGCCTCCCGGCCCTGGAGATCTCAACCCGGCCAACGCGTGGAAGATCAAGCCGGCCACCATCACACAAATGCAAGAGCAAAGCCGAAAAGCGTTCGATATCATTGATAAAGGCTTACAGCCAGGAGCAGGTTACATAAGCAAAAGAAGGAAGTCCACAGGCGGACGACCTCGCCTACACGCCAAGACGGCTACCGGACAACCTAAAACTAAGCGGGAGGCGGAGTCATATCGTCATCGCTCTCCTCCCACTCCTTGAGGCACAAGGTGCCGTCGAAGACCTTGACGTAGAAGACCCCCGTCTGACGCTTCAGCTGGAAGCGGATGACGAAGGCAGAATCTAGGCGGAAGAACTTGGCGAAAGCTTTCCACCCGGAGAAGAACTCAACGCGGCGGCGGACCTCCCCGCCTTCGTGGCCGGCGGTGACGCGAGCCAGCACCTCCCAGGGCCCTTGACGGGCACCAACCCGATGGAGGAGGAACCTGAAGGGGCCATCCCCCTCAAGCGCATCGGCGATGGCGAAAGGTAGCAACTGGACACGCTGCACGGGCTCGTACAACACCAGGATAAACTCGGAGATCGAGAAGTTGTCCCAGCCACCGAAGATCGGGGACTCCGAGCGGGCAGGAGAGGGGCTCCGCTTGCTTCCGGTCGCCGCAACGGCGGCACCTCCATCACCGCCGCGGTTAAGCTTTGGCGGCCGGCCCCGGCCGCGCTTGGCACCCGCATTGGAGGATTCTCCAACGTCGATCTTCCGGGGACGACCCCTGCCGCGCTTCGCCGCTACGGGAGGAGTCATCTCGATCTCCTTCTTTGGGGCCATATCTAAGCAGGGAGAGCTGGAGACGCGAGAGTGAGAAGATGAAGATGAAGGAGAAAACACGCCGGCGTTGTTACTTATAAGGAGGCAGGGAAGCAGTGCAACCGTCAGCGGCCCGTCTCCAAGCGACGCGTGTCACCAGCGCAGGAGACGGCGAAGCCGAGGGGGCAAAACGCGAAGCGCAGGAGTCATGCAAAGGCGACACGTGGCCTGCAAATGGACCAAGGAGGCGAAGCGATACCCGGGGGCTGCGCAGCCGGCAAGCCGGCTCCGCAGACCCGGATGCATATCTACAACACCCCGAGTCACGGACTCGGGGGCTGCCACGCCGTCAGCCGGCAGAAAATTCCCGGGGGCTGCGCAGCCGGCAAGCCGGCTCCGCAGACCCGGATGCATATCTACAACACCCCGAGTCACGGACTCGGGGCTGCCACGCCGTCAGCCGGCAGAAAATTCCCGGGGGCTGCGCAGCCGGCAAGCCGGCTCCGCAGACCCGGATGCATATCTACAACACCCGAGTCACGGACTCGGGGGCTGCCACGCCGTCAGCCGGCAGAAAATTCCCGGGGGCTGCGCAGCCGGCAAGCCGGCTCCGCAGACCCGGATGCATATCTACAACACCCCGAGTCACGGACTCGGGGGCTGCCACGCTGTCAGCCGGCAGAAAATTCCAGGGAGCTGCGCAGCCGGCAAGCCGGCTCCGCAGACCCGGATGCATATCTACAACACCCCGAGTCACGGACTCGGGGGCTGCCACGCCGTCAGCCGGCAGAAAATTCCCGGGGGCTGCGCAGCCGGCAAGCCGGCTCCGCAGACCCGGATGCATATCTACAACACCCCGAGTCACGGACTCGGGGGCTGCCACGCCGTCAGCCGGCAGAAAATTCCCGGGGGCTGCGCAGCCGGCAAGCCGGCTCCGCAGACCCGGATGCATATCTACAACACCCCGAGTCACGGCTCGGGGGCTGCCACGCCGTCAGCCGGCAGAAAATTCCCGGGGGCTGCGCAGCCGGCAAGCCGGCTCCGCAGACCTAGACGCACGTTTACAACACCCCAAGTCACGGACTCGGGGGCTGCACGATATCATGACGGCGAAAGAAAAACACAAAACAAGCAAAGGACATAAAATTTCGACCCGGCTCGATGCTCAAGCCGGCCCAAAATTCGGGGGCTAGGCAGGGTGATTATCGTCACCAAAACAAGCACAATGGCCCAAGAATCACAAAGACAACAACATCTGAAGACAGCAAGCAGTACAACGGAAGATAATCATCAATCCAGAGATAGCAAGTTCTACAGTTACGCCCGGCATTCCAGGGAGGTAAATTTAGTCAAGGAGCAGCGCCATCGGTGGCAGCAGCAGCGTCGCCGGCTCCAGCGTCTTCAGCCGGCCGTGGCGCCGAAGACGGCTCAGCAGGCACCAGCTGCGTAAGGTCCACCGCCTTGGATATCCGCTCCGAGGCCACGCAAATCTCTGGGCGAAGACCTTCAAGTGACGTACCCGTGCGGAAGCCGTCAGCCAGCATGTCTACTTGCACCTGAGGATACCAGGACTTCACCAGGGCCAGCGCCATGTCACTACCGCCTCGAGCCGCCATCTCCACCTGTTCATCGATTCCGGCGGGAGAACCGTCAAGGCGGCTCGACAGTTCACCCAGAGTCGCCGGGAGAGGGGTGTCAGGCCACAGGTTCTCCAGGACACCGCCGGCTACATCCCTTAGCATGGCGAACTCTCGAGAGAAGTGTTGAAGACGGGAGACGGCAGACGACAACGCCCTGGTGGCAGTACTGGAGGATTCTGGCCGCGTATGAGCAGAGGCCACGGCTCGCTGGATTTGCTCGTCCGCCTCGGGGTAGAAGCCTGCAAACCAAGCTAGCAAGATCAGAACAGGAAGGGCTGCAGATTAAATGAAGAAAAGAAAGGAAACGTTCTTACCCAGGATGATTGCATTGACGCGCTCCGCCTCAGAGACAAGGCCGCTCACAAGCTGCTCGCGTTCAAGCTCGTGCGCCTTGGCCGCCTTGACTGTCTCATCGTGCGCATCCACGGCCTCCTTCAACTTGAGCTTCAGGTCCTCCCCATTCATCCGAAGGGTCTCGACCTCGCTCTGCCTCTGTTTCTCAGCCTCTCGCAGCCGCTTATTTTCCTCAGCCAAGCGAGCGTTTTCAAGGCGGCGCTCCTCGGAGGCGTCTGCCGCCGACTGGAGGTCAGCCACGAAGAGCGCGTGGGCTGCATCCTTCGCCTTCAGTTTCTCCTCAAGTACAGTCAGAGGGACGGAGACAGATAGTTGTTTCTTCAAGCCGGCGAGGGAAGTGGGGTCACCTAACAAAACAAAGTCAGTGGCAAATCAGCGAGACGAAGAAGAAAACGCAAACGTCAAGGCCCAAGTCGGCAGGGGAACCATACGGTACCTTTGGCAGCGTCCAGCTCCCGCTTAAGCGTGGCAATTTCTTTGGCGGCGTTGCCGAGGGCGTACTCCACAGACGAGCGAAGCAGGGCAACGTCGGCCAGTTGGTCCTTCGCCCTCTTCTCCACCAGCACCGCCAGGGGAAAGTGCCCCGATGCGTCCAACCCGTCCGGTGTAGGGCCAGAGTAGGAGGGAGTGCCCTCCAGAGTAGCCTGGCGAGGGCCAGGAAGCGAGCTTATCGCCACCGTCATGGCGCTGTCCTTTGCTGTCTCCACCGCAGCTAAAGAAGGAAGGGGAAAGGAGCCGTCTTCGCCTCCGGCCCCGGTTCGGGGAACCACCTCGAAGGCATCCGCCATCGCGACGTCGCCGACATCGGCATCCTGAGATTTCAGATCAACGACAAGGGGAGGAGCCTCTAACGGCGTCACCGCGTCCTTCTCCACCTCGACCGCCGCCTTCGCGGGCTCCGAAGGCGGATCGGCCGCTTTCGCCTTGGAAGTCTCCCGCTCCCGCTCCGGGCCGGAGCTGACGCCGGCAGCCAACTTCTCACTGCCGATGGCGATTGGCACCCTGCGCAACAACAAAGGAATCGCGATGAGGAATATCGATCATCAAGGACAAAATAACACAACTACCAGCGCTCACCCGTCGCGTGTGCCCAGAATCACTGGTTTCCGTCGCAGGCGTTTCGACGAGGGGGCGGACGCGCCACTTGATGACCGCTTCACGCCACCAGTGGGCATATTCGCTACCCCAGCGGAAGCAGTGGGAGTACCGGACGGCTGCGCCAGGGTGGCCGGCACCGCCACTTGCTCGGATTTAGCCTTCGCGGCTTCCGCGGCGGCTGCCTTCGCCTTCGTCTTCTCCTCGTCCTCCTTCAAGGTCATCAACTGCTCCACAGTCAGACCAGCATCAGACGCTTCCAAGGCCAAATCCGCCTGCGTCATCTGAGCATAAAACTCCCTCTCCAAATCACCCGGATTCAAATCATAAATAAAATCACCACCGGGAGCATGACCAATCACCTCATCGTTGGCCCCACCAGTTGGGACATCCGTCTTCTCCGCCATCCTGGCGTCGACCTCGGCCCTGATATCGGCCACAATCGCATCCGCCTGGGCCTCCGCCGTGAGTTTCCCGGCGGGCATCAAGCCAGCCGTAGTAGGCCGGGATGACGTAGAAGTCAACTTTTTGGCGGGCAGCACGCTCCGCTTCTCGAATGTGCCCTTCCGCTTGTGGGGCACGGCGCCTGCATCGACATCGGCGGCCGACTTCGACCGCCTCTCCTTCAAGACCCACCGGGGGAGAACTGCTTTCTTCTTCCCCGCCACTGCCTCCAACTCCTTGGTCCTACGGGAGGACGGCGCCGGCTTGGAGGCTGGCACGGAAGAGGAACCTTCTGAGTCCGGCTCGAAACCACTGGAGAGATCTACTACCACGTGCACGACACCGTCAGTTTGCTCGGCGGCGTCGGGCTCAGAAGACTTACCGCGGGACGACGAAACCGGAGGTGGGGCATCGCGCTCGAGGTCCTCGTCCCTGTAGGCTGCCGAATCGGAGTCGGAGCTGGAAGAGGGGACAGGGCTCATCGCGGTACGGTCAGCATCGTCATCGCCTCCGCCACCTTCACCAACATCTGTACCCCCACCGGATGATTCGGTGGTATCACCGCGCTTGTCCGGGACGACACGGGCACCGCTGCCCGATTCATCCTCAGCGGTGGCATCTGCTTCTTCTCCCGCTTGCTTGTCGGAGTAATCCGCCTCCAGCATGGCCGTCAGCGCCGCAGAAAAGGGACCACAGACGTCAGGCTCGAAGACGACTTCAAAGTCTTCAACCCTCTGGAGCTCGCAAAGCTATACAACAGGCCGACTGGGTCAAGCGGCAGCCGAACGAAGGAATTGAAAATGGATTAGGAAGCAATGGCTAACCTCAGGAGCACGTTCCGAGCGGGTGAATGGATCAAGCCCAAACTCCCAGTCCGCCTCGATCCTGTCGGTGACGAGGCGGGAAGCCCACGCGCATAGGTTCTCCGGCTTCGGCACCTCCAAGCTGACCCGGGTGGGATCCCGGAGACCAGAGTAGAAGCACATCTTGTGCGAACGCGCCTGCAGCGGGTATATCCGCCTTGCCAGCCACGCCAGGGTCAGGTCCCTGGACGTTAGGCCGGCCTCCACCAACACCTTCAGCCGGCCAAACAAAACACCCTCAAGATCCCCATCCACCGGCGGTTTCCGACACCAGGACTTGTGCGCTGACAGCGAATTGGAGAAGGCCGGAAGGCCGATTTGGTCGACACCAGTGAGATTCTGGACGTAGAAGTAGGTGCTCTGCCACTTCTTGATGGAATCAGGCAGGTGAATCTTGGGCAGCGGCGTGCTCTTCGTGTAAATGGAGACGCTGCCGCAATTGCGCTGCTGCCCAGCGGTCGTTTGAGCCCGCAGAAAGAAGAACATGCCAAATATCTCCATGCTGGGCCAGATGCCCAAATACGCTTCGCACAACATGACGAAGCATGACAACTGCGTGATGCAATTTGCCCCCAAATGGTGGGGCTGCAGCCCATAGAAGCGCAGGAATTCCGAGAAAAAGGAGCTCGCCGGAAGCCCCATCCCCGCTCCAAGTGCGCGGAGAACACGACGAACTCGCCCTTCTTGGGCTTCGGCGAAATCTCTCCTTCAGGGGAGCGCGGGCTCCCACGTCGCCCGTCATCCCCAAGAACCGGTTCCGGCGGAGCTTCCAGAGGAACGCATCATCCACGGTGGAACCCATCCACACACCCGAACTCGCCATGGAGGATCTGTTTCCCGTCGAGGGAGAGGCAAATGCAAGGATGGCAAGAACGTGAGAGAGAATGGGCAAGAACCGGGGAGCGCAAGAACTAGCGAGGAAGACGAAGCAGGAGTGGGGAACGGTAACCCCGACCGTTCCCCTCTTTCCCCTTTAAAAGCGAGGCAGGCGGAACCGTTCCGCCCATCACGCCGCGCGGAGTGCGAGCATGTCGCGCTTTTCAGCATACGATCCCATGAGCAGGCAGTTGCCACAGAGAATCCCAGCCCGGCGAAGCCGAGGCGACGTGCGCCAGGCCCGGCAGAACACCAACGGCTCCCCAAAGCGGCGGGGCGTGGCTGACGCAGCCACGACCCACGACTCCCAAGACACCAAGATTACCGGCGACCGGCTATTCCAGCCGGACGAGCCGCCTTCGGCTATCACCGCTCTACCCGGCAAACTTCATGCCGGACGATCTCAACTACGCGACGCAATCGGAACCAGAGAAGCTCGCGAAGTCTTCCCAGCAAGCTAGCAAGACTCCACGATCTCGGGGGCTAATGTTGGGGATATGAACCAGATACCCAGAAGGAGGTCAAAATCGTTCAAGGACTCAAGCCGGTCATCTCAAGGCGAATCCAATCGTCCGGCTTGAACATCTCCGTCCGGCTTGGAGCAGCCGGCTTCCACCCACCGACCAGTCCGTACTGGTGGGCCAGGATCACGCAACTGTCACCTGATGGACAGTACGCCCTGTCGGACGTTACAGCAGCAGTGTAATGATGAGTTGGCCCAAGCCGGCTTGAAACCGTAGTGATGTCATAGGGGCAAACTTGTAACTTCCCTGTAACCAAAAACCCTAGCCGCTGCCTATATAAGGCGGGCTAGAGCCTCCTGCGTGGGGCAAGCATGCAACCGAAGAAAACAACCAGGAAAAGGAAGAAGCAACGAGCGACCAGAACACCCAAGTAGCGTCATCTTCAACCTCCAGCCGGCTGGACTCCGCCGGCCTTGCCACCCGAACACAGCTCAAGGAGCATCTGTAGCCCGATTCTGTGATCAAGCAANAGTCCAAAATAATCGAAACTCATATTGGTCATCTTCTTCCTCTGATTATTTGACGGTTATCAGAGTTTAACAAATGCACTGAACAATCAACAAAAGACTGGGTCATCTAGCAAACACCCTCGCCAACGCTTTGAAGCGCAATAGCCACTCGCCACGAACAACGAGATCGAATAACCGATGGTGGAACATCGGCTGGGACGCACCCCAGACAACACAGGATTACAATTCTTCACCACCAATCCAGATGGTTGGAGAAACCAAACCATGCCGCAGACCAAAACGAACGAAAAGATCGAAGATGCCGCACCACAGACACGAACGGCTTCCCCGTAAACGATACACCAACTGTCAAGATCCAATGGAAACCAGCAGATCTGGCAGCACCCACCCTCACTGGTCCTTCACCGACGCCAAAAACGTTGACGCGGTAGGGACAGACCGGAGAGATATTATTCCAAATTTCCAATGCACCATCATCGCCACCACCTCGCCGATACCATAGAGACCAAAACAAAATTCTAATAATAGGGACCTTACAATAGCGCCGACCGCAGGCCCGAGGTCCCCACCCCAAGCGCTAGAGCAGCAATTACAGGAGACACGGACCCATCGATTCGCGGACGAAAGGGGCGAAAATGGTGTATATGGCGGTGACGGCGGCTAGGGTTTAAACCCTAGGTCGCTGCTTCTCTCTCTTTCTTTTCCCGTGTGATCTTTTCTGGCTATGTTTTGATGGTTTATATTTTGTTTGAGCTATATACATCTGTAGTCCAAATACTTTTTTGGGATATGCGCAAATTACTCCCACCTGTTGCAAATTAGGGTCTCGTAGTCCTAATACTTGAGGTGCGGTGCAAAACACGTTCAAATGAACCTGATGTTGACAGGTGGTGTCGTCTTTTTTGCCCTTATATATTTTCCTGGCACATGTCGATGTAGTGTAGTGTTACTGTGCGGGTCCCATGTATCAAAGGAGAGTTAAAATTAAAAAATTATGTGGGACTCATCTGTCGATGAACCAGAAGTCAGGTTTCCTCGAAACAGGCTTTCGCCCCGCTTTATAAATAAAGCAACCATCGCCATACATAGTTCAAGTCACGAAACAACAAAGAGCGAAAGAAAAAGGTGGTTCAGCTGGGGCACCAGCTCAAACATGCCCAACTAGAAAAGAACATAAGCAAGATAACTCTGCTAGGGATAGAACTCACCGACTAGACGACGAAGGTAGGTGGTGGGCCGCCACCAATAGACGTTGAAGTGTGTCGTCCAGACGCTCCAAGTCCCGCTGTCTACACAACGGGTGCCACTGCTGCAGAAAAGCCGAGAATTTGAAAACAGAGTAACAGGCACGCCTGAGGAAGACACGCTCGATAACCATCTTATTACGTATAGTCCATAGGGTCCACGTCATCACGACAAACACTAACTAGAAGAGGCGCCTACCCTTACCGGTACGGTTTGCCAGCGCTTCAAGGAACTCTCCGAGATCGAGGGCCAGCCACTCCGGCCTAGAGCCTCAGAAACAAAGCTCCATAGTAAGCGAGCGGCGGGGCACGCAAAGATGATGTGGGTCCCCGACTCGGGGACCGCACATAGGGGGAAGAGGCCATTGCCTGGCCCATGTCGCAGTGCCACCTCCACGCTAGATGGGAGGCAGTCACGAAGGAGCTGCCATACGAAGATCTAGATCTTCAAGGGCAAAGGGGCCTTTGATGTGGGTGTACCCTTCGGGTGCCCCACGGTTTGGATACTTGGTGTTCAAGCATCGTCGTGGCCTGCGGAACAAGGCCGAAAGGAAGGCCCATACCGAAGGAAACAAGCCCAAGATAAGCTAAGGTTCATGTCGGTTACGAATTGTAACCCTAGTCGGTAGAGGACTCCCGATACCCAGCCCTACTATTTAAGGATCAAGTCAATGGTCTTGCTCTTGTGCCAGGTCAGCAGATGCAGCAGGCTAACTTGGTTATTAATGTTGGAATTGTAACAACTAGGTTTGTGGGTCCTATGGTACCACCATCTCTGTTTTGGGAAAGGAATATTTGTCCAGTTCTGCAGAAGTGTTTCTCTCTGAACATTCCCAAAGTTGTTGTCGGCTATCCAATTTCCTCTGTTCTGCTCTCCAAGAGGTCATGGTCTGAAGCTTTTGATATGTTATGCAGCTTCTCTGCTCCAAAGCCTTCTTGTGCTACGGACAGAGTTGTTTTGTCTGCTAGGAAACGGCCAGTGGCTCGGTCTCTTTGTTTTGACAATGTGATGACACCTGCTACCGCTTCAGCAAAGTTGTTCTGTTCCCCAGCCGTCACCAGGAGCAAGACCAGGATGAGAAGGGCTGAAACACCAGTTGTTGAATCTCTTGTGAGGAGGTGTACTCGCAGTAGTGTTAAGAGGGATGGCTTCCGACCTGTTCCTGTGGAGAATTCTGCTGCAAGGAAGAAGATCAAGAGGCAGCCTAGGAAGCAAGCAGGAAAGAAGAAGGCTGATAAGGAAAAGGAAGAGGTGCAGATATGTGAGATCCCAATTCACGTGATGCAGCAGGTTGGTGCTGCCCTAGGTATTGATGCAGACAAATTATCTGAGGAGGTGCTTAAGGCGCCACCCTCTGCCTCTACCAAGAAACCTTCAAATGATGATGAATAGAACCTGTCAGTATGGAGGGAGAACAGCCGGTCCTCTTTTGTGTTGCTGTTCTTATTTAGGCTTTGAGGATGGGATCCTCTGTTCCGGACTTTGTCATACTTTTGGTTTTGTAATTAATTTTGCTAGCTGCGCTGGTGATATTTGCTACCATATTCTGCTACCTTGGTATTTTAATGGGGACACAAACTAGAAATTGGTGTGTGCTTTGTTGGAATGTGCGTGGGCTAAATGGTGAAAATCGACAACTCGCTTTGCGTTCAAAAATTGAAGAGAGTAGGTGCTCTGTTATCTGTGTTCAAGAGACTAAATGTGAATTCATTGACCAAAGGCTTCTCAGGAAATTCAGCCCGAAACGTTTTGATAATTTTGCCTATAGTCCTTCTGTTGGAGCCTCGGGTGGTATTTTGGTTATGTGGTGTTCATCCGTGTTCAGTGGGCGCTTAATCCAGATAAATGACTATGGCATTATTATTGAATTTACCTCTGTGCACAATGGGGAAACCTGGACCATGGTTACGGTTTATGGACCGTGTAATGGGCAGAAAAGAGAGGATTTTGTGTCCTGGCTTTATAATCTTCAGATTCCAGTCTTGGACAATTGGCTGCTGCTGGGGGATTTTAATTTCATTCGTTCTGAGGAGAACAGAAATAAACCTGGGGGAGATGTTAATGATATGTTCAGATTTAATGACATCATTGGGCACTTGGGTCTTGTGGAATTACCCCTCAAGGGAAGAGCTTTCACCTGGTCTAACATGCAAGAACAACCTCTATTAGAGCAGCTAGATTGGTTTTTCACTTCAGTAAACTGGACCTCTGCTTATCCTAATACTGTGGTGCTTCCTTTAGCAAAATCCTCCTCTGATCATGTTCCATGTATGGTGAATATAAGTACAGTTATCCCAAAGGCTACCCTGTTCAGATTTGAGAGCTTCTGGGTGGATCAGCCTGGTTTCTTGGAGGTGGTGAAAGGCTCTTGGGAGAATTCATCACATAAAATTTCCTCTGCTGCTGTATTGGCTGATAAGTTTAAGTCACTTAGATTTGTTTTGAAAAAGTGGCATATGTCTTTATCAAAGCTTAAATTGCTTATCAAGAAGTGCAATGAGGTTATCTTTATTATGGATGAGTTGGAAGAGGCTAGGCCTTTGTATACTTCTGAATTTAATTTCAGGAAAATTGTGAAGCTTCATCTAGAGGATTTACTTTTGATTGAATGCAAATATTGGAGGAAAAGATGCACTGTCAGATGGGTTAAAATGTCTGAAGACAATACCAAGTTTTTTCATGCGATGGCGACCAACAGATACAGGAAGAACTCTATTGCCATGTTGAAGGATGATGATGGCAGAATTGTTTCTGGTCATGATGAGATGGCTGGAATGTTATGGTCTTCATACAGAAACAGAATGGGACAGGCAGATGGAATCAATATGCAGTTTGATCTTGCCAGGCTATTTAGCAGGGTGAATGGATTGGAAGATCTGACAGTTCCTTTCACAACTGAGGAGATGGACTTGGTTGTAAAAGAGATGCCAGCACATAAGGCCCCTGGCCCGGACGGGTTCAATGGATTGTTCCTCAAGAAATGTTGGGGTATTATTAAGGATGATTTTTATAAACTGGCAAAGGACTTTCATGAGGAAAACCTGAATTTGCAGAGTATCAATAGCTCTTACATCACCCTGGTTCCCAAGGTCACTAGCCCAGAGGGGGTCAATGACTTTAGGCCCATTTCGTTAACTAATGTTTGTCTGAAGTTTTTGACCAAGCTGGCAGCCAACAGGTTACAGAATCATATTCTCAAGTGCCTGCATAAGAACCAGTATGGATTCCTAAAGTCTAGGTCAATTCAGGATTGTGTTGCATGGGGTTTTGAGTATCTACACCTCTGCCATACCTCTAAGAAGCCAATTATTATTCTGAAGTTGGACTTTGCAAAAGCTTTTGATACTATTGAGCATGAGGCGATTATAAAAGTAATGGAGAGCATGGGATTTAATAGTAAATGGCTAAATTGGGTCAGAAATATTTTGTCCACTGGCACATCACAAATTCTGCTAAATGGTGTACCAGGTAAACAATTCCATTGTAAAAGAGGAGTTAGACAAGGGGACCCTCTTTCACCCCTTCTATATGTTTTGGGCTCAGAGTTACTTCAGGTGGTGGTGAATGATCTTTATCAGCAGGGGGGAATTGATTTGCCTATTGTCACAAATGAGGAGGACTATCCCATTATTCAGTATGCTGATGATACTCTTTTGATCATGCCTGCGGTTTTAAGTCAAGTTGTTGCAATGAAAGAGTTATTACATAAGTTCTCTCTCTCAACGGGTTTAAAGGTCAATTATCACAAATCCAGTATGGTCCCTATCAATGTTCCAGAAAACCTTGTTGCACAGCTGGCTTCTGTTTTTGGGTGTCAGATTGGTGGGTTGCCTTTTACTTACTTGGGACTGCCTCTGGGAACTACCAGGCCAAGAATCAGTGATTTAACACCTATTGTTACTAGGTTGGAGAGAAGGCTTTGTTCCACTTCCTCTTTCCTGTCTCAGGGGGCAAGGTTACAATTAGTGAATTCTGCTTTATCATCTATGCCTATCTATTTCCTTTGTTCTCTCCAATTGCCTGCTGGTATTATCAAGGAAATGGACAGGGTTCTGAGGCAATGCCTATGGAGAGGTAATTCTGACACCCCTAAACAGTCTTTGGCAGCTTGGGATATGCTGTGTAAACCAAAGAGTGTTGGTGGGGTGGGGATTGTTAATTTCCCTAAGCAGAATGAAGCTTTGCTTTTGAAGCATCTACATAAATTTTATAATATGGCTGATGTTCCTTGGGTCAGTCTGGTTTGGAATGCTCATTATGTTGATTGTGTCCCCCATGTTGAGAATCCATGTGGATCGTTCTGGTGGAGAGATATCATGAAGCTAGTGGGGCAGTTTCGTTCAGTGTCGGCTGTTGTCCCTGGGAAAGGAAATACTTTCATGTTCTGGGAGGATGCTTGGGCTATTGGTGATTCAACTCAACCTCTTGCATTCAGATATCCAAGGCTATTCTCTTATGTGTTGGACAAGAAGATGTCAGCTGCTGAGGTTTATGGGCACCCAGACTTGCTTTCCTTGTTTTATTTGCCTCTATCTGAGCAGGCTTTCGAGGAATTTCAAGAACTCTCGGCTAAACTGGAATTAGGACCATTGTCCTTGGAGAATGATACATGGGTTTATTGCTGGGGCACTCAATACTCGGCAGCACAATATTACAAACATATACATCAACATCAGGACACACTGCCCATGTATAAATGGATTTGGAGATCTTCCTGCATGTTGAAATTTAAGTTTTTTGCTTGGCTCCTTCTCAAGGATAGACTGAACACCAAAGATCTCCTTCAGAGGAGACATTGGCAGGTGACCGATGACTACTCTTGTGTTCTTTGTGTCCAGAATCTTCATGAAGACAGGATGCACTTGTTTTTTGAGTGTCAATTCAGTCAAAGGGTTTGGAACTATTTGCAGATTGATTGGTTCTCAAGCACTGATGTTCAGACTGCTGCATCTGCTGCCAGAGAGGGCTTCAATAAACCTTTCTTCATGGAGGTTGTTATTCTGGCCTGCTGGAATATTTGGAAGCAAAGAAATGGGAAAATCTTTGAAGCCAAAAGACCCTCCTTTGCTGCTTGGAAGAGGGATTTTGTCCATGATTTATCCTTGCTTGGGCACAGGATTAAACATAAATTTCACTCTGATCTTATGGCCTGGATAGGCAGCCTCATGTAATTTTGACTCTTATGCTAGTTTGTACAGGTAGGTTTTATTTTCTTTCCACAGCCTGTAAATTTTGTAAATATTTTGAAACTATTTGAATAAAATGCTGTGGGGCTTTTGCCTCACAGTCTTATACCTCAAAAAAAAAAGGGCTGGGAGGGCTACCGGCTAGGGACACGTTGATACTAGCCACCAAAACCCTAGCGATATCGCATCTCTCGATCTCGCCATTGTAATCCCTCTGTAAGCTCCATCCATCATTACCAGACAACAGGGCCTAGGGCTTTTACCTTCGGGGGCCTGAACCTGGGTAACTCTTGCTTGTCAGCCAACAAATCTACCAACACCACCATCTTCTCCTCTTTTCTAAACCCAAGGATGACCTCCGAGGGATTTGGCGTGGTAACCCCACGTCAATTGGCGCCGTCTGTGGGAAAGACTAGTGTTGGATCTACGGATTTAGCGGCTTCATCATCGACAACTCGCGACTCGCCGAATCTGCAATCGCCGATCTTCTTCGGCTCCCTAGGATTCAGCCCGCACTCGCCGGCCACTCTTCCGGCCTTCGCAGATCTGCACACAGGCGTGGACGTAAGCTTCGGCGAGCTGCGCTTCTTCGTCAACAAGTGGGGCACTCTCCGCCTCACGGACGCACTGCACCCTGCAGCAACAGCACCCGCTACTTCATCGACTACCGCGGTAGAGTCCGCCCGATCATCGGCTGCATCGGCTTTCGCTGTGTCCTCCGAGGACGAGTTCTTAGTCAATTCGCTCAAGGAGATCGCGTCGTTCTCGACTGTGACAACGCGATCTCCATCGCCAACTACCACTCTCGCGCGCACGACTGAGTGGGCAATTGTTGGGGATATGAACCCCAGATACCCATAAGGAGGTCAAAATCGTTCAAGGACTCAAGCCGGTCATCTCAAGGCGAATCCAATCGTCCGGCTTGAACATCTCCGTCCGGCTTGGAGCAGCCGGCTTCCACCCACCGACCAGCTCCATATGGGTGGGCCAGGCCCATATAACCGCTCCTGGTGAACAGTACTTCCTGTCGGGCATCTCCCGCGCAGAATCATAGCAGCGAGCTCTAGCCGGCCAAAAAGTAGATGATGTCATAGGGATAAATCTGTAACTTCCCTGTAACCTAAAACCCTAGCCCGCTGCCTATATAAGGCGGGCTAGAGCCTCCTGCGTGAGGCAGGCAAGCAACCAAGGAAAGGAAGAAGCAACGAGCGACCAGAACACCCAAGGACTTCCAGCCGGCTAGGACTTCCAGCCGGCTGCCACCCGAACACAGCTCAAGGAGCATCTGTAGCCCGATTCTGTGATCAAGCAATAAGAACAAGAAGAGCAGGACGTAGGGGTGTTACCTCCACAAGAGGGCCCTGAACCTGGGTAACTCGTGTGTGTATGCGTGCTAGTTACTCAATCCCGCGCGAGCATCCATCGTCGCCTGCCCCATCCTTCTTTCCATCTCTGATGGATATGCCGTGCTACCCACCACGACATTTGGCGCCCACCGTGGGGCTCGCGACGAGCGGAGTCACGTTCTGCGCGGGATCCCGGACCGTAGATGATCGGCGGATCGTCTCCGGCCTCGTGCTCTCCATCGGCTCCATCGGCTGCGTCCTCGACAACACCAAGAGCTTCACCGACGTGGGCTTCACCAGCGGAGGCACGGTCGTCACCCTTGGCGATTTCCACGTCTACGTCACCGTCGCCGCCAAGGAGTACCCGAAGGTGGTCTACTCGAGCTTGGCTCCTTCGATCTTCGACGCCAGCACCTGCGACGACGAATCCGCCTTCGGCTACCTAAACTCCGGCGACGCCGACCGCAACGACGTCAAGCTCAATGTTTACGCACGTGGCGGCGGGAGGCGCCGTCGCCGCTACTGTTCATGAAGCTGGGGAACCCTCTCGTTTCCAGCGCAACCTTGAAGCCGACTTCGAGCTGCTAAGCACCCCCATCGCGCCGGGTGCGGATCCAGCCAAGGCGGCGGCCGAACTCGAGAGGATGCGTCAATAGATATACGACAAGTCTCTTCACCTCGCATCGACACAACGCCGACTCAACGCCACGATGCGTGAGTACAACACCGTCCACGGCTTCGAGCCGGCAAGAGGCAACACGGAGAAGCTGAATGAGGTCAGGCGCAAAGGAGGGGATCTCGGCGGTGTCCTGAACCGTGCTCGCCAGCCGCACGAGCATTCAGACATCATCGTGCCCGAGTACAGCAACCCGGTGCAAAACATGACGGCTGCGGAGGCGGCCGCAGCAGAGCTACCCCATCTCCAAGGCGAGGAGCTACGCCAACAAGCACGTCGGGTCCAAGAGCTCATCGCCGCAGCTAACCGGCAGCAACGCGAAACCGAGGCGATCGTGAGCCGGGAACATCATGAGCCGCCTCCAGGCTATGACCCAGCCGGCAAGTCCAAGCAAGGCGCTGAGGCGTCATCCACAAGCCGCGGAAGGGCGAAGGACAAGCAACCACGAGCTCATCGCGAGGGGAGCGCGAGCTCGCATCCTCGTGATCACGGCCGCGATCCGGCTGGACGACGTGAAGACGGCAACCGGAACGGGCCGCAAACCGGCCGCAGTGTTAAGGAGCGAATCGGACACAAGGTGACCATCGGGGAGCGCCTGGGACCGTTGGGGCCCGAAACGAGTCATGACGCACGCATCTGCATCGACGCGCTCAAAGCATCAAGCATCATCGAGGAGGAAGACATCGCGGCTCATCGCTGCTTCGGACCTCGTATCCGGACCGAGCAGTTCCCGTGGGGATTCACCCTCCCAAGGGATACACCCAAGTACAACGGCACCGCGAAGCCGGAAGACTGGCTCGCCGACTACGTCACGGCGGTCAACATCGCAGGCGGCAACAAGCGGGTGGCCGTACGCTACGTGCCACTCATGCTCCAGGGGTCGGCTCGGACCTGGCTGAACAGCCTGCCGGCTGAAAGCGTCAACAGCTGGCTGGACTTCGAGGAGGTGTTCAACCGCAATTTCACTGGCACCTACTTGCGCCCCGGCAACGCACAGCTGCTCGCGCTGTGCAAGCAGAAGGACGGTGAGTCGGACCGAGCCTACCTCACCCGGTGGACTAGCCTACGCAACTCCTGCGAGGGAATCCTCGAGCTCCAAGCCGTCCAGTACTTCATTCAAGGCTGCCGAGATCAGACGCTGCTCAAGCATAGGCTCCTGAGGAAGAGCCCGAAGACCATGGCGGAGCTCATGGCGATCGCCGACGAGTACGCCACCGCCGACGCGGGCATGACCAACCCGATCCGACTCGATGAAGCCGGAAGAATCATCACGACGGAGCCGGCTGCACGCCGCAGCCGGGCGGAGAACCAGGAAGGAGGAAAATCATCCCGGCGTGACTCCGACACGGCCGGCAAGCGCAAGTCCACGGATGACCGCGTCGAGTCCAAGGTCGTCGCCACCACCGAGGGGAGGCCGGCAGGAGGCTTCAACAACCGCCGCATGAGGACGAGCAGCGACATGCGCCGGACAAGGGCGAGGAAAAACTACGAGTTCCTACTCGATCAACCATGCCGGAACCATGGCGACCGGCTAGCGAACCACACCGTCAGGCAATGCAACCTTGGCCGCCCAAGGCCGCCACCGTACGAGCGGCGAAATCCGCCTCCGCCTCTGGATGAAGCCGGACGGGACGATCGGAGATGCGATCGCCAACGCGAAGAACAGAGGAGGGAGCGCCTTCCATCTCCGCCTCCGAGGGATCCAGACGGCTACCAGAATCCGGATGCCGCCTACATCGTGTTCATCAGTGAGCGCGACGACAAGCGAAGCCGGCGCGAGCGATTCAAGGAGGTGAATGCGGTGGTTCCACCTGTCCCCAGTACCTCAACTAGTCGCAAGAACCAATAACGTGGGATCACAGCGACCACCCGGAGCTGATGCCCAATCCAGGCGGCTATGCCCTGGTACTGGAGCCCATGATCATCTCCACCAAGCGCGCCTGCACCTTCTCACGCGTCCTCATCGACGGGGGCAGCAGCATCAACATCCTCTACCGCGACACGTTGGAGAAGCTGGGCGTCTCCGAGTCCAGCTTGACGCCGAGCCGGACGGTCTTCCACGGCATCGTGCCAGGGCGAGCTGGCTCATCCATGGGCCTCATCCGGCTAGACGTCCTATTCGGCACCAAGAGCAATCACCGCCGCGAGACCGTCTCCTTCGAGGTGGTCGACCACTCCAGCGCCTACCACGCCATCCTCGGGCGGCCGGCGCTCGCCAAGTTCATGGCGGTACATCACTACGCCTACCTCAAGATGAAGCTACCAGGCCCACGCGGGATCATCACCGTCGCCGGAGACTACAAGCGCTCCATCGCTTGTGCCACCGACAGCGCGAAGGTGGCCGAGACCATGGTCTGCAACGAGGAGATGTGACAATTCAAGCGCAAGGCCAGCGAGGAGAAGCTGGAGATTCCGGAGTCGGCCAAGCCGGCTGGCGAGTCGAATTTCCAGGCGGCGCGAGACACAAGGAAGATCTACTTCGACGACGGCGACAAGTCCAAGTTCGTCACCGTGGGGGTGAGCCTGGACCCCAAATAGGAAAGCGCGCTCGTCGAGTTCCTCCGTGGGAACCGGGACATCTTCGCGTGGTCCCCCAAGGACATGCCTGGTGTACCGAGGGAACTCGTCGAGCACTCTCTACACGTCTGGCCAGATACCAAGCCGGTGAAGCAGTCGCTACGACGCTTCGCGGAAGGAAGAAGGCAGTTGATAGGAGAAGAGATAGCCCGGCTACTTGCGACCGGATTCATCAAGGAAGTACAACACACGGAGTGGCTAGCCAATCCAGTGATGGTGGAAAAGAAGAACAAGCGGTGGCGGATGTGTATCGATTACACCCACCTCAACAAGGCTTGTCCCAAGGACCCCTTCGCATTGCCGCGCATCGACCAAGTGATCGACTCCACGGCCGGCTGCGACCTCCTCTCCCTCCTCGACGCCTACTCCGGCTACCACCAAATTCCGCTGAACCCGGATGACCAGCTCAAGAACGCCTTCATCACCCCCTACGGCCTATACTGCTACACCACCATGCCATTCGGCTTGAAGAACGCGGGGGCAACATACCAGCGCTGCATGCAGAAATGCTTGCACGACCAGATCGGTCGTAACGCGCACGCCTACGTCGACGACGTTGTCATCAAGACCAAGGAGAAGCACACTCTGCTCGCCGACCTCAAGGAAATCTTCGACAACCTGCGCCGCTTCCAGATGAAGCTCAACCCAGAGAAATGTGTGTTCGGTGTTTCAGCCGGATAGCTACTCAGCTACCTTGTGTCAGCACGAGGAATCGAGGCCAACCCGGAGAAAATCGCCGCCATCGACAACATGCGACAACCAAGAAGCGTCAAGGACATCCAAAAGTTCACCGGCTGCCTGGCATCCCTCAGCCGCTTCATCAGCCGGCTCGGTGAGAAGGCTCTCCCGCTCTACCATTTACTGAAGAAAACTGACAAGTTCGCCTGGAGTGACGCGGCGGATGCCGCCTTCAAGGAACTCAAGCGTGCGATGGCCACCACCCCGGTCTTAGCACCTCCGGCTCCGAAGGAGCCCATGCTCATGTACATTGCCGCCTCCAACCGAGTCGTCAGCATCGTCCTGGTGGTGGAACGAGATGAAGCCGGCAAGCAGCGGCCAGTTCAGCGGCCAGTCTACTACCTCAGCGAGGTGCTCTCGCAGTCAAAGCAAAATTACCCACACTACCAGAAGCTCGTATACGGCGTGTACATGGCAACGAAGAAGCTGAAGCACTACTTTCAGGAGCATCCGATCAAGGTGATAAGCGACGCTCCGCTTGCCGAGATCATAAGCAACAAGGACGTAACCGGCAGAGTCGCGAAATGGGCGATCAACCTGACGGCGCACGGAGTCGAATATGACAAGAGAACAACGATCAAGTCACAGGAGCTGGCGGACTTTCTAGCCGACTGGACAGAGACGGACCACGTGCCGCCGCCACCCGACTCCGGCGAACATTGGCTCATGCACTTCGATGGTTCCAAAAGATACTGGGGACTCGGCGCCGGAGTCGTCCTCACCTCACCCAAGGGGGGCCGACTCGAATACGTGCTACAAATCCACTTCACGGCGTCCAACAATGTAGCTGAATACGAAGCTCTTGCGCACGGCCTCAAGCTCGCCAAGGCCATGAACATCTGGCGGATCCTATGCTACGGCGACTCCGACTTGGTGTTCTAGCAGACCACTGGTCATTGGGACGCCAAGGACCCCAACATGGCCGCCTACCGCTTCTTCGTCCAGCAACTCGCGGGATGCTTCGACGGATGCGAATTCCACCACGTCCACCGCTCCAACAACGAGGCGGCTGACACTTTGGCGAACATTGGTTCTCTTCGCGAGGAAATCCCACCCGGCGTCGCCCTAGAGAAGCTGTACAAGTCATCCATCGCGCCGAGTCCCGGCTCCGAGTCCATCCGGATGCCGCCAGGCGCGGAGTCGGCTGGGCCGGCTCCAGGCGAGCCGGAAGCCGTCGAGGTCCTCGTCATCGAAGAGGCTCCGCCATGGACCCAACCCTTCCTCGCCTACCTCGCCAATGACGAGCTCCCGGCGGACGAGCTCATCGCCAGGCAAATCAAACGCCGAGCAAGTGCTTACACCATCATCAACAACGAGCTGTACAAACGCAGTGTCTCTGGAATATTCCAGCGCTATGTGAGCCAGGAAGAAGGAATCAAGATCCTCAAAGAAATCCATCAAGGCGAATGCGGTCATCACGCGTCCTCGAGAGCAATTGTGGCAAAGGCGTTCAGGCACGGGTTCTACTGGTCGACTGCGCTGGCGGATGCAAACCAGCTGGTCCGGCTCTGCAACGGCTGCCAACGATTCGCAACGCAGAAGCACACGCCGGTTTCAGCACTCAAGACAATTCCTATCACCTGGCTGTTTGCCGTCTGGGGGCTCGATATGATTGGCCCGCTGAGAAGATCCAGCGGAGGCATGACACACCTGCTGGTAGCCGTCGACAAGTTCACGAAATGGATTGAAGCCAAGCCGATCAAGAAGCTGGATGGACCGACAGCAGTCAAGTTCTTCAAAAGCATCATCTACCGCTTCGGTTACCCCAACAGCATCATCACAGACAATGGGTCGAACTTCGTCAAGGGAGAATTCGCCAAGTTCTGCGGCAGAACCGGCATCCGGCTCGACGTGGCCTCCGTCGCACACCCGCAGTCAAATGGGCAGGTCGAGCGGGCAAACGGCCTCATCCTATCCGGCATCAAGCCTCGGTTGCTCGAACCACTCGAGCGGGCAGCCGGCGCATGGGAAGAAGAGCTACCTTCCGTCCTCTGGAGCCTAAGGACAACCCCGAATCGCTCAACCGGCTTCACCCCCTTCTTCCTCGTCCACGGGGCTGAAGCCGTCATGCCAACTGACATCGAGCATGATGCGCCCCGAATCGTGCTATACACAGAAGCAAAAGCTAAACAAGCCTATGAAGACGGAATGGACCTGCTCGAGGAAGCGAGCCAGCTTGTCGAGTCAAGGTCGGCGATGTATCAGCAAAAATTACGCAACTACCACAGCCGGCAGGTCAGGCCTGTCCGCTTTCGTGAAGGCGACCTCGTGCTACGACTAATCCAAGACACAAAGAACATGCACAAGCTTTCATCACCCTGGGAAGGACCATTCATCGTAAGCAAAGCGCTCATCAACGATGCATACTACTTGATCGACGCCCGCGAGCACAAAAAGGACATGATGGACAAGGAAGGTGATGAAACGGAAAGGCCATGGAACGCGTCACTCTTGCGTCGATTCTACACCTGAGAAAGAACCATGTATGTATCACCCATGCTATCAATAAAGAAATGAGAATGATGAACACATGAGCAGTTTTTTCGCAACTCTTTTCTGCATTTCCTTTCCGGTTCCTCCGGCAGCCGGCAAGCTTGCCTTTAGCGGCCGTGTAGCATGACTAACCCCTAAACGGCTAACTCTTCGAATCCAGTTAAGGCCGGCAAGAGAACAAGCTGGAGGGGGCCAACAACGTGAAAAACGCATAAAGGAAAGTACCGCCGGCTGAAAAAATTATGTTCGATAAACTCGGCCAAGCCGGCAGTCGGCAACTACTTCTCCTATTACGGACGATTAACTACACAACGCTAAACGGCTAACTCTTCGGATCCGGTTAAGGCCGGCAAGAGAATAAGCTGGAGGCCGACTGTATGCGAAAGACGTAAGAAACAGAAATCGTTGCCGGCTGAGAAAACTCTGGCCCAACAAACCAGATCCTAACGTTATAGTAGTGTGCATGATCCCGCTGGACGGTGAAGTGCACATGAATGGCGGCGGGAGAGGCTACAGGCGAGTGCGANCATCAAGCCGATGCGGTCATCACGCGTCGTCGAGAGCAATTGTGGCAAAGGCGTTCAGGCACGTGTTCTACTGGCCGACTGCACTGGCGGACGCAAACCAGCTGGTCCGGCTCTGCAATGGCTGCCAACGATTCGCAACGCAGAAGCACACGCCGGCTTCAGCACTCAAGACAATTCCTATCACCTGGCCGTTTGCCGTCTTGGGGCTCGACATGGTTGGTCCGCTGAAGAGATCCAGTGGAGGCATGACACACCTGCTAGTAGCCGTCGACAAGTTCACGAAATGGATTGAAGCCTAGCCGATCAAGAAGCTGGATGGACCGACAGCAGTCAAGTTCTTCAAAAGCATCATCTACCGCTTCGGCTACCCCAACAGCATCATCTCGGACAATGGGTCGAACTTCGTCAAGGGAGAATTCGCCAAGTTCTGCGGCAGGACCGGCATCCGGCTCGACGTGGCCTCCGTCGCACACCCGCAGTCAAATGGGCAGGTCGAGCGGGCAAACGGCCTCATCCTATCCGGTATCAAGCCTCGGTTGCTCGAACCACTCGAGCGGGCAGCCGACGCATGGGAAGAAGAGCTACCTTCCGTCCTCTGGAGCCTAAGGACAACCCCGAATCGCTCAACCGGCTTCACCCCTTCTTCCTCGTCCACGGGGCTGAAGCCGTCATGCCAACTGACATCGAGCATGATGCGCCCCGAGTCGTGCTGTGTACACAGAAGCAGAAGCTAAACAAGCCTATGAAGACGGAATGGACTTGCTCGAGGAAGCGTGCCAGCTTGCCGAGTCAAGGTCGGCGATGTATCAGCAAAAACTACGCAACTACCATAGCCGGCAGGTCAGGCCTGTCCGCTTTCGTGAAGGCGACCTCGTGCTACGACTAATCCAAGACACAAAGAACATGCACAAGCTTTCATCACCCTGGGAAGGACCATTCATCGTAAGCAAAGCGCTCATCAACGATGCATACTACTTGATCGACGCCCGCGAGCACAAGAAAGACACGATGGACAAGGAAGGTGACGAAACGGAAAGGCCATGGAACGCGTCACTCTTGCGTCGATTCTACACTTGAGAAAGAACCATGTATGTATCACCCATGCTATCAATAAAGAAATGAGAATGATGAACACATGAGCAGTTTTTTCGCAAAGCTTTTCTGCATTTCCTTTCCGGTTTCTCCGGCAGCCGGCAAGCTAGCCTTTAGCGGCCGTGTAGCGTGACTAACCCCCTAAATGGCTAACTCTTCGAATATGGTTAAGGCCGGCAAGAGAACAAGCTGGAGGGGGCCAACAACGTGAAAAACGCATAAAGGAAAGTACTGCCGGCTGAAAAAATGCTGTTCTACAAACTCGGCCAAGCCGGCAGTCGGCAACTACTTCTCCTATTACGGACGATTAACTACACAACGCTAAACGGCTAACTCTTCGGATCCGGTTAAGGCCGGCAAGAGAATAAGCTGGAGGCCGACTGTATGCGAAAGACGTAAGAAACAGAAATCGTTGCCGGCTGAGAAAACTCTGGCCCAACAAACCGGATCCTAACGTTATAGTAGTGTGCATGATCCCGCTGGACGGTGAAGTGCACACGAATGGTGGCGGGAGAGGCTACAGGCGAGTGTGAAATTGAGTTAAGCAAAGTAAAAGTATTCTCCATGATCAAAAGAGCAGGCTAACCACTTCATCGTTTCATTTCACGCACGAAAACGCCGCCAACCGGCTTCGAGAGCTCAAGCCGGACACAAACGCGACGTGCAGAAAATTAAAACTGCGCGCAAGTAAACAAATACAGGAACAAAAGCAAGTAGCATTCAATATCAAGAGCAAGGCCTTACAAACAGAAGCTGAACAACGAGACAAAAGAAGGAAGTCCACAGGCGGACGACCTCGCCTACACGCCAAGACGGCCACCGGACAACCTAAAACTAAACGGGAGGCGGAGTCATATCGTCATCGCTCTCCTCCCACTCCTTGAGGCACAAGGTGCCGTCGAAGACCTTGACGTAGAAGACCCCCGTCTGACGCTTCAGCTGGAAGCGGATGACGAAGGCAGAATCTAGGCGGAAGAACTTGGCGAAAGCTTTCCACCCGGAGAAGAACTCAACGCGGCGGCGGACCTCCCCGCCTTCGTGGCCGACGGTGACGCGAGCCAGCACCTCCCAGGGCCCTTGACGGGCACCAACCCGATGGAGGAGGAACCTGAAGGGGCCATCCCCCTCAAGTGCATCGGCGATGGCAAAAGGTAGCAACTGGACACGCTGCACGGGCTCGTACAACACCAGGATAAACTCGGAGATCGGGAAGTTGTCCCAGCCACCGTAGATCGGGGACTCCGAGCGGGCAGGAGAGGGGCTCCGCTTGCTTCCGGTCGCCGCAACGGCGGCACCTCCATCACCGCCGCGGCTAAGCTTTGGCGGCCGGCCCTGCCCGCGCTTGGCACCCGCATTGGAGGATTCCCCAACGTCGATCTTTCAGGGACGACCCCTGCCGCGCTTCGCCGCTACGGGAGGATTCATGTCGATCTCCTTCTTTGGGGCCATATCTAAGCAGGGAGAGCTGGAGACGCGACAGTGAGAAGATGAAGACGAAGGAGAAAAACACGCCGGCGTTGATACTTATAAGGAGACAGGGAAGCAGTGCAACCGTCAGCGGCCCGTCTCTAAGCGACGCGTGTCACCAGCGCAGGAGACGGCGAAGCCGAGGGGGCAAAAGGCGAAGCGCAGGAGTCAAGATGATGCAAAGGCGACACGTGGCCTGCAAATAGACCAAGGAGGCGAAGCCATACCCGGGGGCTGCACAGTCGGCAAGCCGGCTCCGCGCACCCGGATGAGAAAAATCACCCCGAGTCACGGACTCGGGGGCTGCCACGCCGTCAGCCGGCAGAAAATTCCCGGGGGCTGCGCAGCCGGCAAGCCGGCTCCGCAGACCCGGACGCATATCTACATCACCCTGAGTCACGGACTCGGGGGCTGCCACGCCGTCAGCCGGCAGAAAATTCCCGGGGGCTGCGCAGCCGGCAAGCCGGCTCCGCAGACCCGGACGCATATCTACATCACCCCGAGTCACGGACTCGGGGGCTGCCACGCCGTCAGCCGGCAGAAAATTCCCGGGGGCTGCGCAGCCGGCAAGTCGGCTCCACAGACCCGGACGCATATCTATATCACCCCGAGTCACGGACTCGGGGGCTGCCACGCCGTCAGCCGGCAGAAAATGTCGGTGAAAGAAAAACACAAAACAAGCAAGGGACATAAAATTTCGACCCGGCTCGATGCTCAAGCCGGCCCAAAATTCAGGGGCTAGGCATGGTGATTATCATCACCAAGACAAACACGAGTTCCGGCAGCAAAAGCCTAGCAATCATAGAGAAAAACGACACTCACGATAGCAATCAACGACAGGAAGCAGAATAGCGAGTTTTACAAGGCAGTCATCAAGGACGCCCAAAATAACGAGACAGATAATGTGTCAGGACAGTTAACAGAACAGAACGACAAATACGCCCGACATTTCGGGGGAGCAAACAAATCAGATAGTAGCGGCACCGGAGGCGGCAGCAGTGTTGCCGGCTCCAGCGCCTTCAGCCGGTCGGGCCGTTGCGGACGGCTCGGCAGGCACCAACTTCGTCAAGTCCACCGCCTCAGAAATTCTATCTGAGGCCATGAGGATCTCCGGGCGCAGGCTCGCGAGGGACGTTCCCGTGTGAAAGCCACCCACCAGCATGCTCATCTGCACGCTCGGATACCACGACTTCACCAAGGCCAACGCCATGTCGGTGCCTCCACGCGCCGCCATCTCCACCTGCTCGTCGATGCCGGCTGGCGCCCCTTCAAGCCGGACGGACAAGTCATGGAGAGCAGTTGGCAAGGGAGCATCCGGCCATAGGTTCTCGAGCACGCCGTCGGCCGCTTCCTTCAACTGTTTGAATTCTTGGCCGAATCGGAGAAGACGGGAGGAGGCAGTCGGAGCAGACCCAGCAGCGGCACCAGAGGACTCCGGTCGGGAACGCGCCGAGGCAGCGTCTTTCTGGATTTGCGCGTCTACCTCGGGATAAAGGCTTGCATTTCAAGCCGGTGAGGCCGAGTAGAAGACTCCAAGCGAGAAGTCAAGGAGAAAGAGACTCCACTTACCGAGGATGAGTTCGTTCACGCGCTCGACCTCCTTGATCAGGCCGCCCACCAGCTGCTCATGCTCGAGCTCACGCGCCTTGGCCGCCTGGACGATCTGGTCGTTGGACTCGACGGATTCCTTCAGCTGGTTCCGCAGCTCATCCGCATTCTTGCGGAGCGACTCGACCTCGCCCTGCCTCCGTTGCTCGGCTTCCCGCAGCTCCTTCGCCTCCTCGCCCAGCCGGACAACCTCCAGGCGGCGCTCCTCCGACACTTTTTCCGCCGTCTGGAGATCGGCCTTGACCAACGCCAGGGCGACGTCCTTCTCCTTCAGCTGCCTCTCCAAGCCAGCGCGGGAGGTGGTGTCACCTGAAGAGGTCAGGTCATCATCAAACCAAGCCGGGCAAGAAAAAATACAAAACGCCAAGACAGAGGATGCAAGCAAGAAAGGAAACCAGACCTTTGGCCACCTCAAGCTCTCGCTTAAGCAATGACGTCTCCTTAGCCGCCTCAACAAAGCCGTACTCTATCGAGGAGTGAAGCAATGCTATGTTGGCCAGATTCTCCTGAGCCTTCTGCTCCACCAGCGCGGCGAGGGGGAACTTCCCCGATACGTCGGGCAGAGCCGGCACCGGTCCGGAATACGGAGGGGAGGACACCAAGGTTGACTGGCGAGGACCAGGGGGCGAAGCCGTCGCCCCCGCTATGGCCTTGTCCTTGGCCGTCTCGGCCACTGATAAGGAAGGAGTGGGGAAGGCGAGATCTCCAGCCCCGGCACCGAGCCGAGGAACTGTCTTGAAGGCATCAGCCGACGCCTCGACATCGCTGCCCGAAACTGGAGGGTCGAAGTCGACCACGAGGGGAGCTGTGTTTGCCGGCACCCGGCTGTCCGGTTCCACATCCGCCTTCGCCGTCACCACCTCTGGAGGCGGACCAGCCGCTTGCGCCACAGGAGCCTCGGGAGCAGGCCTCGAAGCCGGCTCCACCACCGCGCTGGACGCCGCCACCACGGTCGGGAGTGGCACCATGCAGATCGAGGGAAGCGTCACCACCAAGAAGTACAGGCCGCAAGTATTTCCGCCACAGGACAAGCACTTACCCGTCGCGTGAGCCCAGTTCCACGGGCTTCCTCCTCTTCAAGCGCTTCGGCGGGGGAGCCGGCGCATCGTCGGGCAGGCACTTCCCGCCTCCGGAGAGTACCTCCCCGCCCTTCGCAGGAACGGCGGAGTCGTCATCCGGCCGCTCTATAGGGGCCGGCACCACTCTGACCACAACGCCGGCCACCGCGGTCTTGCCGGCGTCCGCGCCCGCTCCCGCCTTCTCCTCAGCCGCCTTGACAGCAGCCAGCTGCCTTGCGGCCGCCTTGGCGTCCATCTCCTCCCGGATCAAATCCGCCTGCGCCAGCTCCGCGTAAATAGCCTTTTCCATATCTTCAATGCTCAAGTCGTAACCAGGATCAACAGCAAGAATAGGATTAACCACCTGGACGCTGGTTCCGCCGGCGAGAGATTCCGCCCTCTCCACGTCCTCCGCCTCCGCCTTCGTCTTCTCCTCGTCCTCCCTTAAGGTCATCAACTGCTCCACAGTCAGACCAGCATCAGACGCTTCCAAGGCCAAATCCGCCTGCGTCATCTGAGCATAAAACTCCCTCTCCAAATCACCCGGATTCAAATCGTAAATAAAATCACCACCGGGAGCATGACCAATCACCTCATCGTTGGCCCCACCGGTTGGGACATCCGTCTTCTCCGCCACCCTGGCGTCGACCTCGGCCCTGATATCGGCCACAATCGTATCCGCCTGGGCCTCCGCCGTGAGTTTCCCGGTGAGCATCAAGCCGACCGTAGTAGGCCGGGACGACGTAGAAGTCAACTTTTTGGCAGGCAGCACGCCCCGCTTCTCGAATGTGCCCTTCCCGCTTGTGGGGCACAACGCCTACATCGACATCGGCGGCCGCCTTCGACCGCCTCTCCTTCAAGACCCGCCGGGGGAGAACTGCTTTCTTCTTCCGCGCTGCCGCCTCCAACTCCTTGGTCCTACGGGAGGACGGCGCCGGCTTGGAGGCTGGCACGGAAGAGGAACCCTCTGAGTCCGGCTCGGAACCACTGGAGAGATCTACTACCATGCGCACGACACCGTCAGTTTGCCCGGCGGCGTTGGGCTCAGAAGACTTACCGCGGGACGACGAAACCGGAGGTGGGGCATCGCGCTCGATGTCCTCGTCCCTGTAGGCTGCCGAATCGGAGTCGGAGCCGGCAGAGGGGACAGGGCTCGTCGCGGTACGGGCAGCGTCGTCATCGCCTCCGCCACCTTCACCAACACCTGCACCCCCACCGGACGATTTGGTGATGTCACCGCGCTTGTTCGGGACGACACGGGCACCGCCGCCCGATTCATCCTCAGCGGTGGCATCTGCTTCTTCTCCCGCCTGCTCGTCGGAGGAATCCGCCTCCAGCATGGCCGTCAGTGCCTTAGAAAAGGCACCACAGACGTCGGGCTCAAAGACGACTTCAAAGTCTTCAACCCTCTGGAGCTCGCAAAGCTGTGCAACAGGCCGACTAGGTCAAGCGGCAGTCGGACGAAGGAATTGAAAACGGATTAGGAAGCAATGGCTAACCTCAGGAGCACGTTCCGAGCGGGTGAATGGATCGAGCCCAAAATCCCAGTCCACCTCGATCCTGTCGGTGACGAGGCGGGAAGCCGATGCACATAGGTTCTCCGGCTTCGGCACCTCCAAGCTGACCCGGGTGGGATCCCGGAGACCAGAGTAGAAGCACATCTTGTGCGAACACGCCTGCAGTGGGTATATCCGCCTTGACATCCACGCCAGGGTCAGGTCCCTGGATGTTAAGCCGGCTTCCACCAGCACCTTCAGCCGGCCAAACAGAACACCCTCAAGATCCCCATCCACCGGCGGTTTCCTACTCCAGGACTTGTGCGCTGGCAGCGAATTGGAGAAGGCCGAAAGGCCGATGTGGTCGACATCAGTGAGATTCCAGACGTAGAAGTAGGTGCTCTGCCACTTCTTGATGGAATCGGGCAGGTGAATCTTGGGCAGCGGCGTGCTCTTCGTGTAAATGGAGACGCTGCCTCAATCGCGCTGCTGCCCGGCGGTCGTTTGAGCCCGCAGAAAGAAGAACATGCCAAATATCTCCATGCTGGGCCAGATGCCCAAATACGCTTCACACAGCGTGATGAAGCAAGACAACTGCGTGATGCAATTTGCCCCCAAATGGTGGGGCTGCAGCCCATAGAAGCGCAGGAATTCCAAGAAAAAGGAGCTCGCCGGAAGCCCCAATCCCCGCTCCAAGTGCGCGGAGAACACGACGAACTCGCCCTTCTTGGGCTTCGGTGAAATCTCTCCTTCGGGGGGAGCGTGGGCTCCCACATCGCCCGTCATCCCCAAAAACCGGTTCCGGCGGAGCTTCCAGAGGAACACATCATCCACGGTGGAACCCATCCACGCGCCCGAACTCGCCATGGAGGATCTGTTTCCCGTCGAGGGAGAGGCAAATGCAAGGACGGCAAGAACGTGAGAGAGAAGGGGCAAGAACCGGGGAGCGCAAGAACTAGCGAGGAAGACGAAGCAGGAGTGGGGAACGGTAACCCCGGCCATTCCCCCTCTTTCCCCTTTAAAAGCGAGGCAGGCGGAACCGTTCCGCCCATCACGCCGCGCGGAGTGCGAGCATGCCGCGCTTTCCACAGACGATCCCACGAACAGGCAGTTGCCACAGAGAATCCAGCCGGGCGAAGCCGAGGCGACGTGCGCCAAGCCTCGGGCAGAACACCAACGGCTCCCCAAAGCGGCGGGGCGTGGCCGACGCAGGCCACGACCCACGACTCCCAAGACGCCAAGATTACCGGCGATAGGCCATTCCAAGCCAGACATGCCGCCTTCGGCTATCACCGCTCTGCCCGGCAAACTTCATGCCGGACGATCTCAACTACAGCAACACAGTCGGAACCAGAGAAACTCGCGAAGTCTTCCCAGCAAGCAAGCAAGACTCCACGATCTCGGGGGCTAGTGTTGGGGATATGAACCCCAGATACCCAGAAGGAGGTCAAAATCGTTCAAGGACTCAAGCCGGCCATCTCAAGGCAAATCCAACCGTCCGGCTTGAACATCTCCGTCCGGCTTGGAGCAGCCGGCTCCCACCTACCGACCAGTCCGTACTGGTGGGCCAGGATCACGCAACTGCCACCTGATGGACAGTACGCCCTGTCGGGCGTTACAGCAGCAGTGTAATGATGAGTTGGCCCAAGATGGCTTGAAACCGTAGTGATGTCATAGGGGCAAACTTGTAACTTCACTGTAACCAAAAACCCTAGCTATCGCCTATAAAAGGCAAACCAGAACCCCTTCCGTGGGGAGAGACAGAGCGATAGGGGGAGAGGAGGAGAAGAGTAGCCTGCCAGTAGTCATCGTAGGCCGGCTTGACAGCTCAAGCCGGCACCACCGAAGAACAGCTCCAGGAGCACCACTTGTAGCCCAATTCTGTGATCAAGCAATAAGAACAAGAAGAGCAAGACGTAGGGGTGTTACCTCCACAAGAGGGCCCTGAACCTGGGTAACTCGTGTGTGTTTGCGTGCTAGTTACCCAATCCCGCGCGAGCATCCATCATCGCCTGCCCCATACTTCTTTCCATCTCTGATGGATATGCCGTGCAACCCACCACGACAACCAAGCTCTCCAAGCCTGGCGAGCCTCGCGAGGGTTTTTCCCTCGCGAGGGACCTCTCCTCGCGAGGGACCTCTCCACGAGAGGGCATCTCGGATGCTCCCTTCGATTCTGCCAAGGATCAAGCCAAAAGGCTCGGCGAGGCCTCCAGCCTCGCGGGGTTCCTTCCCCACGAAGCAAGCTCTGTTTTCGCGACAGAGCGCACATGGGCTCTGCGCCCTCCGCAGAGTCACGGGCGTGCCTACGCGCGGTGACGACAGCGCCGCAGTTGCCATTCTCGTGTATAAAGCAGTCAACAAGGCTGCACCAAGCAAAGGAGCTACAAGAGTTGCCATTTTGGTGATAAGGAGACCATCTGCCGCTACACTCCAAGGGCGACGTCACCGTGGGGCGCATCTCGAGCCCCAGCTGTGCCAGCCCACCGTCCTGGCTGGACGGTGGCTTTTCCAGCTTTGGTGACGCCGCTCCCTGCCATGGACTGCGTCCATGGACTCTCCCTTTATCGTGCACCCGACCTCCTCCTTCGTCGCCATGTGGTAACCCTTCCCGCCAAGATATTTGGGGGAAGAGGTCCAGGACACCTATAAAAGGAGGGGGAGGACGTTCAGGCAAAGGGGTTGAAAGGGGAGAGGGTTGGAAGGTTAGCGATAGCCATTGTTAGCCACCTCGAGCTCCCGAAGCTCTCCTTGTGCTGTAACCTCTACAAGCAGTGCAATACAACCAAGGAAGGACATAGGGGTTTTACCTCTCCAAGAGGGCCCTGAACCTGGGTAACATCGTGTGTTAATCTCTGTAGTGCTGTCCCACAGCAATCTCGACGAGCGCCGTCGCCGAGGCACGTTGAGGGTTGTTTGATTCCGTGTTCAGCCCCTTACGCGATTCCTTACCTAGTGAGAAACACCCAGTTCCTGGGACAGTTCTCCGACACCTCTGTTTTTAACCTCATGAGGGAGCTGTAGAGAGCTAGATATAACTTGTGATGAGCGAGGTCATTTCCCCCCTTTTCACCCGGTGTTGATGGATTACGTCTTCACTTGAATCAACCCGAGAGCAGCTTAAGCAAAATATAAATATAACTCACAATTCTCCTCCGCGCAATGCAAATATGAGAAATCAGTCCAAACATTGGACAGTGGTGAAACCAAGGAGAAAGAAGAGCATACTCGCTCTTCTAAGAACCAGCTGCTCTCACAAGTCTAAAAACCTTGCTTGTCACGAGGGACGAAAGCATACATACCTCAAAAACTGTTTTACTTCTGCTTATAAAAATAAAAATCTCTATCACATGATTAATCCCTGCTTCCCTCTGCGAAGGGCCTTTCTTTTATATATTTATGTTGAGTCATCACCCTTCTTTGAGCACCATCTTATAGAGCATTGCTGTCATTCTGAGTATAATGTGCCTTGTCCCAAAGTTTTAATGATTGGAGCATGTTTGAGATACTTCTTAATTCTGAAAACATTATATCTACTCACCGTTTAATGTCTCAAGAGGTGCCCGGAATTTATGTTTTGCCCTACAAAAGGGCCAAGCGAGAGATCACTTTACCATGCCTAGTTATATGCATTGCATTGGTGCTATTTGTTTGCATGTTTAAATTATTACTTGTTAGCATATTGTGAGTTTTGCATAAGTCACCATGATTGCTTTAGTTTTATTGTTTTTGTAACTTCTCACTTGTGCTTATTAAAATACTGATCATGGTTTAAACTTCTATGCTCTAAATGAAGCAAATGTGTTTGTCAAAGTTTCTTTTATCGCATCTAGTTTGTCAACTGAATTGCTTGAGGACAAGCAATAAGCTAAGCTTGGGGGAGCTGATACGTCGCAAACGTATCCACTTTTCCAAACACTTTACTATTGTTTTGCCTCTGATTATTAATGAATTTGTTTGGAACTAACCCGAACTAACGCTGTTTTCAGCAGAATTGCATTTGGTGTCTTTCTTTTGTGCAGGGTTCAGAAGTTCGCGGAAAATTCCAGAAAAATCAGAAAAAGTATTTTTGAGGGAAAAGAGCCACGGAGCCAGAAGACCGCGAGGGGGGCCACCCCAGGAGCCGGGGCGGGTCCCACCCGTGGGTGGGGTCCAGGCCGCGGCAGGAGGCCGCCCTGCCCCTGGGACCTCGCTTCTTGGCCTCCCTTCGCTTATAAGCCCCCTTTCGACCTAAAAACGCGAGCCCCCCGAACACTTGTTCCAGAAACCTTACGGAGCTCCGCCGTCATCACGAACCATAAATTCGGGGTCCAGGATCGCTGTTCCGGCACCCTGCCGGAGTGGAGATCGCAGCCATCGTCACCGCCAACGCCTCTCCATCAACCATCCATGTCGTCCCCCTCCATGTGTGAGTAGTTCCCTGCTGTAGGCAAGGGAATGGAAGGGATTTAATAAGATTGCTCATGTAATTCGACGCCAAATTGTTAGGGCACGATGCCTAGTATCCTCTATTTGTGTTAATCATCATTGGCGCAACTAGTTATGCTTAATGCTTGTCACTTTGGGCCCGGGTGCCATGTCTTCAGATCTGAACACTTATGTTTGCATGAGTATAATTGTCGTTTGGATCCTATCTACTAGCTGTATAGCTTCTTGGCATGAAAGCTTCTAATTATATGCAATTGTTGTGGTTTTGGCTTTTTTCCTTCACTTGTTATATCTTTGT
Source organism: Puccinellia tenuiflora (assembly GCA_012064385.1). Taxonomy (NCBI): domain Eukaryota; kingdom Viridiplantae; phylum Streptophyta; class Magnoliopsida; order Poales; family Poaceae; genus Puccinellia; species Puccinellia tenuiflora. The sequence goes on from QRDG01000337.1 coordinate 115,959, forward strand.
GATATTTGTGATGAAATTGCAAAAACCTTTTTCTTCAATTGGTATTATTTCTTTGTGATACTTGTTGCCTATCTCAAAGCATCTTCACTATCTCTTGTTCCCTTAGTGATTTGTGTGATGTCTTTGATATTTTTGAAGTTCATTTATATACAATGAGATAAATTTGAGCTACGTGCTATGCTTTTAAGCAATAATCTCTTTTTTATATTTATGACTTACCTTTTGGATACCGTGGTCTCCCCTTTATCAACCATTTCATATGTGCAAGTTTCTTTGTGGATGCATATCATCAATGATTTATCTACTTAGAAACCTATACATATGAGAGAGGTCAACTTTAATTGGTATCTTATTTCTTTTTGGTCACCTTGTTTATTATCTTTGATTCTTTCATGACTTTGAAAAGAAAATTTCTCATGAGTGATTGTCTTATTTCTATTTGCATCTTTGCGTACTCAAGTTTTATTGAAGATCTTTGACTTCATGCTTACCATGGTGAGCATTTTGAATTTTATTGGCTAAATGCTCTCACTAGCTTTTGGCATCTTCAATTGGTTTTAGTTTCCAATTGGTATCCCTAAGCTTGTGAACATACTGATGCATGTAAAATGCATAGATGAATTTTGCATTATATTACTCAAATTTCAATCATATTTGCATCATATAAGGGTCATATCATTGTTTTCTATTGATTTTGGGAATATTTCACAGTTTCCCTATTTTTCTGGAATTAACCCTGCTCTGGCAGAAAACCCTATTTTCTATATTTTTGAGTTTCAGGGACCCAAACGACATCCAAATGACCTGAAAATTTACGGGGATCATTTTTTTTGGAAGGAAGAAGGCGTATGAGCGAAGGAAGCGAAAAAGTGGAAGCCCGAAGGCCAAAAGAGGGGGCCCACGTGGCCAGATTCCTTGGCCGCGTGGGGCCCACCAACTTGGCCCTCGTGGCTCCGTTGCCGTCGATCTTTCTTCCAGAAGCTTCTTCTTGACCTAAAACTGACTATAAAAATAGTCCCCCGATGTTTTCCAGAAGAGAGCGCCGCCGAAACACAGAAACACCGAAACAGAGACCTGGAGCTGCAGATTGGAGGGGGGAAACTCCGGCGGGGCGCTGCCGGGGTGGTCTCCATCTCCCCCAACGACATCTCCACCGTCTCCATGATGAGGAGGGAGTAGTCTCCCTCGGGACTGAGGGCTCATGCCGGTAGCTATGTGGTTTATTTCTCTCTCCCATGGTGTGATCTTTATGTGATCATGAGCTTTGTAATATAGTTGAATCCATAGATGTTACTCTTCATTATCTTATGAATTATGCTACTCAAGTGGTTTTATTAATGTAATTTCCGGAGTCACCTTTGTCCCATGGTGCGAAGTTGATAGTGTGCGCACCGTGTGTGGCTCTTAGGCTAAAGATTACAGGAATACTTATCATGAGTTATTATTTGTTATGGATGTCTCTATGAAATTGTGGTGTTTGTCTAGTACTATTTAGGGGGCTCAAGTTGACAGTGTGGGGTTCCCTAGATGTGGAATGCGACTTTAAGGTGTGCTTTTATAGCCCTACGCAGTGGATTGCTGTTCGTTATCCAACAAGAGAATAATTCAGAGTGGCATAATGAAGAGGAAATATTTATGTATTCAATTATATTATTATTTTTGAGAGTGTCCACTAGTGAAAGTATGATCCCTAGGCCTTATTTCCAAGCATTGAAACACCATTTACACCTTTGTCTTGTCCTCTTGCATTGAAGAGGATTGGGCACTTTTACATTCTTGTTTTGTTACATTAAAACTTCCATCCATTAAATCAACCATCTTGTTATTTAAACTTGCTTAGTGCATAATCAACTAAAACTTGTGACACTTTAGTTGTAGGGAATAGATAACTTTTCCTTCTTGCTCCTGCGGATCGATACCCTACTTACACATTGAGAGGTGCTACAGTGATCCCCTGCTCTTGGGGGTTATCAAGTACTTTTCTGGCGCTGTTGCCGGGGAGCGTAGCGCTTAAGTTATTATTCTTGTGTGCACTGGACTTTGGATTTATTTTATCTTGTTTTATATCTTGAAATCATCTAAGCTTGGGGAGGTTTACCTCTTTAACTTGTTTGGCTGTGAGTTTTTCTTAGATTTACTTTCAGCTTTGCATTCACTTTATCCATATATCAAAAACCCAAAAAAAATTAGAAAATGGAAAATACCAAAAAAACTCGTGTTATGGGCATAAGTATGGATATAAAATATGCTTGGTTTAGACCCTGTAATGCTGCTAAGATTGCCAAGAAATATAGAGAATCATATGAAGGGAAAAGATTAGGAGGCTTCATAGAGCTTCTAAATTAAATTGCTAGTAGGCTGCTTAATTATCATAAGGAAGAAACTTGTTGCTCTGAATACTTTAGACACTTTGAATTCCAATGCCCTTCCAATGAAGAACATGTTATTGCCACTTATCATACAGGGAATTATGCTTATTTAGGGATGGAAGAAGTAGAGCAATTTGTTATTTTTATGGCAGCCTATGAATTATACACCTTCATTGATGAACATGAAACATGCCCTATAGCTTCTCAATTTAAAGTTTTTATTGCCAATCTCCTTAATCTCTGCATAATTGAATTTAATGAAAATATCTATGTTGTTGACACAAGAAAGAGAGTTGCCCAAGAAAGCTCTAATATTTTGGAGGAAGAGGATGATGAAAACATAAGCTTGGAAGAGGAAGAATGTGAAGAGGATATTGAAATGGATATGTTCCAACCTAAGCTTGGGGAAGAGTTGGATCTCCCAACTTCACCATCAACATTTGATAGTAGCCCTCAAACTAAAAAATCTTTTGTTATTTATGAGAACCCATGCTATTATGATGAAACTAATAATGCTCCTTTACTTTTTAATTATGCTACTAGTGAACTTATTGATGATAATGAGGAGTGTTGTTTAAATATGCTATATGATAATGCTTTAGATGATGGTCCTATGCTTATTGATAATCCTCAATGTTTAGAAGTTGCTACAAATTTATGTGAGGATAAAAATGATATACTTGCTGTTTGTGATGGTACTCTTACTCATGAGAGTCCTACTTTGTTCTTAAATTATCCTAGTTACACCATGGAGGAGAAATTTTCTTATGTTGAGAAATACTTATGTGGTTTGCAATTATCTTTAGTTCCAAATATTTGTTGCAACCATGATATTAAACTTGATATTGATATTAATAATTATCTTGAAAGAGGTTAGCATGCTAATGAATTCCAAAATAAATTTAATGATCCTCTTTATGTGCTTATATTATCCAAGTGGAATGATTCTTGTGATTATATGGTTGAATTTATTTCTTCTACTTGCAACTATTATAAAAGAGGAGGTAATAAGAACCCTCTTTATGCTACTAATAAATATATGCTGCAAGTAACTATTGTTAATATGCATTGTGAAATTTCTATTTATTGTGATTCCTTCATATACAAAATGCCAATGCATAGAAAGAAAGTTAGACTTCGTTGTTATTACTTTTGTGTTTTGTTTTTACTAGGTTTCAACTTGACAATTATTTTGATTGGCTTGAGAGCACCACGGGATCCTGGTATTTGCATGAAACACTTCCCAAGGAAGTGGGACACATCAAAGTTCAAGCTCCCTCATGAGCTTCGTCCACAATAAATATCAAGTAAGAAGCCTAGCTATATGGCTATAAAGAAAGCGCTTTATGGGAGGAAACCCGGTTGGTTTTATTTTTGATTTTCTTTGTGTCCTCTTGCTGTAACAAGAGACTTAGTTTTTAGTTTAGTTTCTGGAATTATTAATAAAGTGCCAAGTTTTACCTATTTTTTTATGAAAAAGTTGCTATTTGCATTCGGAGATTTTATTCCAGCACGAATCTGTGCATGGTTTAATTTTTCATTCCTAATATGTAACTCCGATGAGCTCATATTTTTACTATAACTAAAACTTTTCATCCTATGTATGCCTGAAATTTTTCAGAACTTTTCATCCTTCGCTGCTGCTAATTTCTGGACAGATTCTGTCCCATTTTGTTTGATGTATTCTTTGAACTTTTAACTTGAATCTTTTTTATCCAATTGAGTTTATAAGTAGGCATACAACATTATACACTTTCTGGACATTAATATGAATTTTTGTCTAAGGATTCTATGCAGCAAGTAATTCATTTGTCTATCACTACTAATGTCACCCCACAGAAAAGAAATGAGAGAAATAGTGTTTTGAAGTTTTTTCACAGGGATTAGAGGAGATGCACCAAGAGCTATCCAAGGATGGTGAAAACCATAAGCTTGGGGATGTGAAGACAACCCCACTGGACCAACACACTCTCGGTTGCACACGTCTAACTTTTGTTTTTCGATCAATGCACTTTATCGCATAAACTTGGAGCATATTATGATCTGTTGTGGTTTAGGGGGGTTTTTGTTATCGTCTCCACAGGGATCAAAATCTATTGGTGCTTTTCCTTTCCAGAAGCTTGGCACAACGAAAAGGTGGGTTGGTGTTTTACGGATCTAGGCTAGTTCTTGCGGATCAAGCAACAGAAAATAAAAACGGTGACAGCAAAGGGGAGGCTAAGGAAGATCTCGCGGACAGCAAAGGGGAGGCTAAGGAAGAGTGGATCGTCAAACATAACAAAAGCTCAAAACTTCAGCAAGGTGGAGGCTAAGGGAGAATCAACAAACACATAACATGAACAGCAGCAAAGGGGGGCTAAGGAAGAGTTCACAAGCAACAAAGTCACAGCACGATTACTAAGTTCACACAAAAAGAGCGATTCAGAGACTTACAGAGAGTTTTCACCGAAGGGGTTGGAGAGGATCGAATTAGTTCGTCGCGGCGGCAGCAGAGGAAGCAGAGGCGGGAGGCTAAGGAAGATACAGATGAAGTAGAAGCAAGGAAGTAGACAGGGACAGATACGGATCAAGGGCTTCTTCTTTCCTCTCGTTCCTCGCGGATCGTCTTCGCCATGCTTCTCCAAAGTTCTTCATAGTTCTTCGGTTCTTGATCTGGGTGGAGTGGTTGGTTGGGTCTTGGATCTGGTGGATGCGGTGGAGTGGTTCTCCTGGATGCGGAGCTCTCTTCTTCTTGGACAAGGAAGCCGCTTTATAGGCGCTGCGGAAGTGGCGAGGGCCGCGGTCGATGGCGTGGTTGGTGGCGAGGCGGGAACTTCTGCCGTCGCTTTTCAGCTTTTTTGCCCGGATGCACATGGTCTGCTCCCTACTTTATCACCTTTTTGACTCTTCTGGTTTCTTCTCCTCCAAGTTGATCGATTCCCTCCTTGCTGATTCAAACGCGTGCGCAGCGCAAGAGAGATACGCTCGCATACTTCTCTTCTGGCTTCGAGAGGTCCTGGCTTCGAGAGGTGTCACCCTCGCGAGGCATTCATCCTCGCCAAGCGAAACCCTCGCGAAGCACATCTCGCGAGGCATCCGTTGTCTTTTGGCGCGAAGTATCTGCCCTCTTGAAGAGGCGAATTGCCTCAAGAGGGATCCTCCTGAAGCTTTTCTCTCTACAAGCGTTGGAGATGAAGAAATATGTGCCTTGGCGCAGTGATCTGCAAAAAGTGGATAACTGATGTAAAAAGCATTTAAAATCTTGACTGAACTTCCCAAATATGAGCAAGATTTGGGGTTTTGGACGTCGAAAAGATGTGCATAATTCGGAGTGATCAAACCCCCAGAGCCAAACCTTTGCTTGTCCCCAAGTGAAGCAGATATGATGAAAACAGTGCTCAACTTCTGCATACACAACAGTTCATACATATTGGATTCAAAGCAGTTTCTGCATACTTGGTTGCAATCTCTAGTTCAGAGTCAAGTTTCAATTAACAACTTTTATATTTGTCTCAGTTCAGATACTTTTCAATTACCTAGATAAGACATTTGGTAGGGAAATCAAATGAAGTGATCCATGAAATAGCCATGAGTGTTAAGTAAATGCAAAATCAGTGCTTCACCTACTACCGTTCCCGAGAACATAGTAGGCTAATGCAAAAATTAAAGATGGGTTAGGATCACTGTTACTTGTCAGATTCTTTCAGTTAGTGCTTCACAGGTTACAATCCCGAGATCATAACTGCTAATGCAAAAATTTGCTTTCAAATTACTATCAGGAACTTCAGGTTAGTGCTTCACAGGTTACAATCCCGAGATCATAACTGCTAATGCAAAAATTTCCTTTCAAATTACTTGCTTCAAGTTAGTTTCACTGTTAGTGCTTCACATACCACCATCCTGAGATACTGGTAGCTAATGCAGAAATGCAGTTAAAACATGGCTCTTCGAGGATCAACTTATTCAATTTCAGAGCCACTTGCATTATGAAGGTATTCCAACAGATCTGAGCAGAGACATATATGAACTCTGTTTTGATACATGACTCTAACACAAGAGTTTGCAAGCATTATAGATAGAAACACTGCAAGATTCTCAATAGCATGAAAGATTGTTTAGGCAAAATTAAGCACTCCAAGAAACTTTTACTCGACAAGCAACTTCGAAAATATAGCCAAGAATAGATAGAAAATTTGTAATCATGGCATAGCAATGATATTTATGGTGTAACAGGATTTGTTAATTGGAATGTGTTCACCTGGTTTAAGGGTCGAATCCTCGAGAAGTCTTCCTCGCGAATCAAAAACCCTCGCGAGGCTTTTTTCCTCGCGAAGCATCAAGCCCTCGAGAAGCTTTCTCTTGAAGCAGAATCCCTCGAGAGGCCTTTTTCCTCGCGAAGCGACCTTCTACTCCTTGCTTGCAGGGGTCTCTGCCAACCCACTTCACTCTCTTTTATTCAACAATCTGAAAAACAAAACAACAAACAAAAAGGAAAGGGAACACACAAAACAAAAATAACTCTTGAAGGGAAATAATATATAAAAAGGATATCAGGCTGCCTCCCGATGAGCGCTTGGTTAAGGTCACGAGCCTGACCGTAGCTTCTTCTCACTGCTTCACATCTTCAGAGGATGCATTGGGAACATCCTCTGACTCGTCATTCTCGCTTTCTTCAGGATCTTCAATGTCAATCTTCTCTCCTGCTAGGTAATGCTTCAGTCTCTGACCATTTACCTTGAAGGTACCTGCTGATGGGGTCTGGACTTCGAAAGCACCATTTCCCAAGTCCTTCTTCATTATGCAAGGTCCAAACCATCTTGACTTGAATTTTCCAGCAAACAAATGCAACTTGGAGTCATACACCAATACTTGCTGTCCAATGCTGAACTCCTTCCTGAGGATATGTTTGTCATGCCATTTCTTGGTCTTCTCCTTGTAAATCTTGGAACTCTCATATGCATCATGCCTCAGCTCTTCAAGCTCACACATCTGCAGTTTCCTTGCACTTCCAGCTTTCTTCATGTCGAGGTTTAGTTTCTTGATAGCCCATTGAGCTCTGTGCTTTAACTCGACAGGAAAATGGCATGCTTTACCATATACAAGCCTAAAGGGTGACATTCCAATAGGTGTCTTGTATCCAGTTCTGTATGCCCACAAGGTATCAGGCAATTTCAGGGACCAATCTGCTCTGGACTTGGACACAACTTTTTCAAGGATCTGCTTAATTTCTCTATTGGATAACTCAACTTGTCCATTGGCTTGAGGATGGTAGGGTGTAGTAACTCTGTGATTCTTCACACCATACTTGCTCAACAGCTTCTCTAGCTATTCATTGTTGAAGTGGGCTCCTCCATCACTGATCACAACTCTGGGAACTCCAAATCTGGGGAAAATTACAGTTTTGAACAGCTTGCAGACTGACTTGGAATCTGCACTGACAGTTGGTACCGCTTCAACCCATTTGGACACATAGTCCACGGCTACAAGGATATACTTGAAACCTCGAGAGGAAGGTAGAGGCCCAACAAAATCAACTCCCCATACATCAAACAGTTCAACTTCAAGAATGCCTTGATGAGGCATTTCATTCCTTCTCGAGATTTTCCCAGTTCTCTGGCAGGGGTCACACTGCTTGACAAAATCATGAACATCTTTGAACAGGCTGGGCCAATAAAATCCAGCTTGAAGGATCTTTGCTTGAGTTTTCATTACTCCAGCATGGCCTCCATACATGCCAGAATGACATTGGAACATCACATCATGAGTTTCTTCAGAGGGCACACATCTCCTCACTATACCATCTACACAATGCTTGTAGAGGAATGGTTCATCCCAGTAATAGCTCTTGGCTTCATGCATGAATTTCTTTTTCTGCTGGTAGGACAAATCAGCTGGCATAATTTTACACTCTAGGTAATTCACAATGTCAGCATACCATGGAGTCTTGGCTTCTCGCGAGACATCGACCCTCACGAGGCATCCCTCTTGAAGCATTTCCTCGAGAAGCATATCTCGCGAAGCATCTCCTCACGAAGCATTTATGTAGCGCCCCGACCCCAGAACTATACAGTGGAACGTTGTAACCGGTCATGCTACACAATTGAGGGTTACTGGGTTTACCAATCCCAGGCCAATACACTTTGGCAGGTGTGCTCGGAATGGATCATCGGCACACAACACCTCAATCATGCCATAAGCTCAGACATCGCTTCCATGTATAGTAAAGAGACCGAGACTTGTGGAACGAACTGGCACATCACAGACTCTACGACACAAAGATATCATAGTTCAACTCATATAATTGAGAAAGATAGCAAATGACACATCAGAGGTCACTGACCCATCATTACAACAGCGGAAGCAAATTATAGTTGTCTAAACAACAAGATCCAAATTATGGCCTAAGAGGCCTACAGATAAACATCCCGTGCCAGCCTGTTCCATGACGTCCCAAGCTGCCACCTGGGAACCCCAGACTACTCGTCGAAGTCAACGTAGAACCCACCTTCCAGTTCGGTGGAGTCCTCCTCTGAAACAAATAATAATCAACAAAGCAAGGCTGAGTACGACGTACTCGCAAGAATTAGTAGGGCGATATAGGCCCGATGCTGACGGAGGCTTCAAAGCTATATAAGTGGTTGTTTTGCATAAAGCTGGTTTTGTTTCCTTCCGAAGACTAGGACTCATGGCATCGTCTAATCAGAAGGTTTTAATAAGGGGATAAGAGGGTAACACTTTTCTCTTCGGTTCGCGGGGAACCTACTGTAATCAGCAACTCCAACTATCTCCACCAAGGCACTCCCTCGAATCACCCTCGAGGAAATGAACCTTTATCACACGTTGATTATGCAACCTTTAGCTGCCATTTGATTAAGGTTCAGGTTATCTATGATCTCATAATCAATTCCCAAGATTTGTCCATAACCGCGGACACGGCTTTTCGAAAAGATTAAACCCTGCAGGGGTGTACTGTTTTTACCAGGTTCCCGAGGGACCTCCCAGCTTCTTATCCATTGGTACCGTCCGGCTCACCTAGTTGGCCCTCTTCCGGGGAAGGCCGGCAAGCAGGCGCGGTTAAACCTTTACCTCGCACGAGACTATCCAAGAGTCATCTGTGGCCACAGGGCAAGTTTACCCAGCCTCAGCCCCTGCCCCATCGCCACATCCTAACACCACCATCCTCATCATTTCTTTTTCCGCTCACACACACGGCAAATGGAAATAGCAAACTAGAGGACCCTTGGATACGCCCGCACAAGTTATTTGGTCAGTAAGGCGCCCATACACCCACCAATGGCAGCACGCTCAAACCTTGGTTCCGAAGACAGGAACTCGCACCTAGGGGCAAGAGTGAGGCAAAACACCATCCCCGATGGCAACTCACCCAAGCCTTCTTAACATTTTTAAATAAGCACCCCACATATCCACCATGTCCGAAACATTCCATCAACATCAACAATTATGGAATTAAACAACGGACATAACTAGCATACGACTAAGCATGGCTAAGCATAGCTAAGCATATATAACCAACAAGTATATCTTTGTCTCCGGCCAACACATCAAACCTAGGGTTTATAGGAGGGGAAGCATGTGATGGTTCAGGAGATAAACATGCATTCATAGGATACTCTACATCTTGATCAAAAGAGACATTTGAATCGCATGCAATATTCTGGTGGATAAAATAAGTTTATAAAACTTTAGGATGCTAGATGCCAAGAAGGTTAGGTTAGCTCTTGCCTTGTTGATAACGATGGTCGCACTGGTTGTCGAGGTATTGTGGTGGAACCTCGACTCCTGAATCTACCGAAACACAACAATAACAAGAAACAAATAAATAACATGAATACATGGTGCAATGCACAATCATGATGATATGGTCAAATTATGCATTGAAAAGTATTTGGGCATGTCCCACAAGTTAAATGGAACCCCTAAAATAAATATTGCAATTAACGGGTCAAAACTCCATCTTTAACTTAGTGATTTGCGTTATTTATCAAAACGTCCAGTACTGAAATATGGGTTATATATGCATGAAAATGACATTATTTGTTAGGTATTAACCCACTGATCATTTTGGTACCTTGTTGCATTTTTCCGATTAACGGTTAAGAAATGGTGATTTAAACGGTTATGCGATTTAAATCATTTTAACCATTTCGAAAATGACTTCAAAGTAAAAGTTATTTGCATGCTGTGATATTAACATAGGTAGATAGCATTTACCTTGCTGGTCATTTTGGTATATCATTTGCAATTTTTGAAGTATTATTCACCAAGTTATGATTTAATCAAAAAGGGATTTAAATCTGCCATTTTAGGAATTTATGTAAACAGCACTAAGATTTAATTCTCCAACTCTCTAAAATGGCATAAAGTGATAGCTCATTGTCCACTGATCATTTTGAGCTATTGAACACAATTTTTGGACAAATAGAACTCAAATTATGGAATTAACAATTTCAACATTAATTCTGCCATTTTAGTATTCAGCAATTAAAAGGCAAGTTATTTTGACAAATTAAACTAACCAAGGGTACTAACAGATAGACATTTTATTGCTGAGCATTTTGACATATTATTGCATTTTTCTGAATTATAAAACTCTAGATATGAATTTCCAAAAATTTTGAATATCTCACAGATGAATTGCATTTCACATTTAATTTCAAAATCAAAAATTAATTTGCATGTGGGAGTTGCATATTTGAATAGGTTGTGAAATTATGAACAATTTGATATGTCAATTTCATTTTTCTAATTTACCAATTAAAAGATATTGCAAAATTCAATTTCTGTCGATTTCTGAAATTCACAAAAAGATGAACTGCTGACGTCATCAGAGGGGCTGCGGGGTGTTGAGCACAAATTCGTCGATTTGAAGTGAAATTGTTCGCGGGGAATGGCACCACTAGCTAGAGCAAGGAGAGGGGAGTCGGAGGAGCGGCGGCATTGACCAAATGGTCACCGGAGCGAGCTCCGGCAACCATGGCCGCGGTGGCCGGCGAACTGGCGCACGGAGGCGAGTCGACAGAGGAGGAGGAGGCGGGGCAAGGTGTCCAGGAGGACGGCGGCCTCACCACGAGCACGAAGAGGTCGACGGCGAGGCGTGGGGTGGACGGGGTCGACCGGAATCGGTTCCGGCGGGCGGCGGCCGCGGTTGACTGGGCGAGGACGGAGGCGACGGCTCCGGTTGTCCCGCGTCGATTGCCTGCTCGGGGAAGAGGATGGAGACGAGGCGGAGCTCCTGGAGGCGTCGGCTTGTCCCGGGGAGGCCGGCGATGGCGGCGCGGTGCGGTGGCCGGCGGACGGGCAGGAGCTCGGCTAGGGTTTGGGCTGCCGCGGGAAGAGGAAAAGGAGGGAGCAGGGGAGGAGGAGGCACGTCGTGGGGGGCCTCCTTGTCGACGCAGGGAGAGAGGGGGGGGGCCCGGCATGGCGCGGCAGGGGGAGCTCCACGGCGGCATGGCGCACAGGGGGAGGACTGTGGCGACAGGACGATGTCAGTTTTATGGAAAACCCCCTGGCACTGTTTTCCTTCTTCTTTTCTGTTTTTCTTTTTAGTTCAGCAGGCTTCAGTGATTTAATTGGGGCACCAGGGTTTTTTTATAAAATGTGCAAAAATTCATAGAGGCTCCATTTGATCTCTAGGTGCTCCACAAAAATGGGTGAGGCAAAACAAAATGTTTTGCACCACATTTGTTCATAGGGTTTAGTTATAGTTATTTTTGTTAATTTCCAAAATGTATTTATTTGGAGCATTTATATATTTCCAAAAATGATATAAATATTCATGGGGGCCCTCACACTAATATTGTAGCTCTCCATGATTTTAGTTTGAATTTTTGGAAAGCTTAACTTGGTCTCAAAATTATAAATTGAATTGAACCAAATTGAATTCTCAATTTTATTTATTTGCTTGTTAAGAATTTAGCCCTTGGCAATTATTTATAAAAATATATCCTTGAGCTTCCTGGACAATTTGGAGACTCAAGAACAATTTGCCTTTCTAATTTGAGTCAAGTATTTGGTTTGGAAATTTAGGAAGGGTTTGCTTCCTTTGTTTTAATTTTCCAGGTGTTGTTTTATTCAACTTCAGCAATTTAATAAACATGCCATGATGCAATGCAAAACAAAAAGTGAAAATTTGGCCCATATTTTAGGGTACCAATTCTGGGCTGTTACAAATCTATCCCCCTTACAAGAATCTCGCCCCGAGATTCCTAGAGTAGGAAGAGGAAGAGGAGGGAAACATGACAACTCTTAACTTCAATGATCTTCTGGATCCCACGTTGATCTTCCTTGTTGCAGAGAGTAAGGTAGCAAGCATGACGTGCCGACGAGAAAGTCAGAAGATGGCTCAAGGTGATAGACAAATTTTCTCCAAGGTTGGAAATATGAACTTTGCACAAGACCATACGTCTTTGAGAAAGATGACTGAATCCGGGCATACCCAAGAATTACCCATGATCCTCAGGCATAGTGGTTGAGGTCAAAGACTTAAGAGATTTCGTCAACGGGCCTTCCGGTGAGGTGCGTGAGCTACAACACCGGCCTTGTCAGGATTCCTAGCAGGCTTAGGTCATGCTCTTGACGAACCCCAATCATCATTTCTGCTTGAGGTTCCGAGTTGGTTAGGTGTGCGGACACTTCCGGCTTGCAGGTGTGAAGGGGGAGGTTGCGTCAGTGACAGAAGGTAGGGTCACTAATTTCTCAAGACATAGGCATTCATTGCCCAGCTCCAGAGCACGAGCTAGATTGGGAGTCACCGGTAAGATGATGAGAATTGACCACTAGAGGGGAGTCCATATCCTCAACTGGTATTTGATGGTTGTGTGCAATGACATGAAGATGAAAGAAGACGATGCTCCAGAATCGAATAAAACTTAAGCTGGATATGTAATGACTCGAAACGTACCCATGAGAACACGGGGGTCCTCTTTAGCGGCTTCAGCAGAGATGTGGGTTAGACGACCACGGTTAACAGTCGCAGCCTTGGCAACTGGTGTAGAGGGAGCCGGTGCAGGTGATGAGGTAGCCGGTGCCTTCTGGGGACACTCCCTGGAGAAATGCCCCGGCTGGCCACAGCTGAAACAAGTGGGCCTCGGCGGTGGTGGAGGCAGCTGAGGGTGGTACCCACTTCCAGCCGCACCCAAGGTCGAAGTAGCTGGGCGAGACGGAGGTGGCATGTACCCTGAGGGCTTTGGCGCGAAGGGAGCGCGAGGCACCTCACTAAAAGGCACAAAGACCCTGCGCTTCTTGCCCTCAGAAGAAGTGGAGCTCTGGTGGTCAGTGGGAGCTGGCCTCTTGGAAGCCTCCAGCTCATGCCTACCTTGCTCCATGGTGAGAGCCTGGTTGTAGAGATCCTGAAAGGACTGGAACTTGAGTGGAAGGAGCTCGTATCGGAGCCGAGGTGCGAGCCCCTTGTGGAAGAGGTACTGCTTGTCCTCATCATTCGTTATGTCCCGAGGGGCGTAACGGGAGAGGTGGTTGAACTCCCGCCCATAGGCTTGGACGTCCATGTGTCCCTGGGTCAGCTCCAGGAACTCCCTCCTTTTCAGATCCATGATGGGCTGGGGAATGTAAGCCGCACGGAAGGCAGTGCGGAATTCAGTCCAGGTGAAGGTATGGCCTGCAGCAACCATGGACACATGGCTTTCCCACCAGGACCCTGCGGCTCCAGTCAGCAGGTAGGTGGCGAAGTTCACTTGTTCCGCCACTGGAACATGCAAGGCAGTGAACTTGCGCTCGAGAGCACGAAGCCAGTCATCAGCATCCAGGGGCTCTTTAGCATAAGAGAAAGTGGGAGGCTGGGACTTCAGGAATCCAGTGAGGGTGTTGCATTCAGTGTTCCTGCGTGCACCCTGCTGCACCAACTGCGCGAGCAGATTCTCATTGCGCACGCGGCCCTCTTCAATGATCATTAGAACCTCCGCCATAGTGGGTGGCGGCGGTGGATCAGGATTGCTTTGTTCACCACGACGGGTAGGAGCCATTCTGGAGATATGAACAAGGACACAGTTAGTAACCATAACTAGTCACTTAGGATAGATCATTAGACTTCTTCCTGATATAGAGATTTGAGATGGCACAAAACAAATCAAGGCAACCACGATATTGCAGAAACCTTTGTTAGCACTCTTCCGACAACTAGTGTCGAAAGGGTTTCAGGAATCGGTGTTACCGGAGGAATCACAAAGATAGCTGGGAAACTCGCGATGAGCACTCTTATCTTGATCTAGATGGTTTCATGAAAGAAAGTCCAGGTACGGCTAGTGACAGAGAAGAGCATTGCTGAGCAGGTCAATTACGGCGGCAACCTCGAGTTTGAAGAGTAACTTCAAATTTTGCCAACATGATGTAGGGTTTGACCACTAATATCAGGATTCGACGAAAAGATCTTAGGTTAAAGATCAGCTTCATGCACTGGGACTCACGAATAGTATATTGCTCACATGGGTGACAACCCTCATAAATCATTACACCTGAGCCCTAGCACAATCCGGGACCTTCGGTTTAAGATCTTGGGCTAAAGCAAGGGAATTTCTTGACGATCCGCAACATTTCCTTTCTTCGGGCTTTAGAATTGGTAGACGAGCAAAGTTAACCAGTGACTAAAGATAGAACCCAACCCGGTGATCCTAAAGATTTAGAATTTGCCGACGATCAAGAGAACCGTTAAATCAAATAGAGGTAAGATGGCACCGAGATCAGAGTGAATTGGGTAAGGAGTAAAAAGAATCCTAAGATGGTTTTCACAACTCCTTTTTAGGTTAGAAATAATTTTCACGCACTAGACTCGACATCGACCAGTAGAACGGGTTTCCTACAGGCAGTCCTGCTCTGATACCAATTTGTAGCGCCCCGACCCCAGAACTATACAGTGGAACGTTGTAACCGGTCATGCTACACAATTGAGGGTTACTGGGTTTACCAATCCCAGGCCAATACACTTTGGCAGGTGTGCTCGGAATGGATCATCGGCACACAACACCTCAATCATGCCATAAGCTCAGACATCGCTTCCATGTATAATAAAGAGACCGAGACTTGTGGAACGAACTGGCACATCACAGACTCTACGACACAAAGATATCATAGTTCAACTCATATAATTGAGAAAGATAGCAAATGACACATCAGAGGTCACTGACCCATCATTACAACAGCGGAAGCAAATTATAGTTGTCTAAACAACAAGATCCAAATTATGGCCTAAGAGGCCTACAGATAAACATCCCGTGCCAGCCTGTTCCATGACGTCCCAAGCTGCCACCTGGGAACCCCAGACTACTCGTCGAAGTCAACGTAGAACCCACCTTCCAGTTCGGTGGAGTCCTCCTCTGAAACAAATAATAATCAACAAAGCAAGGCTGAGTACGACGTACTCGCAAGAATTAGTAGGGCGATATAGGCCCGATGCTGACGGAGGCTTCAAAGCTATATAAGTGGTTGTTTTGCATAAAGCTGGTTTTGTTTCCTTCCGAAGACTAGGACTCATGGCATCGTCTAATCAGAAGGTTTTAATAAGGGGATAAGAGGGTAACACTTTTCTCTTCGGTTCGCGGGGAACCTACTGTAATCAGCAACTCCAACTATCTCCACCAAGGCACTCCCTCGAATCACCCTCGAGGAAATGAACCTTTATCACACGTTGATTATGCAACCTTTAGCTGCCATTTGATTAAGGTTCAGGTTATCTATGATCTCATAATCAATTCCCAAGATTTGTCCATAACCGCGGACACGGCTTTTCGAAAAGATTAAACCCTGCAGGGGTGTACTGTTTTTACCATCGGTACCGTCCGACCCCTTGCCTGTACAATTAGCTCTCTTCCGGGGAAAGCCGGCAGGGCAGGCGCGGTTAAACCTTTACAAAGCATGGGACTATCCAAGGGTCATCGTGACGACAGGACAAGTTCAGCGCCTATTTCAACACCCTGCCCCATCGCCACTCCTATCATCATCATCGTCATCACATCATCTTTTCATCTTCATCCATCGGCCACACACTCGCAAATGGAAAGCGCAAACTAGAGGACCCTTGGATACGCCCGCACTAATTATTCGGTTAGTAAGGAGCCCATACTCCCACCTTTGGAAGCACGATCGGTTCTTGGTTCAAGCGATGAGAACTCGCACCTAGGCGGCAAGAATGAGGAAAGACACCAGCAACCTTGTTGGCAACTCATCCAAGCCTTTTAGCAATTAATTAGTACACAAGTAACCACCACTGTCCGACATTCCATTCAACTTCACAAGCATGGAAATATTCAACGGACAACTTAAGCATTCGACTAAGCATGGCTAAGCACATCTAAGCATGACATACAACAGACATAGATTATCTCAGGCCAACACTTCAACCTATGGTTCATAGGTGGGGAAACAGGTAATGGTTCAGGGAACATGCAATGATAGGATATTATATACACTGACCCAAACTTGTCACCAGAATCGAATGCAGTAATAGTATGGTGGATAAAATACTTGGGTGATATGAGATATGCCAAGAAGGTTAGGTTAGCTCTTGCCTTGCTGGTAGTACTGGTCGCGCTGGTTGTCAAGGTATTGTGGTGGAACCTCGACTCCAGAATCTACCGAAACACAAACAACACAAGAAAGGAAATAAATAACAAGAATACAAGGTGCAATGCACAATCATGATGATATGGTCATATTATGCATTGGAAAGGTATTGGGCATCTCCCACAAGTTAAATGGAACCCCTAAAATAAATATTGCAATTAACGGGTTAAAACTCCATCTGTAACTTAGTGAATTAGGTGAATATCCAAAATGTCCAGTACTGAAATATGAGGTAAATATGCATGAAAATGACATTATTTGATAGATATTAACCCACTGATCGTTTTGGTACCTTGTTTGCATTTTTCCGATTAACGGTGAATAAATGGCGATTTAAATGGTTAAGCAATTTAAATCATTTTAACCATTTCGAAATTAACATCAAAGGAAAATTTGTTTGCATGCTGTGATATTAACATAGGTAGATAGCATTTGCTTTGCTGGTCATTTTGGTATATCATTTGCAATTTTTGAAACAATATTTAACAAGTTATGACATTTCCAATAATTGATTTAAATCTGCCATTTTAGTAATTTTTGGTAGACAGCACTAAACTTAATTCTCCAACTCTCTCAAATGACATGAGGTGATAGCTTATTGTCCACTGATCATTTTGAGCTATTGTTCATAATTTTTGAGCAATCACAACTCAAGTTATGCATTTTCTAAAATAGAATTAAATCTGCCATTTTAGTAAATTCATTTGAAACAGGCAATTTAAGTTTAACCAAAAATCCAACTAATGGCACTAACATTTAGAGTTTATTTAGCTGAGCATTTTGACATATTATTTGCATTTTTCTGAATTATAAAACCCTAGATATGAATTTCTAAAAATTTGAATATCTCACAGATGAATTGCATTTCATATTTAAATTCAAATTCAAAAATTCATTTGCATGTGTGAGTGACATATTTGAGTAGGTTGTGAAATTACAAACTCTCTGATACTTGGTTTGAAATTTTTGGATCTACCAATTAAAAGATATTGCATTTTCTAGTTTCTATAATTTTCTGGAATTTTAAAGCAGATGAACTGCTGACGTCATCAGTGACATCATCAGGGGGCTGGGGCGTTGTCGATCACGAATTCGTTGATTCGGAGCGAAATTGTTCGCGGGGAATGGCACCACTAGCTAGAGCAAGGAGAGGGGAGTCGGAGGAGCGGCGGCATTGACCAAATGGTCACCGGAGCGAGCTCCGGCAACCATGGCCGCGGTGGCCGGCGAACTGGCGCACGGAGGCGAGTCGACAGAGGAGGAGGAGGCGGGGCAAGGTGTCCAGGAGGACGGCGGCCTCACCACGAGCACGAAGAGGTCGACGGCGAGGCGTGGGGTGGACGGGGTCGACCGGAATCGGTTCCGGCGGGCGGCGGCCGCGGTTGACTGGGCGAGGACGGAGGCGACGGCTCCGGTTGTCCCGCGTCGATTGCCTGCTCGGGGAAGAGGATGGAGACGAGGCGGAGCTCCTGGAGGCGTCGGCTTGTCCCGGGGAGGCCGGCGATGGCGGCGCGGTGCGGTGGCCGGCGGACGGGCAGGAGCTCGGCTAGGGTTTGGGCTGCCGCGGGAAGAGGAAAAGGAGGGAGCAGGGGAGGAGGAGGCACGTCGTGGGGGGCCTCCTTGTCGACGCAGGGAGAGAGGGGGGGGCCCGGCATGGCGCGGCAGGGGGAGCTCCACGGCGGCATGGCGCACAGGGGGAGGACTGTGGCGACAGGACGATGTCAGTTTTATGGAAAACCCCCTGGCACTGTTTTCCTTCTTCTTTTCTGTTTTTCTTTTAGTTCAGCAGGCTTCAGTGATTTAATTGGGGCACCAGGGTTTTTTTATAAAATGTGCAAAAATTCATAGAGGCTCCATTTGATCTCTAGGTGCTCCACAAAAATGGGTGAGGCAAAACAAAATGTTTTGCACCACATTTGTTCATAGGGTTTAGTTATAGTTATTTTTGTTAATTTCCAAAATGTATTTATTGGAGCATTTATATATTTCCAAAAATGATATAAATATTCATGGGGGCCCTCACACTAATATTGTAGCTCTCCATGATTTTAGTTTGAATTTTTGGAAAGCTTAACTTGGTCTCAAAATTATAAATTGAATTGAACCAAATTGAATTCTCAATTTTATTTATTTGCTTGTTAAGAATTTAGCCCTTGGCAATTATTTATAAAAATATATCCTTGAGCTTCCTGGACAATTTGGAGACTCAAGAACAATTTGCCTTTCTAATTTGAGTCAAGTATTTGGTTTGGAAATTTAGGAAGGGTTTGCTTCCTTTGTTTTAATTTTCCAGGTGTTGTTTTATTCAACTTCAGCAATTTAATAAACATGCCATGATGCAATGCAAAACAAAAAGTGAAAATTTGGCCCATATTTTAGGGTACCAATTCTGGGCTGTTACAATTTACTCCCATCAGTTGCTCTCCAGGGATGTTGTCTTCTATTTTTCTAGTTTCAGAGCAACTTATTCTTGACAAATGATCAGCTACCACATTCTCAGAACCTTTCTTATCCTTGATCTCAATATCAAACTCTTGAAGCAGGAGAATCCATCTGATTAGCCTGGGCTTGGCATCCTTCTTGCTAACAAGATATCTTATTGCTGCATGATCAGTGAAGACAGTACATTTTTGCCCAACTAGATAAGATCTGAACTTGTCAAATGTGAATACCACTGCAAGCAATTCTTTTTCAGTAGTGGAGTAATTGATCTGAGAATCATCAAGAGTTTTGCTGGCATAGTGGATCACATACTGAGCTTTCCCTTTTCTCTGGCCCAGAACTGCTCCAACTGCAAAATCACTTGCATCACACATCAACTCAAAGGGTAGGGTCCAATCTGGAGGCTGCACAATTGGAGCAGAAATAAGAGCTTGCTTCAACTGGTTAAAGGCCTTCAGACAAGCTTCATCAAAGTGGAATTTGACATCTTGACTGAGCAGTTTGGTTAGAGGCTTTGCAATGCTAGAGAAATCCTTAATGAATCTCCTATAAAATCCAGCATGTCCAAGGAAACTCTGTATTCCTTTTACATTTTCAGGGGGTGGTAATTTAGCAATCACATCAACTTTTGATTTATCCACTTCAATGCCTCTAGAGGATATCAGGTGTCGAAGCACAATACCTTCAGTGACTAAGAAGTGGCATTTCTCCCAGTTCAATATCAAGTTCTGCTCTGAGCATCTGTGCAGGACTGCTGCCAGGTTCATCAAGCAGGTGACAAAATCTTTTCCATAGACAGTGAAATCATCCATGAAAACTTCCATAATTTTCTCAATGTAGTCAGAGAATATTGAAGTCATGCACCTCTGGAAGGTTCCTGGGGCGTTACACAGACCAAATGGCAATCTTTTGTATGCAAATGTTCCATATGGACATGTGAATGTAGTTTTTTCTTGATCTGCTGGATGGATGGGAATCTGAAGAAATCCAGAGTACCCATCAAGGTAACAATAGAATTCTTGCCCTGCTAACCTCTCCAACATATGGTCCATAAATGGCAAAGGGAAATGATCCTTCCTAGTTGCCTTATTCAATTTCCTGAAATCATTGACCATTCTCCATCCAGTAACCTGTCTTGTGGTCATCAATTTTCCTTCTTCATTTTCAACCACTGTATAGCCTCCTTTCTTGGGCACTATGTGGATAGGACTCACCCACTCGCTGTCAGAGATGGGGTATATCATGCCTGCTTGTAGGAGTTTCAGAACTTCCTTTTTTACTACTTCTTGCAGGGCAGGGTTTAATCTCCTTTGGCCTTCTCTGGAGGGGGCGCTATCCTCTTCAAGATATATTCTGTGAGAGAAAACCTTCTCATCGATTCCCTTTATGTCATCAATGGAATATCCAATGACATTCTTGTATAGTCTGAGAACTGACAATAGGCTGTGCTCCTGTTCATCATCGAGTGCAGAGCTGATTATCACAGGGTGAATTTTTTCTTCCTCTAGAAACAGATACTTCAGGTGAGCAGGCAACTCTTTCAACTCAACAATAGATTTATGAGACGGCTGACGAGGTTCTCTCCAAGGTTCTGCTTCCTTGAGATTTCCCTCGCGAGGCATTTCTCCTCGCGAGGCTTCAAGAGGCTCTCGCGAGGCATCTGGCAGGACCTCGCGGAGCACTTCTCTTGAGGCATTTTCTGCACTTCCAGAATTTTCATTACAAAGAGTGATTCCAAACAACTCTTGAAGATTAGGACTATCAGCTGTGACAAAGACTTGTACTTCAGGCTCTTGGGGTTGCATTTGCTGCTGAGATTCCATGATACTCTTGTCGATGACATCCATGGCATGGCATTTTTCAAGCATGTTTGGCAGGTGGGAAGCGTGCTTCATGTTAAACTCTGCTTGTTCATAACCAAATTGCAACTTCAGGGTTCCACCTTTCACATCAATTATGGCTCCAGCTGTGGCTAAGAAAGGTCTGCCAAGAATCATTGACTCTGAGTTGTCTTCCATTTCCAACACAACAAAATCCACTGGATAAGCAAAATTTCCAACTTGGACTGGCACATCTTCAAAAATTCCAGTTGGTTTTCTCAGTGTTCTGTCAGCAAGCTGCAGTGTCATAGAGGTGGGCTTCGGCAAGCCTAGCTGCAGCATCTGACTGGCGGCTTGGGGTAACACACTGACTGAGGAACCTAAATCACAGAGAGCTGTGAAGGTTCTTTTTCCAACCACACAGGGGATACTGAAACTCCCTGGGTCTCCTAACTTTTTGGGCAAGTTGTTTTGGATAACTGCACTGCATTCTTCTGTCAAAGCAACTATCTTAGGATCTTCTATACTTCTTTTCTTGGTTATCAAGTCCTTGAAGAATTTGGCATACAGAGGGATGTGCAACACTGCATCAAGGATGGGGATTGTAATTTGCACTTCCTTCATTGTCTCTAGGAACTTGGCATACTGCTTTTCTTCCTTAGTTTTTTACAATCTTGAAGGGAATGGGATCTTCTGAACTAAAGGCTTCTCAACCCTTGGTACTGCAGCTGGTTCTACTGGTATTACAGGCTCTTGAGGAGGATCCCTCGAGGGGCTTTCCTCTCGAGGCATTTTTTCCTCGCGAGGCCTCCTTGGTGGGGCTACATAGGTGACAGTTGGAGGTGTCTTCAGAATGGGTTCAGTGTTTAATCCACTTCTAGTGGTGACAGCCTCTACTGCTTCAGTAGTGGTAATTGCACCACATTGCTTAGGGTTCTTCTCTACCTGAGCAGGTAGTTTGTTCTCTGTCTGATTTCCCTGGGTATTGGAGATTCCAGCTGTAAGCTGCTGCATCGTCTTGTAAAATAATTCAGACTGCATCTTCATTGTTTCTTGCATTCCACTGAACATTTCTTTTTGCAAACGCATCATTTCACTAATTTCAGACTGGCTACTGCTTGAAGAGGCATTTTGCTGGGTTGCTTGGTGGGGATGCTGCTGTGGGTGCTGAATATGGCCTTGAGGTCTGAAATTCTGCTGAGATGTTGAGGCATAGTTCTGTGGAGCTGCTTGAGGGTAACTTTGTGGGGCTGCATTGTTGTAGGACAGGTTTGGATGATGTCTCCAGGAGGGGTTGTAGCTCTGAGAAAACGGACCTTGATTCTGAGTGTAATTCACTTCTGCCACTTGAGATTCACTGGCACTAAAATAGGGACACTCCTGAGGCGAATGACCTTCAATTCCACAAATCTGGCAGGGTGCTGAAACTGAACTTACTGGCACAAGGGCTTTTCCATTCTTTTCCAACATAAGCTGAGATATTTGACTGGTCAGGCTATCAAGCTTTGCTTCAAGGGCTTCTGGGCTTCCATGTTGCATAACTATTGGCTGAGGAGGCTGCATTGCTCTTTCATTTGTCCAGGAGAAATTGTGTGAAGCCATGCTCTCAATCAATTCAAAAGCTTCATCCAGGGTCTTGTTCATTATACCTCCTCCAGCAGCAGAATCTACAAAGGATCTGGTCTGATCTGTTAGACCCTTGTAGAATGTCTGAAGAATTAGCCACTGCTCTTGACCATGGTTAGGACACATTCTAATCAGGCCTTGGTACCTCTGCCAGCCATCATATAAACTCTCTCCTTGGCATTGCACAAATCTGGTAATTTTGTCTCTACAATCGGCTGCTTTGGTGGGGGGAAAGTATTTCTCAAAAGCTTGCACTAGATGTTCCCAAGTGTCCCTAGCATGAGTAGGCAAGGCGTGGAACCATAACTTAGCACTACCTGACAGGGAAAAAGGGAATAGCTGCGTCCTAATGGCTTCAGGAGGCACACCATTGTGCTTGAGGGTGTTACAGTACTCCAAGAAATTTCTAATATGTTCATGAGGACTCTCCAAGGCAGAACCTTTGAAGGGGTTGTGCTGAACCATATTGATTAGGGCTGGCTTGATTTCCCAGTTGTTTGCTTGAATAGCAGGCATAACCACTTCAGAGGTGGCTACATGGTCTTTAGGGATCCAGAGGTCTCTCAACTTCCTGTCTCCCATCTTGGAAGCTGGCAATCTTTCTTCTACGGCTGTGGAGGAAACGGCCCTTCTTCTATTTGCAAGAAAAGTTCTTTCAGGCTCAGGATCAAAGGGGGCTAAAGGTGAATCTTCAGATGTCTGCATACACGAACTCACCAACCTGCACGAAGGAGATCATGTTTCCACTACACACAAGCACAAACAAGAACAATATCAAGGGTTAGTGAGCTAAATCCCCTAATAACCGTTCTAGATGCAAGATTAAGACACTAAGAGTAACACAGCAAGAAGATTTATCACGGAGGTGAACCACGGGGAAAGAAACACAACCAAGGCTACTGTACTTTGAAAAGCAATCAATATTTGATCCCCGGCAACGGCGCCAGTTTTGATCTGTTGTGGTTTAGGGGGGTTTTTGTTATCGTCTCCACAAGGATCAAAATCTATTGGTGCTTTTCCTTTCCAGAAGCTTGGCACAACGAAAAGGTGGGTGGGTGTTTTACGGATCTAGGCTAGTTCTTGCCGATCAAGCAACAGAAAATAAAAACGGTGACAGCAAAGGGGAGGCTAAGGAAGATCTCGCGGACAGCAAAGGGGAGGCTAAGGAAGAGTGGATCGTCAAACATAACAAAAGCTCAAAACTTCAGCAAGGTGGAGGCTAAGGGAGAATCAACAAACACATAACATGAACAGCAGCAAAGGGGGGCTAAGGAAGAGTTCACAAGCAACAAAGTCACAGCACGATTACTAAGTTCACACAAACAGAGCGATTCAGAGAGTTACAGAGAGTTTTCACCGAAGGGGTTGGAGAGGATCGAATTAGTTCGTCGCGGCGGCAGCAGAGGAAGCAGAGGCGGGAGGCTAAGGAAGATACAGACGAAGTAGAAGCAAGGAAGTAGACAGGGACAGATACGGATCAAGGGCTTCTTCTTTCCTCTCGTTCCTCGCGGATCGTCTTCGCCATGCTTCTCCAAAGTTCTTCCTAGTTCTTCGGTTCTTGATCTGGGTGGAGTGGTTGGTTGGGTCTTGGATCTGGTGGATGCGGTGGAGTGGTTCTCCTGGATGCGGAGCTCTCTTCTTCTTGGACAAGGAAGCCGCTTTATAGGCGCTGCGGAAGTGGCGAGGGCCGTGGTCGATGGCGTGGTTGGTGGCGAGGCGGGAACTTCCGCCGTCGCTTTTCAGCTTTTTTGCCCGGACGCACATGGTCTGCTCCCTACTTTATCACCTTTTTGACTCTTCTGGTTTCTTCTCCTCCAAGTTGATCGATTCCCTCCTTGCTGATTCAAATGCGTGCGCAGCGCAAGAGAGATACGCTCGCATACTTCTCTTCTGGCTTCGAGAGGTCCTGGCTTCGAGAGGTGGCACCCTCGCGAGGCATTCATCCTCGCCAAGAGAAACCCTCGCGAAGCACATCTCGCGAGGCGTCCATTGTCTTTTGGCGCGAAGTATCTGCCCTCTTGAAGAGGCGAATTGCCTCAAGAGGGATCCTCCTGAAGCTTTTCTCTCTACAAGCGTTGGACATGAAGAAATATGTGCCTTGGCGCACTGATCTGCAAAAAGTGGATAACTGATGTAAAAAGCATTTAAAATCTTGACTGAACTTCCCAAATATGAGCAAGATTTGGGGTTTTGGACGTCGAAAAGATGTGCATAATTCGGAGTGATCATCTTTTATTTGCTTTTTATTTTGTTTTGAGACCACCACTATCATTTATATATGAGAGAGCTACTAGAAGTTTGGGTTGAATTAAGTTGGATGCTATAATAAGATTGGGAAAGGGATGTTTGAGTTGATTTAAAAAGATACATATAGTTGCATAATTCATGTGCTTTTTAATGAGTATTAATTTGCAAGTGTTTTATCAAGAGCTATCTTTTATTCATGTTTTGATGCTGAATGTTACTTTACTTTGTTTAACATGGATTGGTTAGTTCTATGGACACTTGTGCATGCATTTAGACGGTCAACTTTCTCCCTTTTGCTAGCCCAAAAATTCCAACAAGTAAAAACTTGTTTTCCAACACCTTCAACCAAAGTTTTTCCAGTGAGTCCACCATATCTACCTATTAGCTTTATGCTATTCCGAGTATGTTTATCATGTTACTTTGTGTTATCTATACCTCTGAATTAAAATGCTTATGTTATTGATTGTTATGGGAAAAGTTGGTTAAATAGCTCTCACACCTTACTATTGCATTTAATAAACATGAACCATTGTGATTAAAATTATGAACTTGTGAGATTGACAAGAGTCTTGGTTGGTAGTTAGCCCAAATGTGCTGTCACATGGCAAGCTTTCAACATGCTAAATTATATCTAGTTGATATCATGTACTTTTGTTTATGGATGCTTATAATGGTGCCAAATAAATGTGGAAACTAAGTAAGTTTAAGTATTTTGTACCAATGGCTAGAGAGACACCTGGGCCGCTAATCTAAGCCATGCATCATTCATGGTGGAAATTTACTTACATGCTATTGTGAACCTTCAGTGATGCACCTCATAATAAAAAGCTATATCAATAGTAAATAAAAAGGGTGTTGAGATTGTTCATTATGTTTGTTTGTCTTGTCATTTTGACATGGGCTTGTTCCATGTCCTGGGACAAGAGGTACCCCAGTTGACCCTATTGATGACGCTATTATACAATGACTTTTACTTGAACTTGCTTTGTATCCCAAGTTGAGCAACACCATGGTGTAGGTACTCGTATTCACGGGGCATGAGACTTTCAACCATTTCTTTGTCAAGCACACTACTCATATTTGCTTGCACTTTAAACTTTAACCATTCAAGATGTTATGATAAGGGGTAATGAGAGCTTGACACCAATACCACATTGCAAACATTAACTTAAGTAGAAGTATTTCGAAGTTAGATGAAACTTGTTCATGTTTTACCTCTACTCATATATATATCTTTCCAAAGTGTCCACCTTTTATATTCAGTTTTATAAGAGTACTCTATGACCATTATAGGATGTTTTTACTTTTCATTATGCATACATTTGGTCCATAGTACTTTCTTCTAAGTTACACTTTGTGAATTATCATTGAACATCCTTGCATTGAATATTTGATATCACTTTATAATCTATCTTGCATATTGCTATTCCTTTAAAGAATGAATCATTTGACTTTATGTAGCAATAGTAATCATCTTTGATATCCATTGATAGTCTTAAAATGCAAAGTCCATGTTGGTTTTATCACCTTTATACTCGAGGACGAGTATAGGTTAAGCTTGGGGATGTTGATGCATGTAAAATGCATACATGAACTTTGCATTATATTACTCATATTTCAATCATATTTGCATCATATAAGGGTTATATCATTGTTTTCTATTGATTTTGGGAATATTTCACAGTTTCCCTATTTTTCTGAAATTAACCCTGCTCTGGCAGAAAACCCTATTTTCTATATTTTTGATTTTCAGGGACCCAAACGACGTCCAAATGACCTGAAAATTTACGGCGATCATTTTTTGGAAGGAAGAAGGCGTATGAGCGAAGGCAGCGAAAAAGTGGAAGCCCGACGGCCAAAAGAGGGGGGCCCACGCGGCCAGATTCCTTGGCTGCATGGGGCCCACCAACTTGGGCCTCGTGGCTCCATTCCCGTCGATCTTTCTTCCAGAAGCTTCGTCTTGACCTAAAACCGACTATAAAATAGTCCCCCAATGTTTTCCAGAAGAGAGCGCCGCCGAAATACAGAAACACCGAAACAGAGACCTGGAGCTACAGATTGGAGGGGGGAAACTCCGGCGGGGCGCTGCCGGGGTGGTCTCCATCTCCCCCAACGACATCTCCACCGTCTCCATGATGAGGAGGGAGTAGTCTCCCTCGGGGCTGAGGGCTCATGCCGGTAGCTATGTGGTTTATCTCTCTCTCCCATGGTGTGATCTTTATGTGATCATGAGCTTTGTAATCTAGTTGAATCCATAGATGTTACTCTTCATTATCTTATGAATTATGCTACTCAAGTGATTTTATTAATGTAATTTCCGGAGTCACCTTTGTCCCATGGTGCGAAGTTGACAGTGTGCGCACCGTGTGTGGCTCTTAGGCTAAAGATTACAGGAATACTTATCATGAGTTATTATTTGTGTTGGATGTCTTTATGAAATTGTGATGTTTGTCTAGTACTATTTAGGGGGCTCAAGTTGACAGTGTGGGGTTCCCTAGATGTGGAATGCGACTTTAAGGTGTGCTTTTATAGCCCTACGCAGTGGATTGGTGTTCGTTATCCAACAAGAGAATAATTTAGAGTAGCATAATGAAGAGGAAATATTTATGTATTCAATTATATTATTATTGTTGAGAGTGTCCACTAGTGAAAGTATGATCCCTAGGCCTTATTTCCAACCATTGAAACACCGTTTACACCTTTGTCTTGTCCTCTTGCATTAAAGAGGATTGGGACACTTTTACATTCTTGTTTTGTTACATTAAAACTTCCATCCATTAAATCAACCATCATGTTATTTAAACTTGTTTAGTGCATAATCAACTAAAACTTGTGACACTTTAGTTGTAGGGAATAGATAACTTTTCCTTCTTGCTCCTGTGGATCGATACCCTACTTCCACATTGAGAGGTGCTACAGTGATCCCCTGCTCTTGGGGGTTATCACATACTCCTATAAAGATCTTCTTTCTCTTTATCTCGGTTGGGCCTATCTTATGTTGAATCTTTGAAAATTGGTATCTCCTTATGGCTCAACCATATCTTTGGTGCAAGTGCTATGATTTTCTTTTGCTTTATGCACACTTGCACTTGTTGCGTGTTCTAGATGATTTTGGGGGAGCGAGGATTCCATATTTGTGCACTCCTCAATAGTGCATGAACAATGGGGAGCTTCTCCATTTTTATTTAGAACTCCCGCTTTGGATCTTCTCGGTTGCTTTTCTCCTTTGTGGAGATGTTTAGAATGATTTCATCTTTTTTTTTGCAATCTTTGGATCCTCAATATAGTTTGATTTCCTCTAACTATTCGTTAATGGATATGTGCATTTGATTTCACTCATATCTTGAGAAATGCACACTTTATGGAGGAACTCATATTATATTGGCTCTCTAAATTTTTCTTCCCATTTCGGCAATCGATGCCAATTGGGGAGAAGTTTAGAGGGTTTAAGGGAATTTGGGTCTTATGCTTTTGTTGCATTTGCCTTTAATGCGCTTGCATCCTTGCTTGTTTGTATTGCAAGGTTGCTTTATTCATTATATAAACCCTCTTATAAGGGATTGTCATCAATTACCAAAATGGGGAAGATTGAAAGTGCATGGTTGCCCCCATGTGTGGTTTTTGGTAATTAATGACAATCTCTATGGACTAATGTTTGTATTGAGCTATTTGTAGGTGTGTCCATATGCATTGCTTGATCTCCATTTGTTGGAGACTAGGCTAAGGGAAGAAGATTATATGTTGATCAAGGCTAAGTGCGAGTTGATCATCACTCAAGTCCAAGTGAAGATATGCCGAAGAGTGCTTCTCCCATATTGGTGTATGGGGGAGCAACATGTGAATCTTCACCAAGCAAAGCGCAATCGAGAAAGGTGGTGCGTCTTGAGGAGATGAAGATCGTCTTCTTCGACCTCAAGTGGTTTAATGCGCAAGGCAAAGGTATGATCTTGATAGGATTTCTATTTTACCAGTCTCATGATGTTAGTTGAGAGACCAGGTTATAGGATAGATAGCCGTACTATCAAGAGGGGCTCTCGACCGAGTATCTTGATCGTATCGTCGTAGAGAGCACAAACCTTTGCATCCTTGCAATCATCTTTATTGGTTCTTATTTGTCTCTTATCGTGGTGTGGTCTTGGTGCTTGTCGTGCTTGACATGACAAGGCCAAGATCACCGAAAACGATTTTCATATGCGTCTTCTATTGCGGTTTCGGTATTGGAGATTTTGCCGGTTCATCCGTGCAGAAGGTTTCTCTCTTCCATTTTTCAAATCTCCTTTACTTGTTTTAATCATTTCCAAGGATTGCATTTGTCGTCCTCTTTCCATCAAAATTGGTTTTACTTCTTTCGGACTTCATTTGCAAAAGATATTGCATTTCCGGTTTGCAAATGAGAAGGTTTAACTTTCTACATTTGGTTTTATCCTCACATTATGGACCATGATTTTTCTCCGCATGATCTTGTAGAACTTTTCGTTGCGAATCTAACGAGCCCAAGATCATCGAAAACGGAGTCCGGATGAATAAGTTATGATTTTTCTCGTACCGGGTGTTCTGCTGTTTTCTGTTACGGTGACCCAGCACACAACTGCATGTTGTAGTGCGCAAGTCGTTGACATAACACTCATTGAAGGACTTATCCGTTAATATTACATCCCTCAGAGTAGTACAACAGAAACATAGCAGGTCCAAGGTAACACTATAGGATTACAACAATATTCAATACAAAATCTCGAGAACCTCCTTTATATAAAAGTAAGTCTCATACAAATGAAATCCAGAAAAGATCCAATTCGTAGCACTAAGCTGGAGATTAACTCTAGCTCTACTCCTAATCCACTACTATTGTTGTCACAACCCTAATCTATTCCATCTGGAATATCTTTATCCGGCATCACTTTACCCAACAGTTGCCTGGCCTATATATGCTCTCTTTACACTCCATGAGTGTTATAGCCAAGGCTCAGGACATCCAGCCATGTGGAGCTTCTCCCAAATCAACACACATCCGCCCATTTATGATGCGGTAGGGGAATCATGTTCCACGCATACCCATCACCCCTCCCGAGCTTCCCACCAATTACCCCGTCGGGCAGGAAGAGCACGCGCTTCCACGCTGTTGGCCGCCGCAATGACCCAACCCAGTGTAGGCCTGCCGAGGATATGCGGATCAGAAAAGAAGCCTCTGACTGACCCCGCCCATACAAAGTCCATTGGTTGATGCTTTTACTACGGCGAAAGGATCACTGGAACAAGGGTTATTAATTTCCTAAGGATATATACCTTCCCATACGATGGAACACCGTACCGATTCATCTTACCATTGTTCCACCGCCAACCAATAGTATATACCACATCATTCGAAAATACCTTTTCTTTTTATGAAAGTGAAAGGAACGTCTAAGTAGCTTTGCAAGTACTTTGATAAAAATACATCAAACGGTATGCAAGAATGAACTTGCCTATGATAAAGGTGGCAATTCATGTCCTTCGGGGTTCTAGGGTTTGCGGTAAAACCCCGAGATCTGAAAATAGCAATGTAATCCTGGTAAGGACTACTGGAAACACTGTCAAGATGCTAGTATGCATAGATATGAGATGCATCGTAAAATCCCCAAAAATACCCAAGCTCACAAGTGTAGGCTTTGTTTTATTCGATACTTTGATAATTGAAGTGATTTTAGGGGTTAAGGATTAGTTAGTGTTTTTATAATTTGTGGGTTGGTTAAATTACTTTGAATTGTTATGATATCTAGAATTAAGTGTTTACCACTTTTATTGAGGTAAAGAATTTGTTTTATTCAAGTAAATACTTTTTTCTTTGCTAGAAAAACAAGATTTGCAATTTTAAGTCATCAATTTTAATGCCTTTAAGAAAACATTTAATTAACATCATGAAGTAGGTATTTATTCAAATTTATTTACTTGACTAACTATCAAATATTATCAACACAAGGGTGAATGATTTTAGATGGCTTCTTCTTTGTGTGATTTACCTAGGATGAGTGACAGGACAGTCATTTATAGTATGCAATAAAGTTCAAAATATAAACTTTGAGCTTATTACTCAAATTGTTTTTCTTTCAGAAAAATAATTGTTTTTTAAAATAGTTCAATTCATTTCCACTTAAGGATCCTTGAATTTTTAAAGATAATTCAATTCGTGTCCACTTAAGGATCTTTGAATTATTCACATAAGAAAATCTTTTCAAAACTTATTTTTGAAATTAATTCAAATCATATCCACTTAAGGATCTTTGAATTTTTCACTCAAGAAAACCTTTCCAATAAATGAAATTAAAATCATATTTGAAATCTTTATAAAATTTTGAGTTGAAAACATATTTTGACTTTATTTTTAGGATTTTATTTGAATTTTCATTTTTGAATTTGAATTGGATTTGATTAAGAATCTTTTGTAAAATTATCAATAGGTCCTTGGTCCAATAGGGTTGAACCAAGTCAAAGACTGGCTCGGGTCCGGTCAACCGACCGAGCCACTCTTCCCTTCTCTCTCCCTCGTTCCTCTTCTCTCTTGCGACGCCGTTGTCGCCGCCACTACCGCCCTCTGCTTCGGCCGCCTCCGGCCAGCTCTAGCGCCTCCTACATCCGGTGCTGCTCCCCAGTGCTTCCCCGATTCCTTTCCCCTGCACCTAATTTCTCAAGGGTCCGCCTCCTACGACCTCAATCGGTCGCCTTCGCAAACCCTAACCCTAGCTGCGGTTTTGGTTCGGCCGTCAGCGCGATTCTCCGCCGCCGCGCCCCTTCTGCGTCACCTCGTCATCCACCACCTCCTCCCTGGCCCCGGGTCGAGCACGAGCTCATGCGCCACCTCGCCTCAGTCCTCACGCCGGCGGAATGACAGTCCTTGGCTGCAACCCCGGTGTCTACGATTCGCCTCTTCTCGGCAGCTCCTGCGATCCGGTCCGGTGTGACCTGACCACGATGGTGTGGTGCCACTACTGCAGAATAGCCTACCAGTGACAGGCCCAAAAGGCTCACTAGTGACGGGCATGATGCCTGTCACTAATAACTAGTCACTGGTAAAAGATTATTAGTGACAGGCAATTGCCCGTCACTGGTATTTGTTTACTAGTGACGGCCATTTATTTATGCCCGTCACTAGTTAGTTTTCACGAGTGTGCTTTTATCTCATTAGTAGGATCTTAAAATCAATAGATGATTTGCTAGGTTGATAGATTGCCCGTCACGAGTATATATTTTAGATATAAAAAAATCAAATAAAAAATATTGCATTTGCACATTGATAACACAATATGATTACAGACACTCATAGGTACCAAAATTATGATCATAAGTAATACAAAATCTAATTAACATTGATAGCACAATATTCAAAATAATTTGTTGTCATTTCAGAACAACCAACACCTCAAATATAAGTGTCCAACTCTTGTGAAACGTCAAAGCTTCCACCATGTGCTTCCTCATCAGCTCCAGCTGCTGCATAGAAAAATTGTATCCCAAATTAGCACTGACTTGGAGCAGACACCGATTTAGGTAGCAAACCAACAGACGTTTAGCGGCAGCCAGACAACACTTTAGTTCACATCAACTTGACCTTTTTAACATTCATCTGCATGGGGCAGAAAATAGAACACTTATTCAGTAGTTGAACACTCTTTCCCTGAGATCTGAGCTGCGTATAACTTATATTTTAATATTCTTTTTGCAGCTAATACTGTGATAAAAGAGTACATTGTGATATCTGATAAAAGTCCAAATTAGCTGCATGTTCTTTGATATATAAGAATACGTACAGTTCAAATTAATTTGTCTCTGAATATAAGGATACATACTGTTCTAATAATTATGTATAGATGACTGAATTTTTCAAACCGACCTACTGCAAAACATAAACATGAAGCAAAGGAAATGCATACAAACTGAATGAAGAAAGACCTCAGTAATGGCTGAAAAATGTTTGTTGTAGTACTCGTCATGTTTTCAGAAAAACTACACATGGGACTTTTGTTGTCAAAAAAGCAACAATTGATGAAAGCTACAGCAGCCGAAATGCATTAGCTATTACTAATATTTTTCCAGCAACATAACATAAGTTACATTGCAAACATGGAGAGCAATAAAAAGTCATTTTTCCTTCAGCTGACGATTTAATCTGTAGCATGGCCATGTGGTCCTTAGATAAAGATTTGAGAATATATTTGATATATAAAGACATCTACAGTTGTCAAATATGAAATGGCACAATAGTAGATCATCTCCACTCTCTTAAAAATTCAGCCCTCTCGAAATGTACTCCAAGAAAATAAAATAGTGATAACTAACTTGTCTTTTTCTTTTCTTTTTATTGAGCAGAATGTTGTAACTACTTTTTCATTAATACTCTAGGCAACAACCTGGAAAGGTAAATACTTCCTATGTATTGGCAAACAATATACTGCTGCTGGTTGTGCAAGCAAGAATAATTGCACAAGTTAAAGTTCCAGTTATTGTACAAGTTAAAGTTTCAGTTATTGCACAAGTTAAAGTTTCAGTTATTGCACAAGTTGAAGTTTCAGCTATTACAAAAGCTAACAGAAAATCGTACTGAAGTACTCTTCTATTGCAAGCAGCTACTCCGAGTCCTATCAGGAAATTCTTGCACAAATTATTGCAAGTGGCTGCTGCTACTCGATAGCCTTCTAGAGAAATACAACTTGGTGCTAATTCCGGGCGAGAAAATATATGACTCCTCTACTCTGCAAATAGTCTCAATATATGTACTCTACTAGCTTGGCATGCATGTGTTGTGCTGCTAGCTACGTGCTCAGCTAGTGAAACAGACTTGACAAGAATATGTACACGAAGGCAAGAACTACAGCCTATAAAACAGATAGCTGCCAAGCAACAAAAAGAGAAAGCAAGATCCACACCATACAACCAGCAGGTAGGCACATGATCAACTTTCATAAATTAAAACATATCATGCTCATGATAGAGAGATTTGCATTTATTCATTTTTAGACCAGCCATAGCTATACAAGCTTGAAGAGTGAAGAATAATTGAATTTTAGACAAGGTACATATGGAAAACTCAGATTATTACCAGATTTATTTGATCAAAGTCTATACCAGCTCAAGAACAGATTATAGTTCACATGATTTACCAAGGATGGTAACTGAACTGAGTTTCAGGTTTCTATGAACGAATAGTAATGCCCCATACCTCAGGTTTCTATGAAAAAAAACATGTGGTCGTACAGCGTGGCGGCGAGGCTGGTCTCCGTCCGGTGTCAGCGCCTGCAAGAGCGCCCTTGTGGTAGCCACCCACCCGGCGAGCTGCACAATGACTCCCGCTCACTCTCACCTAAACGTTGCTCAAGATACTATTTTTCTACAAATCAGAAGGAACATGTTAAGCTATCATCAAACCACACGATCTACCCATCAGTCACATAGATCGGTGCACCATAATGGACAAAACGCTCAGCTCTAGACCCGCATATATATTACGAGTGGCAGAGTAATCTCACCTTGAATCCCTCAGCTACAAAAACGGAGCAGTTGCTCCAATCCATGAACGGACCAGGACGAGGCGGCGACCTTGCAGCTCGGCCCCAGCGGTTGGACCGGTGGCTTGAGCACTGGACGAATTAGATCTCGAGGTCTACAGCACTGAATAGCATTTGGAAGGGGGAAATCACCACTCCAACACCGAATCAGATCTCGAGGTCTAGGGTTCATACATCTGTTTCTGTTGAGGGGATCAGTTAACTTGGAGAAGAGATGCGGCACTGCCGGTGAGTTCGTGGTCGTTGGGGTCCTTCTGGTCACCGGCCGCGCTACCTTAAGAGACGAGAGAGAGGACGGTCAGAGCTGAGAGATTGAGAGATATCCCACATACCTCACCGGCGCCCCCGCCGTCAACACGAGGGTGAGGGAGAAGGGGGCGGTGGGGAAGATAGAGTTACATGAGAGAGATGGTGAGAGACGGTAGGCCTTCGGGAGGCGAAGGCGTCTCGCTGTCGTGGAGGGCCGCGGCCTCGTCGTCGTCGCCGTCGTGTAGGGGCGGCGCAGCTCCCTCCGCCGCAGAGGAAGGTGAGGGTACCCTATTTGGAGAGAAAGGATAAGGGTGGAAGATAATGAGAGGGGATTTCACCCGCGACGGTTTTTTTGATGACGCGCAGATAAAATTTGGGCTTCGCGGGAAATATTTGAATTTTTGGATGATGCGCCGAAATATTTTGGGACGTGCGGTCAAAACTTTTGGAGTCGACTGGAAAAAACAATTTGTTCTAGTTACTTGTGACATGTATTTATAGATACCCGTCACTAATAATTTTCCCTTTCAACCGCCTCATTAAAAAATACTAGTGACGGTCTTTTTTATGAGCCTGTCATTAGTATTTTGTACTAGTGACAGGCTTATTCTTGCCCGTCGCTGGTACTAATTACTAGTGACAGGCACAGTTTTGCCCGTCACTAACCATCTGGTGGCTATAAACCTTTCTGAAGTAGTGTGCGGTGGTGCTGGAACTGGCTGCTGCTGCTACTATCGCCGACGGGATGGCGATGATGCCATCATCGCAACCACGGGTGACGCACGGCTGCACGACTCCTCGTCTGCCTCCTTTTCTATGCTAACTCTAGCTCTTCCATGCTCTGCCTCGGCTACAACTCCTCGAGGTAAGCTTCCTGGTGTGACCGGCTATTGAGCCGATGAACTGTGGGGTTGGTCTAGTCTGTGTGGTGGCTTCAGGCTCATCCTGGTGATGAACTACTATGTGTGGTTTGTGCTGTGATGTGGCTAGATTGTGTCCCTGGTATTGAGCTCTGTTCAACCAAATGGTGAACATGCTGGTGCTCGTGATGCTTAATTAGGGTTGGTCTCCGTCAGTGTAGTTACTGAAGAAATTAAGTTATACTCATATTTGTCTGCTGGTTGAGCTTAGGTTTGGTAACTTATATGCTTGATGGCTTGCTGGATTGTTTGTGAGCTTATTATTATTTGTTGGATATCTTCCATCAATTTGTGCCCATGTGCTTATCTGTTGAGCATATTCTACTCCCTGTGGTGCCTCAGATGAGTGTGCACAGGGTATAGATACATGTTCAGCCTGATCTAGTGCATGTGTGGTGCACTGGTTGCTTGCTGGAATTATATTCATATGACTAGTATGCATATTTTTGTGATGTTAGGAAATTGGAGAAGTATTTCTGGACAGATTTGCTATGGCAAACTGATAGAACATATATTGTACTTGATTTCTTGGCCCTGCCAATGATGCAAAGGCTGAGGCACCAGATTTATTAAGAACAGATTGCTTGCTAGTGTGTGCTTTAATTCTCTGTGATGATTCAGCATAGCAACTCTATGCAGATCTGAGAGAAATATCTCCTCCCTCTCCCAAAGAGAGTAGCTTGCTGTACCCCTCTCCTCTCTTTCCCTCTCATCTAAAGATATGCACCTATGCTATATGATATTAGGTCCTAGCAACCTGCTACTGAAGAGAAGCTTGGTCTTCTGAAAATGATGATAACCTGCGTCTTGTGGGCTAGCCTGCTCCTCCTCGCTGCTTGACCTATTTCCTAGTTGTTCTAAAGATTGGCATGGTTTGGTGGTGTTCTTGTGTTCTTGAGATGCTATGGCTGATATGGAGGAGTATGTTTGGCTGCTGATATGATCGTGTTGATATGAGAAGAGTGTGGTGCGGCTGGTTGTTTCTTTTAATTGTGGGAAATACCATGGAGAGCAAATTCGAATTTTATGTGTGGCAAGCATGTCCTTATATAGGCCTAGCATGGGATTACTTTGGGGTTGAAGTAAATAGTAGATATTTTGCTTGTGGATAGACATGCCTAGTCATTGTTCTTATCCCCTTATGTGGCATGCTATCTACTCAAGTTTGATCATTATCTCTTGTAGGATTTATTTTTGGGCATGCCAAGTGGATTTTGTTACTAGATGGGCTTGTGGGCTAAATCTCTTATATGGGCCCTTGGCATAAGAATGGGTCAAGTGGCTATGAATTATATGGGTGGTGATTATCAAGTGGGCTTTGTGAATTTTAAGATGTGGGATTAAAATTTGACTTTCTTTCTTCCTTGGTGATTAATACCATTGGAGAAATATTAGAATGTGGGCTTTCTTGATAGGAACTTAATTAGATTAGAGGGATTATAAGTTGTCTGAGATATTTATATCGATCAATATTAGTTGCCTTTGTATCTTGCTCAAATGGATCATGTCCCTTGTTGCCTTCTTGCTGTCTAGTTGATCCATGATGTTTCAAATGATCCATTGTTGCCTTTGATTAATATTGATCCCTCTAGTCAATATTGGGTATTAGGGCAAGTTCCTAATATCCATTAGTTAAGTTCCAATATTAATTGCCTCACCCTTGTGGTGAAGGCAAACATTTTACCGATAAAAAACTTTCCTTTAGTCCTTGCT